>UESW01004408.1:334759-537831 GCA_900491605.1 Calamus simplicifolius
TGTGGGTTGGAGTCGACTCTAACTTTTCTAGTCGGCTCTAACTCGAAACACTTTAATCCGTTAATTCTGGAGTCGTCTCTGACTTTTCGGGGTCGACAAGAAACTTTTCTGGAGTCGACTCTAACAGACCCGGAGTCGACTCTAAGTCGGGGCCAGAAAAATCAACGTTCTGTTGTTTCTGATAGAGTCGGCTCTCACAGTCCGGAGTCGACTCTAACTTCCGTGCCAGATTCTGGAGTCGGCTCTGTGATTCTCGGTCGACTCTAATGTCTGCAATCTTACCTAGACATTAGATTCGATCCAGAACAAGATTTAACTCCTGATTTTGATCATTCAATCGACTTATAATCTGAAAAACTTAATCAAAATCATTAGAGCCTTCAATTGTTATACTCAAATAGTTTTGTTAATCATCAAAATCATCAATTGGGTCAACAATCTCCCCCTTTTTGATGATAACAAAAACTTTGAGTATATGCATTAAAGAAATTCATTTGAATTGAGAATTTAAAGCTTAGAGACTTTGTAATAGAGAATTTGATGCCAACATTAAAAGAATAAAGATAAACAAAACATGACATCAATCAAAATGATTCAACTTTTATATGGAGAAATTTATTAAGCTCCCCTGCATTGAATAACTCCCCTATGTAGATAGACTGAATTTTTTCAAAAAATCTCTCATTCTTTCTATTCTGAGAATTGTTCTTCATTGTCTTTTTCCTTTTTTATGCATTATACACTCTTAAAAATTCTCTTTTTTCCTTTTTATGCATTATCACTCATCTCTCCCCCTTTTTTGTTATCAACAATAAGGTGAGTTTTAAAAGCAAATAAGGAATGTTATCAAAGCGAGGATGTTGGTTCGAATAGTCATAAAGATAGGAATTGACATTCATTGATATTCAATCAAACAAATTTGTAATAAAAGTGTAATATTCATTCAACCATTTGTACTCCAAAGCAAGATCTATTACATGTATTCAAAAAAAGAAAGTATGTAAATCCTATACATGCTAAGAAAGAAACAAGAAATCCTAAGATACAACCTAGGATCAAATATGCTTGTACACTATTTTCTTTAGATGTCCGATCATCTCCATAACATCACTTTTTGGGTTTTCTTAAAGCTTTCAAGACATGCTTCAATCTGAGAAACGGCAAGGTCAATATCTTTCTTTAGTTGACTTGTAGCATGAAGATACTTTCCAGAACCGTCAGCAATCCCTTCCATCCTTTCAAAAATACTATGAAGATCAGCGCTAAAGGATTCACGGAATTGCTAAGTGAAAAAGAAATCATGTCGAGTCTTGAATTAATCTCATCTTTTAATTGATTGAACTCCTCTCTTAATTTACACATATCATTTGTTCTTACACTGTCATACTCAGCAAGTAAAGCCCTGAGCTGACCAATTTGCTCCTCAAAAAATCTTTCTGATGCCATTGCTGACTGATGTGGAAGTTGAGAGCTTGGTCCAGCTTCTGAGGGTCCAGCAGGTGGTCCAGTAGAAGGTCCAGCAGAAGGTCCAGCAGAAGATGGTCCAGCAGATGGTTCAGGAATGTCTTCTCCTCTGACTTCCTCAACTCTAACCTCCTCAGCTCTGGCCTCATGTCCTCTTTTAATCCAGTTTCCATTTTCTTTTCTAAAGCCCATTCGGTGAATAGTAGAGACACTATAATAATCTGTATGTCTTAACTTTCTTAGTGGCTCATTGTCCATTATAAGAACACCTTGGCTTCTGAAAACTAAAGTTAAAACCATACCATATGGCAATGTAGATCTCTTCTTAGTAGCTGCCTCCGCCATATAGCCTATCATCATCAGCAAGATTTAAAGGTCTACCAGTGAGTATGCAGTCCATTAATAAAACGTCTCGCTCCGAGACATACTCAAACCTTCCGATTTTAGGAAAAAGAATCCTCCCACAGATATTGTGAAGTAGTCTGAGTTCTAAATTAAGTTGATTTGCTAAAATTTCCTCAAACTCAGAAACTTCTCTTCCTAACATCCTTGATAGTGCTCCTCCTCTATCTTCATGATGATATTCAATAAGTCCAACAGTAGGCATTTCCAATAAATTACCAAGAGATTCGGCTGTGATGACTGCCTTTGTTCCTCTTACAACACTTACTAATCCTCCCTCTCCTCTACTTAAATCATTATAAAACTCTCTTACTAGGGCGGGGTAGGTAGGAATATCCAAAGAGCAGACCTTCCCATCCCATTTCTTGCAACAATCGCCCAATAGCAAAGCCTTCGGAAATAAAGAAGTTGAAATCGACTTTCCTTCCGGTTGTAATGGCCTTACCAGCTAATTGGTCGACTTTTGGAGAAGATGGTGAGGAGGGGAATCTTTTGAGTGGCCGAAGAGGAGGATGAGGGTTGCCTCCGAATCGTGCGTCGCCTCGTGGGAACGGACGCTCCTCCAACGAAACCGCGCCTCTTGGGTGCCATTGAGTTGATTGTGTAATCAAAGGTTTTGAGAAGATTGGGGAGGTTGGAAAGGCTTTGGAACTCCTTGGAGGGTTTTGGGAGACGGATAAAATGATTTGGGGTCGACTCCGCCTTTTTATTTTTGACCTAGTTCGACCTAGAGTCGACTCCCGAAAACTGGGTGTCGGCTCCAAACCAGAAAGTCTGTCAGCGCTCGAATTAGAGTCGGCTCTAGAAGCCGAAGTCGGCTCTAATTGCTTAGACAGAACATCAAAAACTAAGGTGTCGACTCCACAAACTGTTAGAGTCGATCTAATAGTTTCAGAGATAAAAAATCAAGTTTCAAGGATCTGAAACTATTCAAATTAATCATCAAACTCTAGATAAATGTTCCTTCCTTATTGAATATCGAGATTTTTCAAGAAATTGATGAAATCTAGATAGTTGTTCTTAAGAGTTTCAGAAAATTATTCCAAAGGATCACAAACTCCTAATTCTCCTCTAAGATAACAAAATCTCTCTTCACTTAAGGGTTTTGTAAATATATCTGCCAGTTGTTCTTCAGTATTCACATAATCAAGACAAATTTCATTATTGGCAACATGTTCTCTTATAAAGTGATATCTAATTTCAATATGCTTTGTTCTTGAGTGTTGAATTGGATTTTTAGTTAGATTGATTGCACTTGTATTATCACATCTTATAGGTGTCTTATCAAGTGTGATACCATAGTCTTCAAGTTGTCTCTTAATCCATAGGATTTGAGCACAGCAACTTCCAGCTGCAACATATTCTGCTTCAGCAGTAGATAATGCAACCGAATTTTGCTTTTTGCTAAACCATGAGATTAAGTTACTTCCTAAAAATTGGCATGCACCACTTGTGCTTTTTCTATCTAACTTACATCCAGCATAATCAGAATCAGAATAAGCAATCAGATTTAATGTTGAGTCTCTAGAATACCATAAACCTACATTTTTGTTCCACTAAGGTATCTAAGAATTCTTTTAACAGCAATTAAATGTGATTCTTTAGGTTCAGACTGAAATCTAGCACATAAGCAAACAGCAAACATTATGTCTGGTCTACTTGCAGTTAAGTAAAGTAGGGATCCAATTATACCTCGATAATATTTTTGATCAACCTTCTTACCTTCTTCATCTTTGTCCAGCTTGCATGAAGGACTCATTGGTGTTCCGAGGGGTTTGATTGATTCCATACAAACTTCTTTAGAATTTCTCTTGTGTACTTTGTTTGGTTGATAAAGATTCCCTCTTTGCTTTGTTTGATTTGGAGTCCAAGAAGAAATTAAGTTCTCCCATCATGCTCATTTCAAATTCTTCCTGCATTAACTTAGCAAACTCTTGACATAGAAGATTGTTAGTAGCACCAAATACAATGTCATCAACATAAATTTGAACTACAAGTAAATCTTTATCTTTTCTTTTCAAAAAAATGTTTTATCAACATTTCCTCTTATAAAATCATTTTCAATCAAAAATTTACTTAGTCTATCATACCAAGCTCTAGGTGCTTGTTTCAAACCATATAAAGCTTTGTGCAATTTAAAAACGTGATTTGGAAATTCATGATCTTCAAATCCCGGTGGTTGTTCAAAAATACTTCTTCATTTATTAATCCATTTAAAAATGCACTTTTGAACATCCATTTGAAATAAATTAAAGTTCATGTGACATGCAAATGCAAGTAATAGCCTAATGGCTTCTAATCTAGCTACAGGTGCAAAGGTTTCATCAAAATCAATACCTTCTTCTTGATTATATCCTTTTGCAACTAATCTAGCTTTGTTTCGAATTACTATGCATTTTCATCTAGTTTATTTCTAAAAACCCATTTTGATCCTATAACAGAATGATCTTTAGGTCTTTCCACTAATGTCCATACATTATTTCTAGTGAATTGGTTTAATTCTTCTTGCATAGCTAACATCCAATTATTATCTTTTTCAGCTTCTTCAATGGTTTTAGGTTCAATTTGAGAAACAAATGCAAGGTGATTACTAATATTTCTCATAGATGATCTAGTTCTTATTCCTTGAGATGGATCACCTATAATCAATTCCTTGGGATGACTATAAGCGTATCTCCAATCTCTTGGTAGATCTACATCATTATGATTAGTATTAATAACATCAGCATTAGGCGAATCATTATCTTTAGCTTCTTGTTCATGATCTGAAGATACATCAATATTAAGTTTTTCAAGATTGTTTTCGAGAATGTTTGTATCTTCCTCATCATCAATCCTTTTGGAACTTGATGCTAAAGATTCATCAAAAACTACATGAATAGATTCTTCAACAATTAAACTTCCTTTATTGAACACTCTATATGCTTTACTAGTTGTTGAATAACCTAAGAATATTCCTTCATCAGATTTTGCATCAAATTTACCTAAGTTATTTTTACCATTATTATGAATAAAACATTTACAACCAAATACATGAAAATATTTAATATTGGGTTTTCTATCATGCCATAATTCATAAGGTGTTTTCTTTAAAATAGGTCTTATTAATGCTCTATTTAGGATGTAACATGCTGTGTTAATAGCTTCCGCCCAAAAGTATTTTGGGAGTTTACTTTCACATAGCATGGTACGGGCCATGTCTTCTAGAGTTCTATTTTTCCTTTCAACTACTCCATTTTGTTGAGGGGTTCTTGGTGCAGAAAAATTATGATTAATACCATTTTCATTGCAAAAACTTTCAAATAAGTGATTTTCAAATTCAGTTCCATGATCACTTCTTAGAGACACTATGGTAGTGTTTTTCTCATTTGTTACTTTCTTGAAGAATTTCAGGAATATCGAGAAAGTCTCATCTTTGTGAGCTAAAAACATTACCCAAGTGAATTTAGAGTAATCATCTACTATCACAAGACCATATTTCTTTCCTCCTAGACTTGTGGTTCTAGTTGGTCCAAAAAGGTCCATGTGAAGTAGCTCTAATGGCCTAGAAGTTGAAACAACATTTTTAGATTTAAAAGAACTTCTCGTCTGTTTTCCAAACTGACATGCATCACATATTTGTTATTTTCAAAATCTATTTTAGGTAGACCTTTTACTAAATCCATTCTAATTAGTTTTGAAATCAGGTGTGTGCTTGCATGACCTAATCTTCGATGCCACAACCAACCAATCTCATTCATATTAGCATTATTAGCAACTAAGCAATGATTATTAGTAGACAAATTGTCTAAGTCAATCAAGTATACATTGTCATTTCTATTTCCAATAAAAACAATGCTATTATCAATGGGATTAGCAACTGTGCATATAGAAGATTCAAATGATACTTTAAAACCTTTGTCGCATAATTGACTAATGCTAATTAAATTATATTTCAAACCATCAACATATAAGACATTTTCAATATATGTGGAGGGAGTTATTTGAATGTTAAAACCCAAGATTTGGCCTTTGCCATTATCCCCAAATGTAACTACTCCCTCTTTTGCTTTCAAGGGTGATGAATTATCTTTGTCACCCGTCATGTGCCTTGAGCAGCCGCTATCAAGATACCACTTTCGCTTTGATCTTTTGGCCGCAAGACACTCCTGCAAAGATGATCAGATCTTATGTTTAGGTACCCAAGCTTTCTTGGGTCCTTCATGGTTAGTAGCAATAAAAACTGTTCCTTTTGGAACCCATATTTTCTTTCCTTTAATATTCAAGTTTTTATTAGGTTTTAGAATTTTACATTCATAAGATTTATGTCCTTTTTGATTACATTTAAAGCATATAAAATTACTTTGGCCAGCACGCACAAAAATATTTTTCAGTAATTTTGTTTTCTAAAAGTGTTATACCCTAATCCAGCTTTGTCAAAAACTGTTTTTTGACTATTTAATAACATGTTCAATTTAGTTGAGCTTAAGGTAAACTTATTAACTATGTTCTTATATTTTCAACCTCTTTCCTTAGTTTATCATTTTCATTGGAAACTAATTCTTTTTCTTTTACCAAAATTTCATTTTTAGATTTGAGTTTCTTAACTTCATTATAAGATCTTCTTTTCTTTAATGAAAGTTGAATTTTCATTTTTCAAAAGCTTGTATTTCTTTTTCAAAACCTTGAAATCGCCGACAAGTTCATTAAAAGCATCAAATAATTCATCAAATGCAAACTCATCGCAAGGGTTATCGAACTTACCTCATCGTTGTCGTCCGCCATAAAACATACATTTGCACTTCCTTTTGTTCTTCTTCTTCGGAAGAAGATTCTTCGCTATCACTCCAAGTCGCCACATAAGCCTTCTTTTTCTTTTTGTAGGCTTTCTTTAATTTAGGACATTCATTCCTAAAGTGCCCCGGTTTATTACACTCATAGCAAGTCAAGGGTCTTTCTCTTTTTCTTGTCCTTGTCCTTGTTCTTATCCTTTTCTCCTTCCCACTTTGCTCCAAATTTCTTCTTGTGGAAGGGTTTCTTTCTCCTCGTGAATCTTTTAAACTTTTTAGCTAAGAGAGCAGTCTCATCATCATCATCATCATCGCTGTTGCTCTCTTCTTCTTTTGCAGCTTTGAGGGCAATCACTTTCTTCTTCTTTGTGTCCTCCTCTACGTGCTGCTTCATTGTCAACTCATGGGTCATAAGTGATCCTAGAAGCTCCTCTAAGGGCAGAGTGTTGAGGTCCTTTGCTTCTTGGATTGCTGTCATTTTGGCTTCCCATGATCTTGGTAGTGACCTAAGAATTTTCGAACAAGTTCTGAGTTAGTATATGTCTTACCAAGACTTTTTAAACCATTTACAATATCTGTAAATCTAGTATACATGCATGCAATGGTTTCAGATTGTTCCATGCTAAACAACTCATATTTATGAACAAGAATATTAATTTTAGATTCTTTTACTTGGTTGGTACCCTCATGGGTAACCTCTAATCTATCCAAATCTCCTTTGCGGAATTACATGTGGAGATTCTATTAAATTCATTTGCATCTAAAGAGCAATATAAAACATTCATGGCTTTAGCGTTAAGCTGTGCCATCTTCCTATCATTATCATTCCAGTCCCTTTCGGGCTTAGGAACAATAGTGCCATCAATAACATGTGTGGGTGTGCTAGGTCCATTAATTATAACACCCCATAGTTCATAGTCAGAAGCTTGAATGAATATCCTCATTCTAGCTTTCCAATATGAATAATTTGAACCATTAAACAGTGGAGGTCTATTCGTAGAATGACCTTCAGCAAATGATCCAACTTGAGCTGCCATTTGGATCTTTAGCTCTTGATCGTGTGATCAAAATCTAATGAGCACTAGCTCTGATACCAATTGTTGGCCCAGATGACAACCCAAGAGGGGGGGTGAATTGGGTTCTTTAAAAAAATTTAAACCTTTTGAAAATATTTGTTTGCTTAGTGTGAGTGAAAGTGAATGCAGATGCAAAAACAAAATACAATCAATAAGATAGAGATAGAGATAGAGATAAAGGAGACACGGCAAACACAAAGATTTTATAGTGGTTCGGTGTATCCAACACCTACGTCCACTCCCAAGATTCACTTGGGTCCACACTATAATCTTCCTTGATTACAGCGAGTTGTTTTACAAGCTCACAACTCAAACTTTTGTTTCCCGGGATCACAACGAACCCAGTCGGTTTTTCGGGCTCACCAGCATAAAAACCCTAACACAAGCTATACCAAGCTTGTACCAAGGTAAGACTACCTCCACTAGTTCAATCCCCCAGATTGAACTAGACACAAACAAAAGAAATATTATTTTCAAGTACACAGCTCCTCAATGAGCAAATAATCAAATAAATGAACAAGGTTTAGAAAAGCCTGATTTGTAGTTGGTTGGCTTTTGAGCTTTTCTTCTTTTCTTCTTTTCTTCTTCTCTTGCTAGATTGAATCAAGCCTCAGCTCCGATTCTTCACAGTTGAAGCAGTTGAAAAGGATTGAAAAGCAAGAAACTGATCCTCTTTCTCAAATTTGGGAAATCCACCAAAACTTTGATTTGAATGCCTTGGATTCCTCTTGAGCTTTTGGAGTGGAGTGGATTTAAGCTAGAAGGTTTTTTCTCTTGAGATTCAGGCTCTCTCTTTTTCGATTTTTGAATTGGGATTTCTCTATTTCCGTTTTTCTTCTTTGTTTTTCCCTTTTTCTCTCTATCCATTTTTGAATGATAGTCTTCCCTTTTTATAGATTTCTTTCAAACCATTTTTGGAAGAAAACTATCCGTTGGAGTGTACCTTGCAACAAATATATCCATTAGAAATAAAGTAAAATAGAAATATTACCGTTAGAGCTGATCTGGCAATTTGATTTTTCGTTCCAGATGGGTTGGAGTCGACTCTAACTTTTCTGGAGTCGGCTCTAACTCGAAACACTTTAATCCGTTAATTCTGGAGTCGTCTCTGACTTTTCTGGGGTCGACAAGAAACTTTTCTGGAGTCGACTCTAACAGACCCGGAGTCGACTCTAAGTCGGGGCCAGAAAAATCAACGTTCTGTTGTTTCTGATAGAGTCGGCTCTCACAGTCCCGGAGTCGACTCTAACTTCCGTGCCAGATTCTGGAGTCAGCTCTGTGATTCTCGGAGTCGACTCTAATGTCTGCAATCTTACCTAGACATTAGATTCGATCCAGAACAAGATTTAACTCCTGATTTTGATCATTCAATCGACTTATAATCTGAAAAACTTAATCAAAATCATTAGAGCCTTCAATTGTTATACTCAAATAGTTTTGTTAATCATCAAAATCATCAATTGGGTCAACAATGCATGAAAGATACTGCACTATTTTTAACAGTTTTGGTTCCAGACCATCAAATCCAAAGGAAAAGATTAATGCCTTCCTGCAACCATTGGTGGCCGAATTGAAAATGTTGTGGGAAACAGGAGTCGTAGCCTACGATATTTCTATGAAACAGAATTTTATCATGAGAGCTACTTTGATGTGGACAATAAGTGACTTCCCGGCATATACAATGTTGTCTGGTTGGAGCACTGCTGGACGTCTGGCATGCCCTCATTGCATGTATGATTTGGATGCATTTACATTACAGAAGAGTGGTAAGCAGTCATGGTTTGATAATCATAGGAAGTTCTTGCCCCCAAATCATCCTTACAGGCGTAACTTGATCGCCTTCCGGAAGAACAAAGCAATCATAAAAATCGCCGAACCGGTTAGGTCTGGCACGGATATATTTGATACTATAGAGCATTTGGGGTTGAGGTATGCTTGGGAACCATATACAGATAGAATAAATGGCTGTATATGTAAAGAACATAACTGAAAGAAGCATAGTATATTTTGGGATTTGCCTTATTGGAGTACAAATCTCATCCGGCACAACTTGGATGTTATGCATATCGAGAAAAATTTCTTCGATAATATATTTAACACGGTGCTAAACATCCCGGAAAAAACCAAAGATACTGCAAAGTCAAGAGAAGAACTTAATCGGTATTGCAGAAAAGGTGATTTGAGGAGGAGTGCCGATGGGACCTATCTTAAAGCCTGTTACACTCTTGACAGAAATTCACGAGAAATTTTATATAACTGGATTAGAGGGTTAAAATTTCCAGATGGTTATGCCTCAAATATCGGTAGGTGTGTGGACATGCATAAGCTCAAGTTGTTCAGCATGAAGAGTCACGACTGCCATGTTTTCATGCAACAGTTATTGCCTATAGCTTTTCATTAGTTGCTTCCGCAACATATCTGGAAGGCATTGACAGAGCTCAGCTTGTTCTCAAGGAGTTGTCTGCCACAGTCATTACTTCTGCATCCATGGCAAGGCTTGAGAAGGAAATTTCAATTATTTTATGCAAGCTGGAGCGAATATTTCCTTCCAGTTTTTTTGACTCAATGGAGCATTTACCGGTTCACTTGCCATACGAAGCGAGCATAGCTGGTCCCGTGCAGTATTGCTGGATGTATCCTTTCGAGAGGTAAATATGTACATCATTAAGACATGTTGACATTTCAAATATTATTTCATTGCGAAAAATTGGTTAATTTTTTATCTCAACTTTACATATAGGTACCTTAAGAAGTTAAAAAATAATGTGCGTAATAAGGCAAGGGTTGAAGGTTCTATATGCAATGCACACTTGGTCGAAGAAGTTTCATCTTTTGCCTCGCATTACTTTGAGGGTCACGTCCACACAAGGAGCCGAAATCTTGATCGTAACGATAACATATGTGTGACGAAGGAGAACCTAATGACGGTAGAATATCAATTTTTAAAGGTATCGGCCATTCATTTGAGGGGCAGAAGTCAAGAAATCTTAGCGATATGGAGTATAATGCAGCACATTATTACATCCTAATGAACTGTAGAGAATCGATCCATATATTGAGTAAGTGTATACTTCAATGCTTAATTGGAACTTCTAATTTAAATTACAATATACCATAATATTTAATTGCTAACATAAGTTTTAATCATTATCATCCCATAAGGATGTATTGTAATAGACAACGACAGATGAATCCCGACATCAGTCAAGTTGCAATTTAGCAGAAGTTAGACATCAGTCAAGTTGCAATTCAGCAGAAGTTAGAAACGGAGTTCGCTTACTGATTTTATGAATTTGTGAGTAGTATCACTCAATCAATTTCAATCATGGCTTTTATTTTTTGAGTTGGTTATGAATAGCTTATTAATTTATAGGTAAACGGTTCATTGTCCACAACCGACAATATTTTCGTTAAATGTCTATCGCAATGGTTATTGAAGACCGTAACAACCTCTATTAATGGGTACAAATTTCAGATTGAACGATTAGCAGCTTCAAGAGGTACGCAGAATTGGGGCGTGTGTGTTAAAGGAGAAAGTGTTGGAGCAAATATGCAGGATTATTACAGAAAGTTAGTAGAGGTGGTTGAAGTTGAATATCCCGATTGGCCTATGAAACGAACCGTATTGTTTCGTTGTGATTGATTCGATCCGACAGTTCCTGTGGGCAAAAGGGTTCATAACGACTACAATTTAGTTGAAGTGAACCATCGACGAAGATTGCAAAAATATGAACCATTCATCCTTGCATCCCAAGCTCAGCAAGTGTTTTACTGCGGATATCCAAGTTTGCGCAACGACAAGTAAGATTGGTGGGCTGTTTCTAAAATTGTCCCACGTTCAACAATCGTATTAGACGAGAGTTCATCAAGTCAATCAGTCGAGTGCCCTGCATTTCAAGAGGATGAGATGGAAATGCATGCAATTGAGGACGACACAAGAGGCTCTGAAACATCACTTAGAGATCCAAATGATGATGTCCAAGAAATAACGGATGCAAATGTTCGGTTTCCTTCCGATGATAATGAAACTGAATCGCAGTCCGATACGGCATTGGATGTTGAACCAAGATTTCACGAAACAAATGAAACCGACTAAACATAGAGGTTTTTTTAAATTCAATTTATTTTTATATATGTTATATTTTTACATATTCAATTATTAATCGTAATTATATTCATGAATCTTTAGTATTTTCAGTATGATGGGCCGAGGTAGATCTACCAACGACGGACGGAGTGAGCAGGGACGTAGCCCTGCCGCATCAGATCACACGAGCTTTGGAGATGGAGAGTTTTGATCTCCACACATCGCACAGCCTCCGATCTCTCCAGCAGTCGGCGGTGATCATGCATTGGTATTATCATCCAGCTGATCGGCACAGACCTCCGAGAGTTCTTCCACTGTCGGCCGCATCGTACTTCGACTGGATGCTCATGGGCTGTAAGTATATAATAATTAAAAATATATGTTTATATTTTTAAGTCAATTACTTATAAACATGCATTTTTTTAACAGATTTATTAAGCAACATCATGTATCGAACCACATCAGCTCCATATTTCAGAGGCGTGCGGATCCCAGTGGCTACGATTAGCGCCATGTATCTGCAGCCACAAGGGAGTTTTATTTTTCAGAGTTTCAGGTAAACTTATTAAATACAATTTATCACTGATATAAAATTTCTTAATCTTAATAAATTCAAAAACTAACTGTTTATTTTAATGCAGAAAAGTTTGCGTGGGACCCTGCCAGCCATGATGCTATTAGGGCAGCATGGGAAGCTCTTACGGGACGCCGATACTCCGACATGCTTCATCGTTGGAGGTCATCGGGTCACCGTCCTACGCATGTGCCAGAGGGTATTTGGCACGAGTGGCAGCAGGTCTGGCAGTCCGATGGCTGGCGCAGGAGGTCCGCATCAGCCAGCACGAACCACCGATCCGAGAGGGGCGGTCCTGGCATAGGTCTCTCCAGCCACACTTTGGGCGATCCTGGTACGGGTCTCTCCCGCCACACTTCGGGCTCCATTTCGATTCAGGAGCATAGACGTCGTATGGTAAGAAAATAAATAATTTAATTACTAATTTAGTTATTTACAAATACTTACTTTAATATCAATTTTTCTGTTGTTATAGTCTGAGCAGGAGGACGAAGATCCTGGTGAGTTTCATCTATTCAGAGCGATACATACCAGGAGGGATGGTTCCTGGGTCGATACACGATCATGGGAGGTTGCGGTAAGAAATTAGCTTTATGTTGTATCTGTTTAATTTCTAAAATTTTATTTAGAGAAATTTATTGATTCCTTTATTATTGATTTTATAATTCAAAGACACGAGTCGAGGAGCTTCACTCCCAAGCATCGCAGGTTGACTCTACTGATGGGGGGACGCCCATCGAACTCTCAGCAGAGGAGAGTCGACGTGTGTTTTTGAAGGCTGTTGGTGCCCAGCCGCGAGACCGCAGGGTCTATGGTCTGGGCACTAGAGCTTCTGCATATTTTCCTATCAGGCCTCCAGCTCGCGATATTCTGACGATATTCCTGCCGAGCGTTTAGACGACATTCGAGATCTATCATGGAGGAGGTTCGTCAGGAGGTTCGACAGGACATTCGGCAGGAGATTGAGCATGAGTTCGAGCAGCGTGAGGCCTTCAGCAGGAGCTTGCAGACGTGCGAGAGCAGATGCGTCAGTTGCAGATATGATTAGCCGCATGTCATAGGGTTTCCAGCCTTCACGTGATCGTGCCGATTCTTGATGTATTTTTTTCTTTACTTTTTATATTTTGTATGAAAACTTCAAAATTTAATATATTAATTATTTTAAAAATTGAATGATGAATGTTTGGATCAATATGAGTTATGAATGTTTGGATCAATATTTAAAAGCAATGAAATTATATTAACCGTTTTAATTTTTAATATTTTATTTTTTAAAAAAAAATTAATTAGCGACGCATTAGCGATTAAAATTGCATCGCTAATATTTTTAAAATATTATTATTAAATATTGCGACGCAATGACCTGGCCTCACAATATTTTAAAAAAAAATTAATTAGCAACGCATAGCGACTCAAATTGCATCGCTAATATATCTAAAATATTATTATTAAATATTACGACGCAATGACCTGGCGTCGCAATATTTTAAAAAAAATTAATTAGCAACGCATTAGCGACTCAAATTGCATCACTATTATTCTAAAATATTATTATTAATTATTGCGATGCAAATAAATGCATCGCAATATTGCGACGCAATTGAATGCATCGCAATCATTTAGGATGCATCGCAATATTTAATAATAATATTAAATTAAAAATTATTATTAAATTTAGCGACGTATTTAGGATGCGTCGCAATATTGCGGCATATTTGTGCGTCGCAGTTAAGCGACGCAATTGCGACAAATTGAGATTACGACGATGATCTCAGTGACGCCGTCATTGCGTCGCTAATGCATCGCAATAGCATGTTTAGCGATGCATTTGAGCATTGCTATATTTTTTTCTCTTGTAGTGTACCGCGGCGATACCCGAAAGGCGAAATCCTACGACATAGAACACCAAAGCTTTTAGTGTGACGACACCTCAGCTCTGGGCTAATGACTCCCTAGCTCTACCGCGGTGACACCCGAAAGGCGAAATCCTACGACATCCCAGTACTCACGAAAGAACACCGAAGCTTTTAGCGCGACGACACTCCAGCCTTGGCTAACGACTCCCTAACTCTACCGCGACGACACCCGAAAGGTAAAATCCTACGACATCCCAGTGCTCAATTTACGACATTCTAGTGTTCAATTTACGACATAATATATGAAAACTTAAGAAATTGTGAGGTAGAAAAGGCATAAATATGAATAAATCGAGGACACCCCTGTTCTCAATATAAAATTTTTGCATTTGCATTAAATCTGAATCAGTGTTAATATGAATAAATTACATTCAATTTTCATTCAAAGACGAATTAAAAAATTAAGAACATTTTTCGACAATGTCGCTATCTTTTTGTTCAGGCCCTCTCTCAATATCGTCGCAGCTAATTGTCGCCGGTAATCTCTGACTTCCTCATCCATGAAATCCATCTTCACATCAGGATTGTCCCGTCGAGCAAGACATTCTATGTAGCTCAGACAGTATAGGCCGCAATCTAGCGATCCGGCCGGTTGGCTTGGGCAATCCGAAATCTCTTCCATCGGCCAAGTCATCGCATCCTCCTTATCGCAGTAGATATGGAATATGTGGCCAAGAATTGTATGCCATTTCTTTGCATTGGCCTTGTACTTGGGGTTGCGTTTTAATAATTCAGATGCATGAACACCTTTCTTTCCATGTCGACAGCAACCAAATGCAGTGCGAGTTATCGGAGTTTATTATGGTGAAAAGAAATCGGAATTGGGCCTTATTTTCATCGGATACATTGTCAAATATCGAGGCCCCTGATGTTCCAGCAAGTTCATAAGCAGGTGATGAAGAAGTCAGACACAGAGCGGATATAAAAACTGATGCAAATATGCACTTATGGTATCGGTCCGGATGCTCTGTCCAGTTGTGCATTAGAAACTCCTGGCCGGCATCAATTATCTGCCAATGCAATGTAAACCGATTAATATAATTCTAAAATCAACAACTAAAAAAAGGTTTCTTGATATACTTACATCATCTATTATCATTTCATTGTTAATGAGATCTTGAAGACTTTTCCTTATTACAACGCTACCTAACATATTGGTGTAGACGATCTCGTCGGTTAGTCGTTCGCTCAAAAAAAATTAATAATAATTTAATCATCTTCGATCGTTGTGTCGGGCTTTAACGTGCCCACTGTCTTCGCCGACTTTTTAGGACAGGTTGTCTCATAACAATCTCCGACGACCTTGGATGCCTTACGCTTCCTCGGCTCTTTTTTAACCCTCCTAACAAGCGAAGGCACTCCAACAATTTCTATGTCCATATCATCACCCTTTGGCACAGGGTGCCAAGTTTATTATCGGATTTGGACTCCTCTTTATTTTCATTCCCATGCTCTGTTTTATCATCCAATGAATCCCCCTCCAATCTCTTCTCCTCTGCTTTTGCATTCCCCGTCTCAGTTGGACACTCGGATGAATGGTCCTCCTCCATCTTCTTCTCCTCACTATTTCCATTACCAGGCTCGCGGAGGATTAACTCCAGGGAATGCCCCTCCTCTGTTTTTCCGTCTCCTTTGTCCTCCTCATTTATTGCATTACTTTCCTTTCTGAGCAGTGAACTGAGGAGGCTCTCAGTAATGGACAGCCTGTGCCTGACATCATCGAGTTGATCCTTAACGCACTCCAATTCAGTCCTCAACTCGGCACATCCTGCATAGCTATCTGTTGGTTGAGGGAATGCTACTGTCTACTGAGTGAGAAGCCAGCGCTCTTCTGATAGTGGTACAGTAGCTCCCTCCATCTGCAAAGCAAGATGATAACAAATTAATATTAAGTGAAAATATTGACACATTAAGTTGAAAAATATGGTCAGAGCAATGGAGCAATGTACTAGCTTACCAAGTCGTGAGGCCACAAGTCGGCAACCCGAACCGACTAGATCTTCATTTGGTGGTCATACCACTTCAACAGTTGAGGCAGTTTATCAGGATATGCTGGTGCTCGCATTGATGTATGCTTGAGGAACCACGCCTGAACATGATATTTTTTGGATATTAAATAATGTAATATTAACAAAAAATTATACTAAAACACTATTTCTGATCTCAATAATCCTTACCACCAGTGCTGCCGAGCATCCAAACAGGGTAGGCTGCCTCCTAACTTTTTTTGCATTCTTTGAGTGGACCGGCTCCTCGGAATGCAAGCAAGCAGCCATTTCTAGGAGAGCCAGAACAATCAACTCCTTCAATGCCGAAGCCTAGTCGATGCTATCCAGTTGACTTAAGTCATCCAAGTGCTGGATGAGATACCGTGGACATCTCTGATTAGACTTTGGAGCCAAAAACATGGCCAACATGTAGGCGATCCAAAGTCGGACGGTGTCCTCGACATCCTCCTGTGCCTTAGATGATCGGAGTTGAAATATTAACTTCTCCAAACCTTCTTGACGAAGATCTAAACCATGGCCAAAACGTCTGAACAACCTTCCGTTGAATAATTAGCTAGACGTGTCGACCTTCTTCCCATGAGCTGGAAGACCCAGAATGAGTGTGACTTCGTCGGCACTGAATAAAACTGGCTTTCCGCAGAAAATAAACTCATCGCCTCCATTGTGACATCTTATGATGTCTCCTAGCAGTCGCCCGTCGACTGTGAACGTCTGCATGTCAACGAAGGCACAAATGGAGTCCTTCGAATAAGTTTTGTATTTCGTCTAGTGAACCCCATCTTCCAAACCTTCTGAACGTATACGGCCGGCCTGCAATTATTCTTAAACAGCTGGAAAGCCTTCACTGGGGGGACTGGAACAATTTTTATGTCAACTGAAACAAAGGGTAAGACATAAGACATACTTGTCAGATGGGTGCCATTATGTATGTGACTAGGGTGTCATGAAATTTTAAGAGATGATGTCATAATATTTTAACATAGGGATAAACATACCTGAAGGAGCCGCATCCTCATTCGAATGAAGAACGATGTCCTTGCTTTGTTCCGCCATTTTCTCCATCTGGTTCTTCCTTGTTCGTGGTCTTCGTCCACAAACTAAAGCACTCATCTCCATGAATGAAGTAGATGGAAGAAAGAACTATGAAAGAAATTTAGGACACCAGTGGCTTCTCGAATAAAAACGAAGGATGGCTTCTCGAGCAAAAGGATGGCTTCTCGAGCAACAGACGAAGGACCTCTAGGGTTTATATCGACCTTAGAGAAATACGAAAGGACACCAGGATTGCCACGATCACATCACACTAATACGCAAACCCATAGGAACTGGCCACGTTTTACAACTTTTCTTGAAAAGATGGTTTAGCTGAGTTACTAGGGTGTCGTCGAATTACAACTAGGGTGACGTCAAAATTCCCGCCTTGTTCAAATATATCGTAGTGGTGTCATAAGTTTATAACAAGGGTGTCGTAAAGTTTTAACTGGGGTGTCGAGAACGGGTGTCGCGGGGATTCTCTTCGTGGTCAGTTATATAAGCACGGGTGTCGTAAGCATGGGTGTCGTAGCATTTGTACTAGGGTGTCGTGAGGTTTCAACAAGGGTGTCACGAAGGATTTTCGACCGAATTCCTTCTGGGGTATCGTGGAAATTCTCTCCATGGTCAGTTTTAAGCACGGGTGTCGTCGCCTTAAAGCTAGGGTATCATGAGATTTCAACTGGGGTATCGCGAAGGATTTTCGGCCGAATTCCACCAGGGGTGTCGCAGCATTGGTACTAGGGTGTCGCAGTATTTGGCTTCCCCACTCTCTTCAGTAATGGTTTCTGTTCACGAAGGGGGCGAATTCCTCCTGGGGTATCGCGAGAATTCTCTCCGTGGCCAGTTTTAAGCACGGGTGTCGTAGCATTGGTGCTAGGGTGTCGTGAGGTTTCAACTGGGGTATCGCGGCATTGGTACTAGGGCATCGCAGTATTTGGTTTCCTTACACTCTCTTCAGTAATGGTTTCTGTTCACGAGGGGGACGAATTCCTCCTGGGGTGTCACAGAGATTCTCTCCATAGTCAATTTTAAGCATGGGTGTCGCAGCATTGGTACTAGGATGTCGCGCATTTTCAAAAAAAATCATTGAAACTCATAAGTTTCAGTCGGAGTACGGTATATTGCTCAGACTCGCCAAAGCATGATGAGTGCCCCGTTAGCATCAGTTGAGACCGAAGGATAAGGGAGTTTGGCTTAGTTCGAAACCCACGACACCCTAGTTGAAAACCCACGACACCCTAGTTCAAAAGCCACGATACCCTAGTTCAAAACCTACAATACCCATTCAGAAAACGTTAAGACAAAGCATTAGTTCAAATTTCATGACACCCTAGTTGAAAACCCACGATACCCTAGTTCAAAACCTACGACACCCATTCAGAAAACGTTAAGACAAAGCATTAGTTCAAAACCCACGACACCCTAGTTGAAAACCGATGACACCCTAGTTCAAAACCAACGACACCCTAGTTCAAAGCCTACGATACCCATTCAGAAAACGTTAAGACAAAGCATTAGTTCAAACCCCACGATACCCTAGTTGAAAACCCACGACACCCTAGTTGAAAACCGACGACACCCTAGTTCAAAACCGATGACACCCTAGTTCAAAACCTATGACACCATTCAGAAAACGTTAAGACAAAGCATTAGTTCAAAACCCACGACACTCTAGTTAAAAACCCACGACACCCTAATTGAAAACCCACGACACCTTAATTCAAAAGCCACGACACCCTAGTTCAAAACCTACGACACCCATTCAGAAAACGTTAAGACAAAGCATTAGTTCAAATCCCACGACACTCTAGTTGAAAACCCACGACACCCTAGTTCAAAACCTACGACACCCATTCAGAAAATGTTAAGACAAAGCATTAGTTCAAAACCCACGACACCCTAGTTGAAAACCCATGACACCCTAGTTCAAAACCCACGACACCATAGTTCGACACCCTACTTCTACTCGCCATCTTATCTGGTAAGAGATCCTGAAAGCCATCGTCAAGCTCATAAACCACAACCTCAACCCCAGACTTCCGCTCCGCGGCACCATCATCCACAGAAGAATGTTTTACAATCAGAAAGAGTTTTTTATCGTCAAACTCATAAACCACAACAACCTAATAATGAAAAAATATTTCATGCTGCGAACGACATTTCCTTCAGAAGTTTTTGTACAAAGACTCCAGTAGCCAGGTATTCCAGCCTCGAAGCTGAAATATTTTCTTTCGACCGGACTCTCAAAGCGAGGGCGTAGGATCGTGCTCAAACCTTTGATTGATTCCTTAGCATCCGAAAGCCAAAGCGAGGGAGAAGAAAGAGTTTTTTTTGCATAGATAAAATCCAAAAAAAAATGGCGATAGAAGTAGGCTGAAGGGAAAGGGCATTTTCGTCTGCATGCTAATTTTCAAAAAAAGGCGAAGCACTTTTCATGGCCATCACGATCCGAACGTAACATCGTAGCAGAGCCATACCATCCGGCATGTCAGCCACGTAGGATTCACATGGACCAATCAGGAGAGGCGATACAGCCCACGTAGGACTTGCTGCACCAGAAGCGGTGTACAAAGACTTTTCTCAGATCAAATGATGGAAAAGCCTTGCTCCACTAGGTGCATGCGGCGCTTGCGCGAACGCATGCCAAAAAATAATTCTACCTTTTATACATGTGCGCATGTGCAAGTCGCTGGACGAACCTACATTGCACTAGTGCATAAAGACTTTTCCATCAATGATAAGAAGTCCCAGTCCAACAAACTGCCTCTAAGGCCCAACCCATTATGACAAGATAACAAATGAAAAGGTTTTTGGAGGCGTAGGATGGGGCCATCCCCGCATTCCACTCGTCTGAATTCGTGACACCGCCCGCCAGTCCAAGAAGAAAACGAATACGCCCAAAATCTGTAACATTGACTTCGAACATGATCTTGCAGCCTAAAACCATCCTTCTTCCTGTCTTATCAATCAGAACAGGCCCTTCTCAGCAAGAGTCAAGTCTGAACTATATGGCTTGAGTGTTTACCTATGGTACTATAGAGATTGCTAACAACTCAACAGTTTATAAATCCTATTTTCATATATCATTTTATTCTTTTAAAAAATAACACAATTTAGTTAAAATATAATAGATTTTTTTAGTTGTCATGCATCCTTTTATCATACATAAAAGAATGCAGCCAGACAATGACAAACAAAACAAAGCTAGAGGATGAAATCGTAATCAAATCAAGCCTGAGCAAGATGGAAGGCCAGGCCGACGATATAAAGTATGACGGACTGGTAGATCCATGATCCTAGGGCGATTCGTGGCCCAAATCAGCTCGCGGGAATACATCCCAGTACTTTGTCTCCCTAAAAAAATAGTTAAGAGAGAGAACTAACACATATTCTATTTACATGATAGGATTTCAAGATAAAATAAGATCCGTTCAGAAAAAAAAAAAAAAAAAAAAATTGGGGGAAAAAAAGCACACCAGTTTCCATCCAACTTAATTTCTATGTTTCACGACCTATCAGTTTTGACAAACAAGGTTTTACGATCAAATCAAAAAAACAAACATTTTGGTTATACGAGGCCTGCTTTAGAAAATTTTGACAACGAAAACAGCCCCTAATCATAGTGGTATGTATTCAGTCAAACTCTCTAGGGTACAGAATGCAGTTTCACAAATTCCTAGGAAGCATCCTCCTGATGAGCAGAGGACGCAGGGAACGCAACTCTTATCATCCAAAAATTGAAAAAAAAAAAAAAAAAAAGAAATAACAGAAAAAACCATAGTCAAAAAGAACAATCAGATCCAAAGTGCAAATTGTAGTCTGAGATCACTACCATCCTTTTGACATTATATAGAAATGAGAAAAGCATGGTTGTATGGTTGCAAGCTAAGTTATAAGGCACTGAAAAATGCAACATTTTTGGACAAATTTTGTCATCAGACAATGGAAATGCACAATGACATCTCATCAAACCCGGGAGAAACCATATCATAAATAGACCAGAGTTGCGGATAATTCATTATTTCTTTTCCTTTTGTTCACAGGAAGCACTTGTAAACAAGAACAGCTCAACATGAGGTACTAAATTGAACCTTTCAAGGGTGTTTCTATGGCTCTCCACCAAGCTCGACGCGCAGGTTGTCATATGGATAGACTTTTGGTGTCTGGAAGTGATAAAGAGAACATCAGCATGTAACTTCAGCATAATTCACTAAGGGCTTCTAATGCCAGCTAGAAAAATCACCAACCATAACTTGATACAAACTTATCAAATGAGTAGCATGCATTGTAATCATAAATTCACTCACATCTCAACTTAGACAGAAGTCATAAAAGTCAAAATTAACATTTTTGAAAGTTTCAACATCTGCAATTTTTTCAGCTGTGTAATAAACGATTTATGTGAAATTCAGGATTTAGAAGAAGCTGAATCAGTTGAAATTTCCTTTAAGCAGAACTTAGCAAACCTTTTTGCAATTGGAAATGGAACACCATGCATCTAGGCTCAATGCACTAAGTCATACTCTAAGAAATTGTGGATTTCTTGGAACATATATTTTGCTCACAAATAAGCAATTCACCACCCTAAATCAGGATATGCGTTTTATTTAGCAAACCATATCCTTAACTTCAAGGCACAAACCCAGTGACAAAAGAACATATAAAGAGCAGATAACATAATATGACAGAACTCAACTTAACTCATCTAAGCCTTTTCCCAACTAGATGGGGTCAGCTACATAAATCTGCTTCCTCCACTCTGTTCGACACAACGGGAATGTCCTAGCCCTTCGCATGATTTGATTTAGTATATTCATGTTTGAGGATAAACAATATGACAAAACTATCTATAGGATAAGGAGAAAGCATATCCCTTGGATATATATATATATATATATATCTTGCATCTCCAAGGAAAAGCACGTACAATCATAAACTAATCATGATGAGAACAATGGAATTTTTGCTGCATATTAGTGTTATTTCCAGAGATGGTAATAATGCTTCTCTTTGTTCTTAAAGTTATTGTGCACAATTTGGCAACTGCTCCTGCACATAAAGAGAGAATAATTATAGTCTTTTCAAAATTACACGTGGGATCCACTTAGCACATAAGATGGCTGCAAGATATCTGTCCTGCATGACATCTGTTGGCAATCATTAGAATTGACCAGTGAAAAGGAATAGATGGTGAAGATTGCTTAAAAGACCTAAACCACTATCAGGTAAGAATTGCTGGAACTATACCCGACCTGTGAACTCAATCAATTTAGTTAGACAGCATAAGTTGGGCAAATAGGTTCTAGCGTGTTCGCTGCCGTACCATTTCAAAAGCTAGGTGGAAGAAGAGAAAACTATATGGAATGGTGATTTGAGAAGCATAGATTGTTATATCTAAAACTTCTAATCAATCTTTTATTGGTAAGAAGAGTGTGTGCACACGTGCGTGCCAACAGAAAAAGCTAGGTTGCTTGAACGAATGCACGGCAAGTACAGAGACTGAAAGGGAAAAGCTGCTTTTGTAGACTGGTGTAGAACAGACAACAACTCAACTCATCTAAGCCTTTTCCCAACTACATTGGTCGGCTGTAGAACAGACAACAACATATTCATAAATATAGAAAACTAAAATGCGACAAATGCACCCCTGGGCATCATATATCATGTTCTCCCTAGGTATCATATATGATAATTAGTTTAGCAACAACTGCAGAGCAAGATTTGGCTTAGGTAATCTCCAAGTCATAAGAGCAATACGGGACATGGATGGTCTAGATCTTCTTCAAGTATGTGTCAATAGAATTTATGATTCAATTCCATGAAAAGATCCAAAATATTTATCACTAAGTCCATGGTTTCTGTATTAATGAATATGAATGAATCCAGTAGGCATTGCTAGAGAACAATGAAGTTGGAATGCAAACTTGACAATAGAGAAATAAGTTATATTTTAGAAACCTCAGATCAAATATGATGGGCATGGTTTGGATCGGTATAATTATATATAATCATCACCCAAAGTGGCAATGAATGAGTATAGGAGCATTAGTTATAGATTTTTAATCATACCATGATAAGATGATAAAATGTTCATATGAACTTAAGGAGTTGTAGGTCATTTTAAATGCAATTTGATGAGTGAAGCAAAAAAGATCACCATACAATAGTTCAAACGTGATCCAACACAGGCATTGGCCGGTTCAGCATATCTCATTTTCAATAATGTCATAACAACAAATCCATCTTCAAACAACACAATATCAAACATGTTCTACAAGAGGTGAATGAAACAATGGACCATTCAACAATAACAGCAGTATTCTTTATACAAATAGAGTGTGGGCAAAGAATTTCCACAGAAGCAACTCTCCCTTGGTCAGAGAGATTGCTCAACAATGGCTTTCTATCAACCATCAAAAGCTTAAAGCATTGAACTTTAGAAAGAAAAGAGTATTATTTGACAATTAGGACCAATGCCTTTTTTTACTAGAAAGGGTGCCTAGAACTTTACATTCGTCACAAAGTCACAAAAAACCTTTAGAGTTCATAGTATAATTCATAGTTGTTGTACAGAATCAATTTCGAACTTAAAAAAGGGGACATTGGCTGAGTGATACAAAACATGATTTTCTTCCCAGGGTTAGTGAGATATGTCATAGTCGGGTTTCTACTCTACATGGTTGACATTCTGACTCAATGTTTGGTTAATTTACATTAACAGACATGATCAATATCTGACTAATTCACTCATTTAGAGGTACAGCAGCCTTCTCTACCATAACTTCTAGCCATTTCCAAGTCAAAGATTTAAAAAGTAGGATACCAGGTACCAACACCTCCGAGTAGTCACAGGCTCACACCTATTGCTCCTTTTCAATTCCATGAAAACAACCCCATACAGAACTATCCCACAATTTTAGTTGCAGGTTCTCTAATGCTTCTAGTAGCATATGGAATGGATATCAAATGTGATAAATGCACTCCTTCAATATATCTTCAGTTTATCATCTTGAAGAGACAAATAACATACTTCTTCAACATAACTTCATTTTATCATCTTGAAGAGACAAATAACATAATTCTACGTTATCACATGGGCCTAGATCATCTAACAATTATGGAATGCATCATGTTAGGATGAGAGCTCCAAGCCAGGTGTACCTGAAGAATTTGCCATCACATGAACAGAGCCTAGTACTATGTTAGCAAGTAAGTTTAAGATAATGTTACAGGAAAAATGAGGCAAGCTCCTATTAGAGGATCCCCAGCTAATCACAACATAATTTGTGTCATTCCCACACTGCCAAAGCATAAAATAATCTTCAAACTCTGTCGGAGACCTGATCCAAATATAATCCTATACAGCTATACCAAAGCCTCTGAGATGATGGATATAATGAGACAACAGCTTGGCAATGGTGAGGGCAAAGAAGATGGAAATGAAAGATGGGAACAAGGATTATAGCATTTAACTGACTTGGAGAGTAATAATTGAGGAATAGTAAACCCTTTCTTGATTATATGCGTTCCTCCCAACTTACAGTTATGCTCCATGGTCGGCCTATTCATGATGGGAATGGGTTGGATGATGATGGGAATTCTAACAGTCCCTTTTGTCACTTTTTGCTAGACATGGGACCATATTGTCAAGCTTTCATGCCAGGCTTCAGTTGAGCTAGCATGGCCCTAAATCATTTTCGACTCAATATTTTAAGTCAAATGGACAATGATTGCTAGCAAGGAATTCTCACTTCAAGAGAAGGTCCATTACCTTCAAATGGCATCATGGGCTAGAGTCTGTTTCACACTAATCACTATCTACTCATGGCTCGAAATTCCATTTAAAATTAGAGATAGAGTTATAAAATGAAGAAATACTCTTAAAATTACATATGAAAGCCAACTTGGTTCTCATTAAGTTTTTCACAATAGATGATTCATGTTGCTTCTGACCATACTTGAGATAAGCAGCAAGGATAAGAGATAAGCTGGCCAGAAGATAGGTTTAAAAGTTTAATCGCATTATGACACAGACAGTTTATAAAGCTATTAGACCTCTTCTCTAGATCCTGATATGAGAGATTTTACAAGACAGTCCCATTCTAATTGAACCCTTTTGAATGTAATGATATTAGGACAAATATCTTCTACACTGCTCAGTTTACAGTGGGTGATTTTGGAAATCTAAGAATGAGATATTTATATCAACTAATGAGATTAGCTATTTAGACTTTAAAGGATGTTGTTCGGTGGAGTTTAACCAATACATGAAATTCCTACTAGACTGTCGGATTAATTTCTTCCTCCAGCAACTTAATTTAAGTTAAATTTTAATGCATCAAAAAAGGGTGATGGCATTAGAAAAATTGAAAGAATGGTGTAGATTCCTAGAGATGCAAATTAAAATACCATGGTAAGGGTGCTTTGGTAGATAAAAAAAGAGGACAAAAAAATCTTGAATTCTTATGCTAGTGATATCAATAAGAGCTGTTCAGGGATTGCATTGGTTTCGAATATGGCAGTACTATATGTTCAGGGAGGCCCGTGAGGCCTATCAAAACATGTGTGCCCCATTAGAATGAATAATCACTGCTAGGTTATTGAATAGGCTTCCACCTCCAAGATGATGGTTTAAGTTGAATTCTAATGCATCCTCAAAGGATGAAGGCTATAGATAAATTGGAGGATTGTATGGATTCCTAACTTAAATGGCCATGGCAAGGGTACTTTGGGCTTAACAATAGAAAGACACAAATATTCTTGTATTTTTATGTTAGAGTTATCAATAAGAGCTGTTTAGGGATTGCATCAGATTCTAATGTAGCAGTTTTATCCATTCAAGGAGTTCCATGTTCTCTATTTGTTTCCAAAACATGTTGGAAAGTATTCATAGATGATGTCTTCATTCAAATATGTTAATAATATGAATATTCTATTAAAAAAAAACTTACTTATGGTGCAGTTTTAGGAAGCCAAGGTTACATACTTCTAAAGCAAAGGACGGTAGGTATATTAAACTTTTCTCTTTTTTTTGGTTGATATAATACTTCTGATTTCAGCTGATGGAGATAGATATGTTATGAACGAAAAATATGGAGTAATCAAAAAAAAAAAAAGGATTGAATTGATAGTGTTAATTTCAAGCCATTTAAAGGTACTGACATAGGGTATCTTTGACGCTTTGTCATTCCACACGGCCAGCAATCCGAGCGTAGCGAAAAAGCCCAGGCCTCCACACAGCCATCCCAATGCCTCATACTGCACGAGGCCACAGAGAATTCAACCAAAAATTCAGTGACCCATTCGAAAATATCAACGGTAAATTCCAAAGGACGACAGAATTAAAACCCTAATATTACTATTAACTATCGACGATACCTTCCCAATGTGAGGAGCGATGCGGTCTACGCAGGGCTCCGGGTACGGGGTGCCATTATCCCAGATTAGCTCGTTGTGAACTGGGATCTGACTCAAGAAAATAAAAGATAGAGATTAAAAATAAATAAATAAATGGTAATATAATGATTCACAGTTATTCCTTCCCTTCCGATCTATCTGAAAGAGAAGATAAGAAGAGGAGAAATTGATAGGAGAGATAAATTGCGCCGGAGGGTGGGGGGAGTTGTGGATTACGGGCTTGTCGGGGACGATGTGCTTGCCGACGGGGAGGCCCACGCCGGAGCGGTCGCGGAGGGATGAGGCCAGGGTTCGCCCCACCACGCCGTTTCCTCCCAGGATCCGAGACCCCGTGCTGCCCAATCTCCCAGCCATTTCCTTTCGTCGCGTTCTTCTTTCTCGCTTCGCAACGCCTGCGGCTTTTCTTTCCTCCTCTCGCTGCCCCTGCCTCGGTTTGGACTCACGCTCGGGTCGGGAAGAGGGATGGGATGGGTGAACAGCTTGGGCGTCCGCATTCAGTGTATCGTGAATCCTATCCGTTCCGTTTCCATCGGACGGTGTGCGGCGACTAGGAAGAAGATTAATTATACTAATCAGGGCAATCATCCATTCATATATATATATATATATATATATATATATATATATATATATATATGTGGGCCAAGATAATTGACATGAATAATGTGATGCCAAGATCTTGCATCCATTAGCAACCATACAAAAGAATTATTTATCACCAAATTAATTTTTCATTTAGTAATCATTTGATGAAACTCTCAAGTTTAATGCTTAAAATTCTGCAGATTTTGATAACCACCCTAGGTATTCACTTAAAAGTATCACTAAGCTGGTATAAGTTTTCATGTGTGCAAATGTATTTCTACCTTCTAAAATATCCAGCGCCCATACAAGATGTATGGAGGGAGGAGGGAAAAAAAAATTAAGTTTTATTGTTTTTGAAATATTGATTTATTATTCATTTAAATCTATTGTTGAATATTCAACAAAAATAGATTTCTTTGGATAGTTTAACAAGATGTGTTCTAATTACAAGGACTACTATTTTTTATTATTATTAGATACACTTTTTATTTGTGATATTCCACCTCTTGCAAGTTAAAGATGAAGAGGAGGAATATAAGAATCATTTTGGAGTCATTTGGTTGAATCAATGGGTTATAGTTTTTATCCAAAATTCTTCCCTACGTAAGATTTCTTTTTACTTATATCGCCAATATCTTCTCCTTTTAGTTTGGTCATGGAACATAAAATCAATACGTAGTATTTCAAAGAATCCGAAATGCCCCATTTCGATAATGTCGTGCAACATGGTATCCCGATATTATGTATTTTGCCCTTCACCGTATGGTAACTAAAAGAATTTGGAGCTCCATGATGTATGTTCAGCAAGACATCAATCTCTGTTGCAGCAAATCAGGCAACAGATGGCTATCAGACAGTTTTTTTTATTTAAAAAAAAAAAAAAAACCGGTTGGAGTAACCCCCTTGCAGTCTCGTAGATAAGCACGGAGGCATCAGCCTGGACCACAGAGGATGACTGAGTTGGATAATTACGGGTCCAGTAGGTGGGAGCAGTCATACTAGCGGCCATGATGCCAACGGGAAAACCTCGAGATCCCCTGATGTTTTCCATCTATCCCTCACTGCCTTAGCAAGGAACTCCTGGCTCAATCTCTCCCCGGCCTTTAATCTCAACAACTTCAGTTGCAATTCAGAAACCCTCCCACCAGACGATGTAACATCCGGACTCATTTTCCCGTGACAATATTCCCTCCGGTACCCAATATTCGCACAATGGTTCTCCACACCAGCCTCCGACTTTCGGTTGAAAGCATGGGTAGAATCACTGCGGTCGCTCGCCGGAGAAAGCATCCCCCGAAAGGGAACGCTCTCAGCGCACAGCATCGCTCTTAGCCGTGCCCGCTCCCTTGTTTTTATGTACCAGATTGAAAGAACTAAACAAGAACATCCATCAGATAATAATAGCAGAAGTACAACAAATGATAAGGAAAAAATAGTATTCCTGATCTCATGGAGCATGAGAGCGTGACAGTCGTTCCAAATGTCAGTTGCAGATAATTAAGAACTTCAGACCGAAATAAAAACGATTGGTTTGGCATGAGCTGCACGAAGAAAGTAGTTTCTAGAAACGACCAATCAGTCACCATTCTAGAGATATCGCTAAGTAAATCAGTTCTGAAAGAGTATCACAATCTTGACAGCAGCGAAAGCAATAGATCGTCGTCGTCGGGGCTACCAGAGTCCCCTGTATATCCACACCCCTAAGCCACAGCACCGGTGAGGGAGAGAAGTATGTCCATGACCCTAAGCCGTAGCACCGGTGAGGGAGAGAAGGAAGAGCCCTTCAATGACCCTCCGACGCGTCTCTCACTCAAGATACTTTCGGTCTTCTATTTAAAGAAGGCTGTCAGGGTTATCTTACGAAGCGTCTTTAGAATCCGAAAAGTCTCTATGAACTCTTGGGATATCGTGTAGACGAATTAATGGCACTCGGGCCAACAAGTTCATTCCAACATGACGTTACAGCATATAAAACACGACTTATAGAAAAATAACACATATATCTCATTGTTCAAAAGGCACAGCACTTTTTGACAAAGATCTTCAAAGAGAGATACAGATGACAGATGCATGGAAAATTTGGGAAGCATTAAATGGGTCATTGAAAATTAAAAACGTTACAACAAGATCACTGAGGTTTTGAAAGGGTGAACACGCGGTGATGACCAATGCGAGCTTCCTGGATACGACCCAGATGGCGAAGGACCTGTAGATCACAGCATACAAATGTTAAAAGTTGATCACTTCTTCCTGCAGATATACAAATTATGAATCAGTTACTAAATATGCTTTAACAGGATCTTTCCTCATTTCAGATATTTCAAAATTCTAAGCATGATTTCTAAATTTTAAGCTCGTCAACTTCTTCATTTGTTTCTTGTTTATAACAAATAACAGGCACGCATAAACCGTAACAGGTTTCAGGTGGACTATCACTCGTTACTTTTCCCGCGCATCGGGTAGTTCGGGCTCATTAAATAACTTAAAACATGAGAAACACGACAAACAGAGCTCTGAGCTTCATACATAGACCCACAAATTTGAAAAATCACTGTAACATATCTGAAAACAACATGAAAGAAATAAATTCCATGAGACTAGCAACTGTTTAGAAAGTCATGATCATGCCATATGAAATGGATACACCCGAAACAATCCATTCAAGAACCATTTAGCGACACCTCATTGGATGCATACATTACCAAGTACGTTTTAGGCATATCTGAAGGCTTTTTTTATGATGAAAATACTAGGGCATGAGTTTTAGATGGACTGAATATTTTTGATTGAAAATTGCATGCTCTAGTTAAAACTGAGAAAAGACTAGTGGGTTGTCAAATCTAAATTGTAGGCAAAGTTGCTTCCAGAAAAAATTGGAAACTACCATCTGCTCTGTTTCATCTTCAATCCAAGTAAATTGATATGGGAAACAATTGTTGATATGTTTAAGGCCAGAAGAAAATGTTCTCACCGGGTTCCAATACTTATGCTGCTAAGAGTCATTATTGCCAGACTGGTTGTTGGTTTTGAAACCAAGAATCATTAGCATTCTAGGAGAATCATGATGTGATGCCCTGTATGTTTCTAAACTTAATATTATATTTACTTTTATATTTTATTTATATATTTTTTATGTGAATGTGTTTGATTGTATTTATTTAGTAACTACAACCAGTAGCATTAGACTAAAGACTTAGTGGTACATGCTGAGGATTTGACACAGCAAGCTTTGATTGACCAAAGTTGAAAATCATATAGGTTGTTTTTTTTTCCCAGTGGATCCAATTTGTCTGAAAGAAGACATCAAGGTCCTCAAACAAGTCCTAATTTTGGCATATTTGGATTTAAAATAACCAAGTTATGAATTTTTGAAGTTGGGCCCACTATGCAGGCAAGTTATTGCAGAATGTGACAGATTAAACGGTTGCTGTTGACCCCAATCCAAAATCCCAGGAAACTCTATTTTCTCTCTGTTAAATTGGAAATGAAAAACACTCAGCCATTGAGAAAAGAAAAAGAAGGGACAAAGGCTGCAGAGTATTCAAGGAAAAGAACACAATTTTGTAGAGGGCTTCGTTGCTTAAGATATACATCATTTCATAATTTATTGAGGAAATTATTCTTCCAAATTTTTTTCAGAAAACAAAGGGTATTTACCCATTAGGATTCTCAAAGTACAGATTAGATGGATACTTATTATAGCTGATGCTAAATATATTTGTTTCAACCTTTGTGTTAGTTAACCTAGAATTTGATTATTGCCATGCTTTTCTGTATGTATTTGGCCAATATCTAGAACTTTAAAACTAGAAAGTACCAAGACTCACTTTTCTTTCTAAGGGAGTATCTTATATTTATTTTGGAGTAGCTACGTTGCAAGATAGCATGCTTGAAAGCTAAATTAGGAAACTTTTACCAAGACAAGACATGGAATTTTAAACCCAAATTTTTACGAATTGAAGGACTATATGTGAACCACTCCTAGATTTAGTTTAAGTAAAAAATCCCCACCCTAGGCCAACTGTCATGACAAGCTTCTTTACTTCTAGCAACAGTAGGCACACAGTAAATAATAGAATTAGTCATTTTTAGTATACGCATTGATTTTCAAGAGACCTAGGAATAGTTTAGGATTGTGATGGAGTTACTATTGGACCATAAAAAAACTTAATTAAGGATTGCCATGATGAGAAATTATGTTGTAAAGCAGTGAAGCTTCTTGGTATAAGTTAGCATAGATAATTTCTATTTATTAAAAATAGTTTTAAATGATTCTTTTCCAGGATTAAATTGAGAACTATTTGATTTAGTTGGAGGCTATTAGTGGCCAGTTTACAAGAGTAAAAGTTTTAAGTAGCTATTCATGATATCCTACGTTTCAGCTTTTTCAATATGCTTTGCTAGGTTATGTTTAATGATACATTTATATGATAAATTCATACTTGTATATGAAATGCTATGGATTTATAAAAAGTGTTTCATGGTCAACCTAGTTTTGTTTAGTTTAAGTATTTTTGGTTTCAACATTTCATCTATGGAATTGAAATGTGCCAAATAAAATTAATACTTATAATATTTGTTGATTATATTTTAGAATCCTTTAATACAAGTTAAAATTACTGTGATTTATCATTGTTTGGCTTGATACCTATGTGTTACAAATAATTCAAGGTCAGAATTATACATGAATATGATCCTAGATAGCCAGTATGGTGGTGTTAGCCTTCAGTACCTATGCTTTTTTGTGTCCCAAATTATGAAAGGTTCATGTGCCCTATTTAGTGGGGAGTCAGTTAAAATTCATGCCTTGAATCAAGAGGTATTATGTGCCTATGAAAGTCCATTTGCCTCAACCAATTAGGAGTGTTTTATATTTAGTGTTTGTTCTAACCTAACTTTATAGTGGTCAATATTTAATTGATATTTTTTGTGTGAACCATTCAACACTGTCATCTTTCAAAGATTCAAGTAAACCCAGTACATTGACAATTACTTGTGATGATACTTTTAGAAGGTATGTATGTATGCATGTATGTTGCTATCAGATTTTGCTCTTCTAGTTTGATGCTACGAATATATGCTTACTGGGCTAATGATCTCATCTATTCTTTATTATTACAGACTGATGTCAAAGATAGGACTTCTAGCAGCCACTTGAGATGGATAGATGATTGGTTTGAAGGAAGGTTGTTTGGAAGGAGATTAATCCCATATTTCAGTTTTGTCAACAATTGTAGACAATTATTATTTCCTTACGATTTTATCCTTTGTGGTTTTCAAGAGATAAGTTATCTATCTAGATATTGTTTAACTTGGATTTTTAGGTTGAGATTTCTCATGTATCAATGATTTCAATTATTGCTTGCACAGAAACAAAAACTATTTTCATTCCAAGGTGTGGCCAACAGTACCAAAATTTATTCCATCACAACAAACAACAGTTAGTAGCACAATATCATCTGTCAGGTAAATAATCAGTGGCACAAACATAGAAATTTATCTTTAAATTTCTAGCAAAATTGTTTAAAAAATTTAGTAGTAGGCATTAGCTTCTTGAATACTTTTAAGTACTCTTATGCTGTATAGTTGCAAAAATTGTAATGCTGCCTTAGCTCGGTAACACTGATGAATACGGAACATGTGTAAAATTTATATCAGTTGCAATGAGTGTATGAAAGGACTATGTCATTAAAAATCTAGGACCAGGTGGAACTTGGAATTAAGCTTGCTAATTGTTTGATTCTTTGCCCTGATCTACATAAATTCAAGCCGGGCCCAAATTTTGGATTTGGTCATCCAAACCCAGCCCATCTGCAGCCTTACCCTAAAATTTATCATAACTCACAAAAAGGAGAAATTCTGAAACAGAGCATCCTAGTTTTCTTCCATATGATCAATGAGAAATTTTTTGGGTAAGACAATTAAAGTAACCATTGAAACAGTTGAAAGTTGAAACACTTACTGTCAGAATTGCCTTCCCTGTGTTATCAAGTTTTAGTCCTGGCCCTTTTATATCTGTTTCAAGGAAAAAGTGCTTGCCTTTCATTGGTTCAGCCATTGCAATGTCTCTTAGTTCCTGTATTTTGTCAGTGAATGCAGGATTTTACTTAAAAAAAAAAACTGACAATTGCTTGGTCCTGTCAATTTGCTGAACCATCAGATGTATACTTTTTTTTTTTTTTTTTTGCATCAATGCATGCATGTATATGTGTAGCACACAAAAGAAGTGCTGAAGTAATAAATTTACTCACCAAAGCCTTTTCCCAAGCATCTTCTGCTAACTGCATGAACAAACAATAATTAAGATCAGGGGACCAAAAGCACGAAGATGGTAAATAAATGAAAATACTAAGCAACTTTAACCTTCTTCTTGGGGCATGCAATAAGATGGGCATTTGCATCTGCATATGTAGCTATCTCATTGATAGCAATGTTGACCTTATCTAGTGTGAGCCTCCCCCTCATATAACTGCAAGGTCAAGAGCAGAAGATGGAGTTGGCTGTGACCGATACTGATGAGAAATTCCATGTATTGTTGTACAGAATTATAATGTTCACATTTGAATATACTATTAACAAAATAATTCCAATTTATAATTCAGTTTTTGCCTTCTCACTGTCCATAATAGTGTAAAAGAAGAGATAGACCATTGAGTGTAGCTAATAAAGTATAAATCAGGGATGCACTTGTTTCAACTTGTGATCATAATAGTATAAGAACTCTGGGACCCACCTGTTTCAACTTGTGATGAACATAATGTGGGACAACTACTTCAAGACATAACATCGACATTTAAATTGTAGTAAGAAATAATTCCTATGATAATGATGGATGCTTGTATTAATTCACCAATCATGATATGTGCTATATTAAAAAGAACAAACTGAGTAGTTTGGTCTGTTAAATTTCTTTTAACCAAATTTTCATTAGCTTTTAAGAAAAACACCATTAAAAGGGGGAAAATTCTAATGGCATATGATTTTAAATATTAGAAAAATCATGTACAGTTTCTGAACTAGTTGTTCTATATTTATCCTTTTAACTGATCCTATCTCTTTCTAAACTCTATCTTGTCAGACTCATCGGGATTGCATCTCATCTTATATTTCTAAATGTGCAATCTCACATGCACATGTACTAGTATAAAGTGTATTGGTACTGGTTGTCCAGTGAACAAAATGCATGTCATGTGGGGCTTTATTCAAGTGCAGAATATACTGAATTTAAAAGAGAAACTAAAAGCCTTAATTTGTGCTACCTTACGCCATGATGATCATATATGTTCTTTCTAATCATCTCCCAAGTTCTCTTAGAACACATATTTCATTTATCTCAACAAGTAGTACTTGTTCCATTAATCTAATTACTGAATACAGGATGTCCAATTGGCAAGTTGGAGCTAATATCTTACAAAAAGTGGTATTTAGATTGAATATGTAAATACACATGCATATTGAATGAAATTAGCATCTAGGCAGGTGTCTATGTAACTGCTCACAGGCCTTGCGTAATTTGCAATTGGCATGATAATCAAAGTAAAATTGAAAGTGAATCTAAAAGGGATGATGGACATACGATGACAATGAATCAAGCTCCTCAGCAACTATAAACCAACGGGGTGCAGGAGGATGGCCCTTCTTTTCCTACAAAAGAAATGCACCAACTAGTTAAATGAGGGCACAATTTTAGCACACCATAAGCAAATTAAAGCAAGCATACTAGAACTGGCTCATGAAGTGGGTGCATATTTGGAGGCCTTCTATGATGATCAATGGCTTTAAGGTCTCCAATCAACATAATCCTTTACTATTCACCATGTTCTTATCAGGTAGCTCCAGCAAGCCAAGTTAGAAGAAGTTGATCTATTCTCAATTCCTCATGATCTCATGGATATTTGTTGATATATGCACCCTTCTTCGTATCCAGCATCATAATCCTCTCTAATCTGCTTTGATGTTTTACATTAATCCGTAAATTTAATTGTTGCGAGTAAATTGTGTTCTTCCATATTCAAACATCATGCATGTCCTCCAAAGGTTTGGTGCAAGGCCCTTTTACAAGTCAGAGAGTTATGGCATGTCATGGTGTAAATTTAAGTACTTCTCACATTGATTCATGTTCCAGATAATGAATTGCAGTCTAAACAATCTAAAAGTACTAGTGATCCTGCAACAGCTATGAGCCGGGCATTCTTACCTTGGGCACCACAGCTGGCTCTTCCTTGATCTTAGGATGCACGTCCAGGAAATCATGGTTGAGAGCATCTGGCACCAAACTGAAGCCAAAATGTAAGCATAAGTAAGACCACTTCCTAGCATCCAAAATCTCTATCCTGATTGCAAACTGGAATATTATCAACAGCAATAACCTCAACGGGGTCTGATCCGAAACGCCTGTGTTTTCGTGCATGCCAGAGGGCATGTGAGCGAGCATGTGCTGCAGTTTCCTCTGTTGTCGCCGGGATAACTCAATGAGTTTCTGCGTCGAACATAAAGAGATCGAACCAATTTTCAGTATCGAACAACAATTTTTGAAGACTAATTGTAGAGAGTCGGAGGGATACAAAAAGAGGACAAACTTTCGCTTTGGGGATTGCATTCCTCTCCTCTTGCAGTCGGTCCCTGATGGCCTGGATCTGAGACTCCATCGTCTTCAAAGTCGTATCCACGGCAGAGAGATCCGACATGCTGGTGGTCGGATACACTGAAAGATTGCGATTGCGATGTTAGGGTTTTATTCCACTGTTAGGTGCTCAGCAAGAACAGGAATGAAGGCGAAGAGAGAGAGAGAGAGAGAGATTACTGTTGCGAGCGATGACGAGTTCTTGGAGCTCAACGATGCGGGTGTTGAAGGAAGAAATGAGAGCGTCAAGGGATGAGCCCGCTTCCTTCAGATCCATGCCGTCTCCTGCTTTCTCTCTCGCTGGTTTCTTTCCTATCCTCTACCCCTTTCCCTCGCCCGTTCTCGCTCTCGTCGGCCATACGCGGCCAAGGGTTCCTTTCGTCCACGGGATTTGCTCTCACAACTTTAAATCGCGGTGCCTTGGCGGGAAAGTGGTGGTAACCGGCTGGTGCTAAGAAGAAATGCTTTCCCGTTGTCAAATTCGCTCTCCGAGTCTGCTCCTGTTGCCAGTGGGGCCAGTTCGACCAGGAGCCAGATCGCTGAAATCCAAGTGAGAGAAGGCTGCAACCATTGAGTAGTTTTTGAAACCGGTTCTTTTGGCAATGGTTTTAAAATAAAGGAATAAAAATAAAAAATTTTATTAAAATAATATTAAAATAGAAAACATCATTTTAAATGGTATTTTCTACTTCTACGTCATATTCTTCGGTTTGCCTCCTCAGCAAGGCTGGGATAGAAATCACCATGATTTTAATGAAATCGCCACTCCAAGTGGCTATTTCATTCGAGTTGCAATCGTCACTTCAAGTGGCGACTTTCTTGCAGACTTAATTTCCTAGGCACTTAAATGCTAAGTATCCCTTCCTTCGCATAATCTTCTAGCAAATCAAAAGAGAGGTTAGATGGTGATTAATGATTCAGTATCAATTAGAATTATCTTGTTATATCTATTATCTTATTAATCAAAATTATCTTGTTATATCTATTATCTTGTTAATTAGAATTACCTTGTTATATCTATATTATCTTGTTATATCTATTATCTATAACAAGATAATAGATATAACAATCAGAATTATCTTGTTATATCTATTATCTTGATAATAAATATAACAAGATAATAGATAATATAGGGTTAGGATCGCTGGGAGGCTCCGAGCGTTTAAGAAGGGATCGCGCTCGAGTTATCCGATAATTGAGAAAATCTATAGAAATCGCCACTTAGAATGGCAATTTTAACTGAAAATCGTCATTTTTGGACTTGAAATTGCCACTTTAAATGGCTATTTCAACCCATATGAAATCGCCACTTCAAGTGGCGATTTCTACTCATCCCACCAGCAACCCTGTTGACGGGGCCGAGCTGGGATGATGACGTGGAAGTGAAAAACGCCATTTCAAATGGTGTTTTTCACTTTACACCATTTGGCCAATATATTTGGTTCCCACCCCGTTATTTTAAAACCGGTGCCAAAAGGTACCAGTTTAAAAAACTACTCTGCAACCATTGCCCCTACTTTTCGACCCACTTTACCCAGTCTTGAAAAGATTTTGTACATCCCATTTGGCGCAGCAAATCATGAGCTACATCATTTTTTTATTAATTTATATATATATATAATATTTATTAAAAAATATTAAAATATTTTTATAATATTTAATTTTAAATTTACAATATCATAGTTATAAAATTAAGACATATGTTCAGAAAGTAAAAAAAAAAATTATAACATTAATTTTAAACTTACGATATCTTAGTTTTAAACTTATGACATTCGTTCAAAAAGCAAAAAAAAATTATGACACTCCAGTTGTAAACTTACGACACCGTAGTTATAAAATTAGGATACCCACTCAGACAAGGTGAGTGTACATAAATTTCAAAAAAAAAACTGTCTGACGTGTATTAATATCATTTCAATTTTTTTTGAATTTATGTACAGACACATTTTCTGAGTGGGTATTATAATTTTATAACTACTATGTCGTAAGTTTACAACTGGGTGTCATGATTTTTTTTGCTTTCTGAATGGGTGTCGGAAGTTTAAAACTGGAATGTCGTAATTTTTTTTTGCTTTCTGAACGGGTATCGTAAGTTTAAAACTGGGGTGTCATAAGTTTAAAACTGTGGCATCATCTTAAATTTTGGCATGAAGTGCATTAATACGCGTTTAGCTTTTTTTTTTTGAAATTTGTGTACAGACACATTTTTTGAGTAGGTGTCGTAATTTTGCTACGGTGTCGTAAGTTTACAACTAGGGTGTCGTAATTTTTTTTGCTTTTTGAACGGGTGTCGTAAGTTTAAAACTGTGGTATCGTAAGTTTAAAACTGAGATGTCGTAATTTTTTCTTGAAATATCATAAAGGTGTCTTAACATTTTTTAATGGGTATTGTACGCATGTGGACCAATAAAAAGGGACGATGCAGCCCACGTAGGACTTGCTGCACCGGATGCGGTGTACAATATCTTTTCCTCACCCACTTTGATCCGCGCAAGATTCTTGGCCGCGCGGGCTCTTAGCCGCTCGGGCACTTGGCCGTACGGGCCTTGGCCACGTGGACATAGCCCGCGTAGCACTGGCCGCATCGAACCGTGATCATGCGGGTGTTTAGCATGCACGATGCCTAACACGCGTGCCATAGCCATGCAGGGTTGGATTGCGCATGGCAAATGGCCGACAGGCATGCACAGAGCATGGGCTCATATTGCATGCTGTTTAGATTTACAGAAACTCCGGGGTGATAGATGGCTGGAGGCCCTATCAGAATATTGAGAGAAGTTGCTTCGCAAGATGTTCCATGACCAGAATGGACTCGGCCTTGGCCACGGCACCGTAAGGGCGTAGCCATGGGGATCTTGTGCCGGCAAGGGTTGTCCATGGAGTCCTACATGTCCAAGGTCGGACCTTGATGTGGCAAAGGTTGGGATGACATGTTATTGGCGAACTTGTTCTCGGAGTATAGGCTTAACGGCATGGATGGGCGCATGCCAAGAGTTTGCATGCATACACAAGTCAACGGTTGCTCTTTGGCAAAGGATTTGTCCTTCCAGTGGTATGATGAACTTAGCCTTTGGGTGCATTCATGGCTAGTCGAAGGCCTATGCGGAAAAACGATTGCCTACAAAGGAGAGTTCGGGTGGTTTCAGAAACTCCCGTATCCATGTGGTCATTAGTTGGGACGACTTAAGACTCTGGCCGAGCAATTCCAAGAAGTTGCAAAACTTTCCAGTGGTTAGAAAAACTATCCATCGCAAGTCTATATGTAGCACCAATGCCTTCGGGCAAAGGACACGCACAATTCGGTGAGACTATTGGGGTGGGTCTAGTGTCTGCTTATACTCTTGGGAATTCAATATAGAAAGTTTAACTTCACTTCTGTCTTGAGTGGGAAGGCTAGCTAGAATTGAGGAATCTAGCAGCGCATAAGGTCTTTAGTTCGAGAAAAATAAGTCCAAACTTTTGACGTTGTGATAGTGGTATCAAAGCTCGGTTATCGGCTCTTTGAAGGATTTCTTTCTCAAGCATTATTGCATTGATGCCGGCGAGCAATAGCAACATGAAGGCTTTGAGGGAAAGAATGACTCGGTTGGAGGCAATGGTCGGGTTGCTTCAAGCAGACCAAGCATCTCCTTTATGGGTGCAAATTGAAGCATTGTAAGCAACTATGCTTATGCTCCAAGAGTCCCAGGGGTGGCCCAACTTCGGATGGATAAGATGGCATCGGATATCTGACTTCTCAAGATGGCGATGCAAACCCATCCTCAGGGTGATGGAAAGATCAAAATGAAGGTTCCTGACCCACATTCTTACAATGGCACTCAAAGTGCCAAGGAGTTGAAGAACTTCCTTTGGGACATGGAGCAGTACTTCAAGGCTACTCGTGTTTCGGAGGGAGAGAAGGTTTCCATCACTTGCATGTATCTTGCGGGTGATGCGAAACTCTGGTGGCGGACATGGACCAATGATCTTGAACATCCCGAGATTCACACTTGGGAGGCTATGAAGCAAGAATTGAAGAATCAATTCTTTCCCTACAATACCTCGTGGGTTGCTAGGGACGTCCTGAAGAAACTGAAGCAAGATGGCAACGTGAGGGACTACGTGAAGGTGTTCAGTTCCCTCATGTTGGACATCAAAGATATGTTGAAAGCGGATAAGTTGTTTAACTTCTTATCTAGCCTTCAACCGTGGGCTCAGTTGGAGTTGCAGAGACAAGGGGTGACTGACTTGTCTGCCGCATTGGCTGCTACAGAAAGATTGGTGGACATCCAAATTATCAAGTCCCCTTTCGGTCCTTCCAAAAAGTCTCGTCTTACCAACAAGTTTCCTAAGAAGACTTTAAAACAGAAAGATGTTGGTGAAAAAAAAAGACGAAGGACTTCAGCAAGGCAAAAATGAAGGTCAAGGAGGATGACTCTTCATCAAAGAAGGACAAAGGGAATCCCCATATAGGCTACTATATTTGCAATGGCCCTCATTATGCAAAAAACTGTCCAAAGCGAGGGAAACTGAATGCTCTTATAGCTAATGAGAGTGATTCAGATTCAAAAGGCCCTGAACGTGTTGCTCCTCTTCAAGTACTTGGCATCCTTCAAGCCGAGAAAGAAATAACGGATTGACCCCAATTGATGTTTGTCCAGACTGAAGTCAATGGGCATCGTGTCTTGTCTATAGTAGACACTGATGCCACTCATAGCTTCGTTGCTGAGAATATGGTGAATCCATTAGGCTTGAAAGTGTCCAAACACTCAAGTCGAATCAAGGCAATGAATTCCCAAGCACAGGCCGTGAAAGGCATGGCCTTTGATGTCAAATTATCCATCGGCGAGTGGAAGGCCGATTGGATCTGATGGTGGTGCCCCTAGATGACTTTGAAGTCATCCTTGGCAACAACTTTTTTATATGCGCCAAAGTTCCCATTATTCCACATATGGGTGGAATCCTCATCGGTGATGAGAAGAAACCTTGCTTTGTTGTTGGGCAAGGAAGGGACCCTATTCGCAAAGTAGAGATAATCTCTGTAAGGCAATTGGCCCGTGGATGCAAAAAAGGGCCATGGTACCTACCTCGCAGCGATCGTGGAGGAGGAACCAAAGAAAATGGTGGAGGTACCAAGGGAGCTGTTTGCAATTCTACAGGAATTCGATGATGTTATGCCCCATGATCTGCATTAAATTAGTGTCGGGCACCAGACCTCTTGCCAAGGCTCCCTATCGAATGTCGCCTAAGGAGTTGGCCAAATTGAAACAATAGTTGGGTGAACTGTTGGACTCCGGGAAGATCCAACCTTCGAAAGCCACTTTCGGCGCCCTAGTGCTATTCTAAAAGAAGCATGATGGTTCTCTTCAACTTTGTGTTGATTATAGAGGCTTGAATAAGGTCACTATAAAGAACAAGTATACGGTGCCTTTGATTGCAGATTTGTTTGATCGCTTGTTCAAGGCAACATATTTTACCAAGTAGGACATGCGATCAGGATATTAGCAAGTCTGAATTGCAGAAGGGGATGAACCGAAGACCACTATGGTAGGGCTGAAAATGGATCGATACGGATCGGATAGTAGTATATCCATATTTGTATATATTTTTTAACGGATACGAATACGGATACGAATACTAAACGGATATTAAAATTCATATCCATATTTATTCTAAATGGATACGGATACGAATCGGATATCAAGTATATCCATATTTATTATATACGATACGGATACGAATCGGATATCCAGCATATCCATATTTATTATATACGGATACGGATACGAATTGGATATCCAGCATATCCATATTTGTTATATACGGATACAGATACGGATATGAAGATAGAAATTTCTATAATCTCATGATGATGTTATATGATGAATAGTTGTGAAAGAGTTAATAAATAGAGGAATACTAAAGAAGCCACTAAACTCCCTACTGTCTACCACTAGAGCAAAACATAGGCAATAAGAATATGGCTACATAAATGTTCTCTTAAGAAACTTGAAAGAATTGAAATCCACAACAAATCCAACTAAGCAACAGTGTAACAGGACCTAAAATATTTGAGATGAAAATCATTAAGCATTGAGACAAGAATTTTCACGGAAATGCAGACATATATAAGAATTTGCAGTTCACTAATATAAAAAATGCATAAATACATCAGGAAAAGCAAAATGTCAAGCATATTTCTTGAGTACTACTAAGAAATACAAGTAGCATGCTTCTTAGGACTTACCAACATTGGTGTTATGTACATAGCAAGTTCATCAAAGAATGGCAGGAAAGAAGCCTTGAATGTTTTAATCAAAGTGCCCAAACAATTACCAACCTAAAGAACACAAAGGAATAAAAACATAGGACAAAGGTCAAGTTTTATAATATATAAATGATCATATCAAGGGGCTAGGCTTAAAATAAGTAATTTGCCAAGCATCCACGAAGTATGATTTTTGAAAATATATCACAGACCTGATCAAAGACGTATGATTAGGGCTGAAAATGGATCGGATAAACTCCGATCGTATTCGTATTCGTATTCAAATCATATCAGATTCGGATATTTATTTTATAGTTTAATTGAATTCAGATACGGATTTGGATATTTAATTCAAAAATTAATCGGATACAAATACAAATATGAATTTATATATTTTTTAAATGTGGATACAGATATCCGTTTTATTATATATACCGATTAATGTTTTTACAAAGCCCACCGGGGCTAGGCAACAGCTATTTTTTAAATAAAAAATAAAATTAAAACCACTGGGGCGACGACACGTCGCGTACGGTTGGCAGAAGGGAAGAATCTCCCTTCCCACTCCCATTTCTTCTTTCGTTCATTTTTTTTTTGGCAGAACGATCTATTCCTCCCTGGACTTCGGGCATTTTGGCTGATTCAGAACATTCATTTTTTTTAGAAGTCTTCGGCAGTTTGGCTCGGTCATCATCAAGTAAGCTTCCTTTCCTTTCATCTCTTCTCTTTGCTATTTTAGAGGTTGCCCAGGGGAAGCCTGGAAGGGTAAGGGATGGGTCCGTGGTGGCCATGGCCGGCGGTGAGGCCAGATCTCCCCTTTAACTCTGTAATCCCAATTTTTAAATGAAAGAAACAAGGCAAAATTGGCAGGTTGAGGTCGGTATCGATTGCCCCCGATACATGGCAACATGTCGGAATCAGTTGCCCATGATACATGGCAACATTGGCAACCTGCATATGCCATATAGTATTTGCATCATATGATTCATATTATATAACTGAAAGTATTAAGTCATCACATGAAAACATCTAATAGGATTTGTTGATGATGTATAGGGTATGTTATGGAACATGTATGCGAGACAATGGCAACAGGTGTCTTGGTCCCTCTGCTGAAACTTCAAGCAAGTTGCATTCAATCAACCTGGAGACTTATGTGTAGAATTACCTTAACCAAACTCATCTACCTATGTTTCATAGGATTTCTATAGCTTCACTCATTGGACATATTGCAGTTGTGGCCTTGATCACTCTTTCCTCTAGATAGCTCCACTGTCATCCTTATACTGTGCATACCAAATGGGGCAAAAGAAAAGGGAAAGAAAACAAAGGGAAGAACCAACAACAAAAATGAGATATCGGTTTCTAGAGTGCATATGTCCATAGAACTGCACAATACTACAATCAATGGAGTTATTATTCGTAGATAAAAATCGAGTTGAATAGTGTTATAGAAAATGACAATGCTAGAACCACTTATAAATTGCTAATGTGATAGCTGATATATTGTTTAAGGTCAATTCCCAGGACCCCAAAAATTATGTATGTATATATTGCATTTATCCAAACTGAAACCACTGCTATTCTCCAAATGCTCTTTAAACTATACATACTAAGAAGTAAGAACGATACCAAAAAAAAAAAAAAAAGAAAAAGAAAAAACTGCATTTATCCAAACCAAAACCTCTCAGTCACCAGGCACTCTTAAGTATGGTTTCCTCAGCGAGATGTCCCATGGGAGATAGGTGTGGGTTGCTATTCCAAAAGTTGGAATAGAACCATCCCATCATCGTCCTAACCTTCCAAATAATGCATCTTGAGATACCCCTATCCCAAGTTTTGAGATAGGGTGGGACCACGACACATTTCATCCCGTGAAAAAATTGGAACAGCTCCATTCTATGAGATTTAAAACCTTACTAAGAGGATTTGGGCATACCATACAATTTGGTCAAAATTCGGTTCCAAAGTCCTAGTGTTAGATAAGTTTATTTACAAAAAAAAAAAAAAAAATTTATTCTTTTGTATTTAATTGGGACTCTTAAAATCGTCCGTGGTTAAATGCTATAATTTGCAAAAGCTTCATAAACCTTTTCAAAATAATGGGTGCTCCTATTGTTATTCCAAATCGTAATGGTATTGCTGTACAAGTGTAATGAAGATAGCAATGATGAGGATCATGACTGTGAGGCTCTTAATGTTGCACTGAGTATTTAAATGTTATAACAAAAGTCGCAAAATTCTGATAGTCTATGATATCATATATATTTTTGATACTTCATCAGCAAGGTTGCTTGCTTCCACAGAGAAAAACTCTAAATACAACGATAGGAAGGACCCGTTATACGCTAAGCGACCAAGACCTCCTGACGTACCTCACAAAGATTACTTGAACCCCAAACCACTACTGAGACATCTAACCTTGCATTTACAATTTAAACTAAAGACTTATTATAAGAAGAAAAAACGTATGAACTTGTTCCATACCCATATATTTAGCCAAATCAAACTAAATGTTTTTTTATATCCAACAAAGGGCATATCAAAGTAACCATATAAAAGAGAACCATTTTTTCGAATAATTCCAACAAAACCCCACACACAATCAATGAAAACAGCATAACAAAAACCACGAATTTTAAGAACAGGAAAAATGGCAAGAATCAAGAACTCATGGAAAATGCAAAACACTCGTTGTTCTAATAAACTATGCCTAAAAGAACGTCGATAGAGAGAAAAAAAAAAAGAAACAAATTTAAGAAATTGCAACTCAAGAAGACGAGAAAAATCCAAACTTTTCTCAATAAAAGTATAATGCAGAGATCGATGGCTAAGGGATGTGAATCATCTCATCAAGAAATTGCCTAAATAATAGAAATAATCTAAGAACCCTCATGTAGGAAGACACGGGGTTTCTTTAATAGAGAAAGAAAGATAAAAAAGGGAACTTTTTTCGTCTTACGGGCATGAAGCCATCGAACTGGGTGGCAGCAACCATCTTGCCGAGGCGGAGCTGGTCCTTGTCGATGGAGTTCTTGCAGGATTTGCACGAAGACCTCCCCGACTTGGCGTACTCCGCCTTCCATGGCTTCGGTGGGTTCGCCATTGCCGATGGATTCGAGGATAGACCGAGCTCTAGGGGTCTCTCCGTGACGAGACGAGACGAACGGAGAGAAAGAGAGAGAGAGAGAGAGAGAGAGAGAGAGAGAGGAGTGGAGCTCTGGGACTTGGAATGGGAAGGAGTTATCAGAGCTTGATGAGGAGGCGCTTTTACGCTACGTTTCGGTATCACTGGTACTAACTGCCTCCAAAGGATGACAGCGTTCGGAAACACATGTGGCTATGGCCGATCGAGAGTTGGTTTCCCAATCCCATTAGTGTTAGGATTACAGAGTTAAAGAGGGGAGATTTGGCCTCACCGCTGGCCATGGCCACCACGGACCCATCCCTCACCCTTCCAGGCTTCCCCTGGGCAACCTCAGAATATAGCAAAGAGAAGAGATGAAAGGAAAGGAAGCTTACTTGATGATGACCGAGCCAAACTGCCGAAGACTTCTAAAAAAAATGAACGTTCTGAATCAGCCAAAATGCCCGAAGTCCAGGGAGGAACAGATCGTTCTGTCAAAAAAAAAAAAACGAACGGGCTGTGCCAAAAAAAAAAAAACAAACGAAAGAAGAAACGAGAGTGGGAAGGGAGACTCTTCCCTTCTACCAACCGTACGCGACGTATCATCGCCCTAGTGGTTTTGATTTTATTTTTTTATTTAAAAAATAGCTGTTGCCTAGCGCCTAGTGGGCTTTGTAACAAAACATTAACCGGGTATATATAATAAAACGGATATCCGTATCCGTATTTAAAAATATATATATTTTGTATTTGTATTTATATCAGATTAATTTTTGAATTAAATATCCTAATCCGTATCCGAATCCGATTAAACTATAGAATAAATATCCGAATCTGATATGATTCGAATACGAATACAATTGGAGTTTATCCGATCCATTTTCAGCCCTAAAGGCATGACATGGCATGGCATTCCTTACAATGACCTCCCCGATCCAAATAGTATGGTGAAGAGAGTTCAAACCTATGCTGATTATCCAATAAAAGGAAGAAAAAGTCTTGCGCATCATGGTGCACACATATTAAAAGCAAAAAAAATATTTTATTTTTGATACGTATGCATGCACCAATCGCTAAGGCTGATGCATGCTTGCTGTATCGCCCCCGATGATGATGCGTATTGTATGCTCATGCGCGTGTGCGTGCCAAAACAGAAAATAATGATTTTACTTTTAGTATGCATGTGCATGTGCATGTGCGCATCAATCATCGAGATCGATATGAGCTTCCTGTACCAAGGGGTGATGCAGCAAGACATTTATTTTTCCAACGAAAATTGACTTAATTGTTGCTAGATTCGTGAATGGACCATTAGACTTGACATAATCCAATACCTCTTCTAGGCCAGTCCTACTAGATTTTCCAAGTCTTGTTTTACCTTTGCTAGATTGACGGGAAGTACGTTGGATTGATATAGGTTCCACGGATTCGTCGGCCAATTCAAATTTTGTTGGACTACCCAGAACAAGCCTTAATAGCACCCAAAATCAAAGCGTGCTGCAGAATATAAAAAATTGGCTTTTGAGGGAGTTTTTGTTATACAATTGCGGATGATTTCGGGTTTCATATGAAATATTCAAACATAATCTTGCTTATGATTTGATGCTGAATGTCTTGTTTGTTTTTCTTGTAAGCAAGGCTTTAAATAACGGACCATATCATTCTACTCAGCAACTTTAAAAAGAATTTTCTTTTTTGTATTTTTTTTCTCTCACTCTATTTAAAAAAGGGGCTAGGTTTTGATCATGCTAATATTATATATATAAATATTGACACATATATTTTAACACTTGAATACATATAATTCATAATTTAGTTAATATTAAAAAAACTTCAATACCATTATAGTAGTTAAAGTTCAAATAAAAAAATAAACCTAACATCAAAGAATTTAAACTTGGCTTGAGAATAATAATAAAAAAATGGTAAAATACTAAAGGCGCAGATTAATCTGGTGTCATTTTCTAGAAAATGAATCTTATGTCATTTTATTAAAAAAAATCGTTGACTTCCCTTCAAAAATTGAGAAAAACACAAGTTTGTCTAGAAATTAAAATCAATTTCATGATGAAAGAATCAAAATTTTCTAGGTACCTTTATAATATCATTATATGCAAGCAAGTTTTGACAGTGATAATTTTTTTTTAGCAAATTCATTACAAAAATTAAGACACTATTATAATCAATATAATGATTGTCATTTGTAATGTTTTAAATTTTGATAAGATAAAGTGAATTTTGTTATGTTATTTTATTTTTATAAAAAAAGTATAATGAGATAGGAACAGAACTATATTTGTATGCCCAGAATAAAGAAGAAAGGGCAAAACAGAAAAAAATAATAATAAAAAAGAAAGGAAAAAAAAATACAATTGAACTATAGAAAAAAAAATGATAAAGAATAAAAGAAAGAAAGAAAATAATAATAATAATAATAAGCGCTAGAAGATTTCAGTTAGAACCATCGCTCAATGAGTCAATAGGATATTCTGTTTCATAAAGTAATTGGATTATCTTATTTCATAAGATACAAAATTTTTATTATTTATCTTATCATACCTTTGACCTGATTTTTAAATGTAATAGTGAATTGTATGACGATCATGCTGGTATTTCTTTGCCGTGGATCTGCGGATATAACAACCATTGCTTTTGAGAAGAATTAGGATTATAAAGCTATCGTAGAGTATAATCAACGGTCATTGACCAGCCAAATGGTCAGACAACAGCCTTGATGGTTTGATCCCAACAACGGCCGTTACTTAGAGACCCGTTGAATTAACCCATAAATTTAACGGCCCATACTTTTTTTTTTTTTTTGTTACAAACGGGCGATCATACAATTCTTGAATGAGTCAGCCTAGATACATTAGAAATTAAGATCTGTTGTAGAAGGATAGACATGGATTGCCTGACTTCCAAATCCATGGACCCGCATGTTGAGCAGCAAAGACCGCCCCAGTCCGCCGCCGAGTTGGCCTCACGATAAATGTAGCGGATCTGGACAGAATCAACCTTCCGCAACATAGACCAACAGTCCCTCAGAATCGGATTCGAGGAACCATCTATATAGCTCTCCTTTAATAACCAAGAAATGACTGTCATAGAATCCCCCTTAATCATAATCTTGTGAGCATGGAGGATCCTAACAGCAAACGAAAGACCCGCCAAGCAGCACAGAGCTCCGACAGAGGAACTGTTGAGTCCAGGGATCCAAAGCCACCCGCCGCCAAAAGATCACCCATCGGTCCCCGAATGATGAAAGCAGATCCAGCAGCTCTATCCCGGATACTCCCATCAAAGTTAATTTTGACATACCTGGAGGGGGGGCTCCCAAGAGACGAAAACTGTACGCCGGTTCGCTGTCGGGACAGTAGGGGAGCCCCAGAGGCCAGAGGAGTCAAAATTAACATCATGAAAGGCGCGGGCACAGTCTGAAGCCAATAATCTAATCTGTCTCACAATCCTGTGAAAGGAAAACCTGTCGTCGGAGAATATGATCTGATTCCTCGACAGCCATATATAATAAGCAGTAACAGACCAAAGACCACGCTTGCTCATAGGACCGCTCCGGATGTCCTGAAAGAAAGATGATCGCGAGAAAGCCATAACCTCCAGATCCCTAGGATAGCCCATAAGAACCCAAATCCTTCTCGCTCTGGAACAGCGAAATATAGCATGGTCCACAGATTCCTCCACCTGCCTACACAGAGGACAGATCGGCTGAATAGACAGACCCTCCGAGAAAGAAGGAGGCAAGTAGGAAGACAGTCCCAAAGAAGCTTCCAAATGAATAGCTGAACCCTGGGGAGAACAGGAAGCTTCCAAATCCAGACTGCATCCTCCGTATGCTGAACCTGCGGCCTGTATATGTCCATAAGTTCCCTAATGGGGGCCTTGGGAAGACAAGATCGCTGCCAAACCCTGGAATCAACAGAGCAACTAGGTAAAAGAGGCAACGAGAGAATCCGACGAGAAAGCTCCTCCCCAAAAAAAGGGTCATCGTGGGTATGTGCCATGAGTGGGGGTTTAAGGAAATCAAATCCTTAACCCTAAGATTAGGGGGAACATCCATATTGATAAAGGAGGGCCACCGCATAAGAGGGAGCTCGAAATCCAGGTATCATTGACGACATCAATTGAACAGCCATCACCAATCATCCAAGAGATATTGTGCAGAATAGGTTGACTATATCTACAAATCTCCTTCCAATAGGAAGAGGATCCCGGGGCGGTATAATAATCGAACCAGAAACCCAATCACCGTATCTCGCATGCATCACAGAACTCCATAAACTCTGAGGCTCCAAAAGGAAACGCGAGGCATGTTTGGCAAGAAGAGCTTCTCTTCTAACAATCAAAGACTGAATCCCCAGTCCACCTTCATTAATAGGCATGCAGACCCTGTCCCAAGATACTAGGTGAATACCATGTCCCTCCTGCGTAGAAGCCCAAAGAAAATCTCTGAAGCATCTCTCAATCCTCCTCAGACAAGTGATCGGCATAACAGCATTCGAAAGGAGATACACAGGAAGAGAAGAAAGGACAGAACGAATGATGGTGACCCTAGCCATCATGGACAGACTAGTCACCTGCCACCCCTCAATACGCTGGCGAACCCGTCGCTCGATCTCTGCAAAGTCAGAACAGCGAGCCCGTCTGCCAGTAATGGGGATCCCCAAATACATGAAGTGGTCCGTCCGAGAAGTGATACCTGATAACTCCATAATGGCATCCCTAGTAATCTAGGGGTCTTTGGGCTGAAGCAGATAGAAGACTTAAGAAAATTAACCCTCTGGCCCGACGCCTGACAGTAACGCTGCAAAATAGAGTGAAAAGAAGCAGCATTATCAATAGAAGCCTGCCCCAAAAGAATACAATCATTAGCAAAAAGAAGATGAGAAATCAGAGGGCCCTCTCTCCCAGCCATGAATGGAACAATCCGGTGCTCCTGCTGAGCCAGATGAAAGGCACGAGAAAGATCGTCCGCAGCAAGAATAAATAACAAGGGGATAAGGGGCATCCCTGTCTCAAACCCACAGAAGAGTGGAAAAACTCAGTAGGGCTCCCATTGATGAGCAGAGAAAAGGAAGGCCTCAGAATACATGCCATAATCCATTCAATAAAAAGATCATCAAAACCGAACTCCTGAAGAGAGCGCTTCAAAAAGGCCCAGCTCAGTCTGTCATAAGCTCTCTCCATATCAAGCTTCACCGCCATGAGACTCCTTCTCACTGGGGCTCTATGAAGATCATGCATGAATTCCTGAGCAATAAGGACGTTATCCGAAATAGAACGCCCTCTAATAAAAGCCCCCTGTTCTATAGAGATAAGACGGGGGATCACAAGCCGAAGACGACCAACCAAGAGGCGAGCACAAACTTTATAAAGAGTAGTGCAAAGGCTGATAGGTCTGAAATGCTGCGGAAGAGAGGCGTCGGACTGCTTGGGCACCAACGTAACAAGTGTCCGGTTCCATTCCAAGGGAATTTGCTTCAATTGGAAGACAATTTGAATCGCCTGAATAACCTCTTGTCCAATTATGTCCCAATAGTGGCGATAAAATAGAGGCGGAAATCCATCAGGCCCTGGAGCCTTGTCCGGACCGAGCTCCCATAGGGCCACCCGAATCTCCTCAGCAGTGACTGGTCTACATAGCTTTTCATTGTCCTGTGAAGAAACCCTTCTGGAATCAGGAACCCTGACCACCGGATCCCCATCAGCAGTGGAATCAGCCCATCTGGATTGAAAGAACTGGAGAAGCATATCCCGAATAGAATGGTGATCCTCCTGACCATACCCCTCCGTATCAACTAGTCTCCGAATCCTGTTCACGGCCCGACGCTTTAAGGTAGCCTGATGAAGAATCTGGTATTACGATCCCCCTCACAGATCCACTGCATCCTAGACCTCTGTTTCCAGTACATCTCCTGCTGGCGAAGCAGAGAGTGGTGACGAGAAAGCAATTCCCGCAGAGAGAAAAGGTCCGAATCCAAAAGAAATCCGTCCAGATCCTCCTTACCCTGTAGAGCAGTAATATCGGCTTCCACCAGATCAATCTGTCTATCCAAATTCCCCACTTCAAACCTATTCCATTTGGAAAGACGTCGTCTGGCCAGCATAAGACGACGAGAGAGACGATAAATAGCATTGCCCCTGATAGGAAATGCCAAATTTGAGTAATAATGGACCGAGCCCCAGAATGGACTGTCCAGAAATGCTTAAATCTAAACTGTATAGGCTGATGCACATCAGCCTCAGTAGAAATCAAAATGGGGCAGTGATCAGAAGCAATCTGGGCAAGTGAGATACAGAAACCGCAGGATGCATATGAAGCCATTGGGCCGTAGCCAAAGCTCTGTCGAGTCTCTCCCAAACACGAGCTGAGCCCTGACGATTATTACACCAAGTAAATTGGGTCCCAGAATACCCCAAATCCAACAAACTAGAAGACCTTATAAAGAATTGAATTCATTAATATCAGCTGAGGCCGAGACCCGTCTGCCCCCACGTTTTTCATTGGCCTCAGTGATACAGTTAAAATCTCCCGCAACAATGGCAGGGAGACCTTGATCAAGGAGGGAAAGCAACTCAGCCCAAAGGATTCGCCTCTCTCTGTAATCCATGCTGGCATAAACAGCCGAAAGCAGCCAGGGGTCAGAGGACCCCATAGAGATAAGAAGACCAATCTGCTGGTTGCACTGATGAAAAGCCTCAACCGAAACAGCAGAATCATGCCAGATGGCCAATATACCCCCCGACATCCCTTCAGCCTCTACCGCATACGAAGACCAAGACCGGAAATCTGTCTCCGAAGCCGGGCCAAAGTATCCCCGACAACCTAGTTTCCAACAGCACACATATATCAAAATTATATAATTGCATCAATCTATTAACGAGGATCGAAAGGAAGGCTTTCAAGCTCCTCGAGTATTCCATATAAGAATCTTCATTAATTACTGGAGGAAACTGGGACCCCTCCCTGGTCCTCCACCATAACCATATCAGGAAGGCACTGACTGGCAAGGGTGCCCCCATCAGTCATCATTAGTGAATCGGCCTTCAGTCCATCCGAGACAACGTCTAAATTAACAGGCCGAATAGACTGCACCGAGGATAGTAAGACTGAGTGCCGACTCATAGATTCTTCACCTGAGTCCACCACAGTCAAACCGACATTCATATCAGCGCTGGGCTGACTCACCTCCTGATTAACTCCATGAGAGCAATGTGATAATGACGGGTTGACAGGAAAATAATGAGCAGCCTCAATACTTTTTGGCAAAGGAACTTTACCTTTGCCCTTCCTTTTAACAACTTTGGAAATAGTTCTCGGAGCAGGGCTCCAACAGGTCTAGCCCTTTTCAGGGGGCCAGGAAAAGCATCCCCACTGCCTGATCACTGCCACAAACCACACCCAAACCATAAGATGAAAAAGGATTAGCATTTGGCAGAACAGGATTGGACCTAGCTTCAGCATCACTGTTCACTTTTCCCTTCAGCTTAAGCTTCTCAGGAGCTACAGTACCGGCACGGGAGGAAAAAAACCGGCACAGGGTCAAGAGCTGAAGAAGCCACCGTCTGACCCTTCTGCACCTCACCACCAGAGCTAGCGGAGCCTGCATCAGGGACAATCACCATCTTCGACAGCGGGGGCACTTTCCGGCGAGCTACCTTAACCGGCGTCCTCCACTCGTCTGCCTCGGCAGCCGCCGACCGCTGCTTCTCCTTAATCATCTGAGACACAGAATCACAGCCAAATCTACAAAATAGGCTTCGTAATAGGCTTCTTCCTCACCTCCCTCATAGTTCCAGGGACATCCCGGCGGTGACGAACAGCAGTCAACCAGGATCCGAAAATAGGGGACGAAGATTCACCCTCCTTGCTTGACCCAGCCAGCACAGAGCAAGGCCCCTCCAAGTGAAGCGATCCACAGCTGGAGCAGAATCCTTCCAGAGATTCATAAACAAACTGCTGCCAAAAGGGAAGGTTGATGCCCTGAATACGGGTTCCCGGCCGAAGAGAACGCCGGAGATCCACCCGCAAGCATACTCTGGCAAAACCTCCTCTGCTTTTGGCCAAAGTCGACGAATCAACAATGGAATTGGCCTGCAGACTCAGTGATCACCCTGAGAAAATCCTCCTTCCAAAATTCCAAAGGAAGGTTCGGTAATCACAGCCAAATCAGGGCAAAGGGGATGGCATCCACAGTCGGAACGAATCCGGCTTCCACCTTTCCATTGCGATAATCTGCCCATTAATGATCCATGGACGGTTCATCACCAGTTCAGCAGCATTCGGGTCTTCGAAGCGGAATATGTGGCATCGAAATGCCAAGCTAATAGGTTTGATTTCCCCCTGAATTCGGCACGGCGAAACTCCCTAACAAACGCCTCCGCTGGAACCCATTTCTGAAACGACCGAGCAATGATAGCTCGCATCTGCCACTCATCCATCTCAGACTTCAGCTCGTCCACGGAACGTTAACCACCTCCGAAATACAGACTCCAGTTCGAGACTTCAGTCGGCGCCGAGACGATGAAACCCAAATGAACCTCGTCATGCTGGACTTCTGCCCAGCAGCATGGACCCCCACATCCCTATAGGCGCCATAGATGGCAAGGGGACAGCATAGGGAGGATCTCCATAAGAGCCGCAGCAGAAAGATGATCGCTGAAGATAACACAAATAAGATCAAACACGAATCTTAAAGCAAACCAACAGACAGACGCTGAGCCCTCGCTCGCACGAACTCAAAGCACACTGGCCCACACTTAAAACCAGCGAAGAGCCACAACGTCCGTCATTTTAAAACCCGAATCCCTGATGACGAGACGTATACGCGGATACTTCTTTAATTAATACTGGGGTTATGGGAGAGGCCACAGCGGGGGTACCGAAAAAGATCAGCGCCACGGCCATGGATTCGCTGGGGGAGCTGGAGGCGGTGCAGACCCGCATCCTCCGACGCATAACGGAACTGGAGCTCCTTCCAGAGGCAGCGAGTATCATCGCTCTCCATCTCCCCCGATTCCGATGCCGCTGGTAGCAGCGGCGGCGTGACCACGGAGGCGCGCCTCGCGGCCATTCTGCGGGCCCGCGGCGTCCAGGATTTCCAGTTCAAGCTGGTGCCTCTCGATTACTACGACAGGAGCCTGGAGGCCAGGAGAGAGATCCTCGATGCCCCCTCTATCCACCATCTCTGCAAGAGTATCGTCATGGTACGCTGTTTTGTCACCATCATTAAATTGTCTTCATTGGCATTTCGTCATACATGTCTCGTTCAACCTATTATTTGTCGAAATGCTTTTGATATTTTCTACGGATCCGTACGAAGAAAAAGAGAACAGATTTATGCAAGCAGATTTACGCTGCCAAAAACTGAACAATATTTGTTCTTCGGGGCCATCTAGATAGCAACGGTTAAAGTGGTACAAGCCCACGCACTCCTTTAATTTAAACCCTGGTGTCATCGGTCTAAATCCAGTCCAATACAATCACAAATACCTACACATCGATCCGTGCTCAGCTCCTAATGGGGTACCTCTTCCTGAGGTGCATATTGACACCTTTTCTTCACTCTGGCATCTCAAAATTGCGAATGCTGTCTCCATTTCTTTGAGCCAAATTGCAACCTTCATGGTTTTTGTGGTCCCTTGAAAGCTGATGGAACCGATCTTTTAAAATTTGTGATACCATTGTACTGCCTCTGCTGGGCCCTAATGCCTTGCTGCTGCCATTGCTTCTGCTGTTGTTCTGTCTCGTTGCAACTGCAATCCTGGACTATTGTTGCTTTGTTGGGTGTTCCTAGCAGGATTACTGATTATTGACGCCCTTTTGATGGTGAGTTCCACCAGTCTGTTGATTCGAGGGCTCCTTAGCAACATTGTTGGCAGCCCTTTTCATTCAATGTGCTGGCATTTTAACGTGCACCTATCAGGTTATCAGGTAGCAGCGCAAATGCATAATATAGATTTGCAAATTTATCAGGTAAAAGAAAATATTATATCCTAGGAGGTCGAGAGCATGTTTGAAGGATTTTTTTTCCCTTAAAAGAAAAAAGAAAGAAAGAAGGATCATTGTTAGCTGAAATAGTCCAAAATTTATTCATAAGAAAGAGGACATAAACTCAAGGCTGGTAATACCCTCTTTTTAGTATATATCAGTAAAGTACTCATAGATGATGGTTGGAAATTTGAAGTAGAGATGTGCTTTAGGAGTTTGTCAATGATGCATGTCTTGTATACTTCAAGAAAATTCTATAAAAAGAGCATAAGACCTACAATATTGTATGACTTAGAATGTAGAGGAATAAATAGGCTCCAAAAATAGTCATGAAAAAGGATGGGTGTTAAAACTAGAAGGGATAGAGCAGGAGTTAATATATTTTAGGAGCTTTAGTAGCTACATCAATCGAGAATAGAGTGATAAAGATTTGATTGAAATGACATATGCGTGTAAAACAAAGCTATGGGGAAGCTTGCTACCAGTCATCATATTTGCAACCTGCCATTGCTAGCTAATGCACCAGCTGCCACCCATGCTTTCAGCATCCACTCCTTGCTATCTTTCACTTCCTTCAGAACCAACACAAGGCACAATGGGGAGAGGAAAGGTGGCTCATACGTTAAGTTAAACATGTCAGGTATTGTCTTAGTCGTTAGCTTACTGTTTATGAATCTAATCTACCTGCTTAGCCTGAAAATGGGCCAACCCCTGCCTTAGGCATCTTCTTGTTTTGGGCAACTGCCGATATGCATGCTGAAAGCTGAGCCACCTATACGAGTCACCTAGCCCAATATGTGGTTCTCAAGGACCCTCCTCATCTAAGGCAGCCACCTAGGTTGGCACCTCAGCCATTTTTCAGTACAGTGTGTCAATTACCAATCTTTGCCAGGATCGGTGAATCTGTATATCTATAAAACTTTGCAGTATAATTGTTTATAAGACTTTGTAACTTGATATTTATCACTAATAGGTAGGGTTTTTTTTAACGTAAACACACACTATAATGGATGCGGAAATGTTGGTTATGATATTATGTCCCTTAAACAAATCCAAGTAGAGAGAGTGACATATTACAAACCCTAATACAATATTTGTTATGTCATCTGACTATAATAACGAAGCATTCTTAGAATCCCGTGACTTGTGCTTGCGATGTGCTAGTGTTATCTAAGTTTTTGAGAACGGAGAATCTAAGCTTACGCACTTGCTCATCAAATAACATGAATATTTGTAACTGCTATAAGAACCCAATAGGCATAATGCAAAGATGGATGTTTTTTGCGCATCTCAAGGGGCAATCCAAGAGCTCCTTAGCATTGACTCATCAAACTTTTGGCTAGGTCTCTTCATAAACTAGGATTTGCTAGTTATAAGCTTGGTACTTTGACAACCTAGCTATAAGAGAACCAAACAAAGTGAAGGGGGAAGTGCATGAGGAGCTCTACCAGCCATCTATCTTTTTTAATACCTCCTCCTCCTCCTCCTCCTCCTCTCTCTCTCTCCCTCTCTCTCTACTCTATACACACACACATACACATATACATCTTACAGAAAATATGACTCAAATCAAGCAGAATAGATAAAAATGGATTCATGCAACCAACCTCAACCAGATAGGGATTAAGGCTTTATTGTTGTTGCTGTCAAATATATGTGTGTATATGTGTATGCATATATCTGTGTATGCTTGTAATTTTGTATGGCTAATACATTCCTCAAAAGCTAGATTTTCCTTTTTCTTCTCCTTTTATCTCTAACTTCTTACTTTACATCTATTATTTCCATACGAAAAAGTGTTTTTGAACAAAGCAGATTGCATAGAAAATTGTAAATTTTATTCTCTTTTCTCTAATCATATCAAAGCATTGGCTTATGTGTGTGGTTCTCTTTGTGCATGTGTCTAACTAGTGCAGTCAATCCATTAGATAAAAGTTACAGCAACAAAGCCTTAATTCCAAACTAAATAGCGTCTGCTAGATGAATTCTTTTCTCCATTTTGCTCCATGTAGAGTCATACTATTAGATAAAGTTAAAGAATGAGTTAAAATCTCAAATGTGCCAACAAGCTTCCAAATGGTCTATCTTCACATAGTGGTATCAGATTTTTATGATTTTATATTGATAAGAAAAATGTCTACAATTCGTAATGTTGTTATTTTATGGTACATTGTCAAACTTTAGAATTTCTGGATTGCTTAAGAGTTTCGGGCATCATCTAGGGGCAGTTTCATTTCTGAATTTATTTATTTATTTATTTTTTGTTATATGTTTTATATGTTACCCTTGAGTCCTTCTGCCGGTAGGCTTGAACATCAGCATCCATTTCACATGTCATACATTATATGGTATCTGGCCTTTCATGTCAGTTAACTTCATTTCTTATTGATCCTGTGCAGCAAGGGATTAAAAGAGGATTATGGCACAGCATGGATGGATTCCTGTGCAGCACCTTTGTCCATATGCTATTTGAGTGATGTGTGTCATTCCAGGAGTTTTACATGCCCCTTACAGACAAGCCACTCAGCAGCTGATTGGCTTGCTTTTTTGCAACCTCTTTTTCTGTACGTAATGGTTGTTGTATCCATTGTTATGAATGGTCATTTAATCTGGCCAACAGCCCATGTAGACTAGAGAACATTGCAACATTGGCCTCTCTGGGATTGACCATGAGTCAGTCATGGCATTTTGTTTTTGATTGGACCCTTCCATGATGAGGATGATAGGGCTTAGATGATAGAGTTTGTGAGGACCTATGTGGGCATGTTTTAGCCCCACACTGGTTGTGCCTTCGGACGATTTTTGGTACTCACTTAAGAAATTAGTAACTTCTTGGTTAGCTTTTTTAGGTGAGGTCCTTGGTCATTACAATTTCATGATAGAGAAAATGAACGAGTGCAAACTTTCTTACTACCTCAATCATCTAATTAACCTATTTGTTACTATATCCTATTTGTTAAATGCAGATCATTGTGTTAAGATTATATTGTTAAATAATATATTGAGAACATTAGCATAGTAGCAGATGTGTTGGAGAAGCATGAAAATACAGATCCTTCTAGTTCTTCATAATATATTTTTGGCACATGGGGTGGTCTTTCATTCAATTTATGTGATGAACTTCTATTTTGCTTCTCAGGTCAATACCCAGGCTTCTGATAGTGTTACAGATTGCAGTGATCGTAACAATTCAAAGTACTATATTGTTGTCGTTCAGGTACATACATGTTTCTCTATTGTACTAATCAATGCATGCCTTCTGTTTAAGCCACTCTTGGTTAACATTTACTTTATTGTAGTATATGGCTCGGCTTAATGCTGAAAATATCAAGAACTTTCTTTATGCACTCAACGACAAGAAGATACCAAAGAAGAGATTCAACAGTGAGTTTGTCTTTACATATTCTTTTATCGGATAAAAGTTAATTTGTTAAGTGATTTGGAGCTTCTGATTCATTTATTTAATGATTATTTTGCCCATCTACCTTTTTATAATCTTATTTACCTTCTTAATGTTGTTGTTTATGGGCAAGCTGAAATTTTTTAAGCTTGAATGAAGCATCCATGTCATACTTATTTAGAAGAAAACTGCAAACATGTTAAAATACATAATGCCATATAATTTGAGAAGCTTGTTTCTGTGGTCTTAGTTCTCTCTCTTTCTCTCTCTAGGAAAACATTCTATATTCTTAGTTAAGAAACAAACAAAATGGGACTGTGATTTTTTTTTTTTTGATGATATGCATCTGATCACAAGTGATATTGCACATGCATGCATATGTGCATACACAAAAGAAAAAAAGAAAGAAAAGGTTTTTTAATTAACTGGTAGTTCATATTTCAATACAATTGTTCCTTTTGGCCACACTAATGTACTTATGATGAAGGTTTTATATCTCATGAAATAAAAGCATCCTAGTTTTTCCATGAATGAGATATTCTATGTCCCATTCCATCCCATCCTAATCCTCAATCCGATTAGTATTCTAAAACTTGTTTGGAATTTTTTCTTTTAAAAAAATATTTGTGAAGCTTTAGTGTTTTATTTGATTTTTAAATATATTTGAATTTCAAACATTATATTTTTATAATAAATTAGATTTATTTAAAATTAATAATATAATGTATTATGGCTAAGATGAGATGAGATGGGATGGTGAAGACCGATCCTGAAATCTTTCTAGGATAGGGCGGGTCCCGCCGAGGCTTGAATCACTACTTGTGATGCCCAACTTATATATTATAAAATTGTTCTATGCCATTTAATTTTTCGTTATGCTCTCTTTGTAATTATTTGGATCTTATTTGTAGAATGATTTTCTTTTACACATTAAAAGTTCCACTAAATAAATGAAAGACCTTTTCTCTATGTCATGTTTTAAACCCTTAATGGATGATTAGAATGACCCAAGTTAAGATATTGGTTGTAAACTTAATCTTTATTTAGCACAAGCTGTACCTGAAATTCTACTTTGTCAAAAGAGTTCTTGCCATTGTTTCACATCTTATCATTCCTTTCTTATTTTTCAAGTTCTACAAATGATCTATGAATTAAGTATTTGCCTTGTTTTTATCACAGAACTTGTAGTAAAGATATTTTTGTACTGATATTTCAGTTTAGACTTTAGATTCGAGGTCCATAACTGACTGCAGATGTCTGCTTTGACCACAGAGACGTAGATAAAGTGGCTAATATAGTTTAGTGATCCAGTGCTTGTGACGGAACCATGCTGATGAAGTTGGAGTAATCACCCATCACAAAAAGTTTCACTAAACTTAGTCCTGGCCATTCTCAGCTTCTACCTTTTATTAGAAATCGGTGGAGAACTTATTTTAAAACCTTGTTGCTGCTTATCTTTCCGTTTCAGAACTGAGTCAGATGGTAAGGAACGTGATTTTTTTGTTGTTGCCATTGCCTTTCGTATCACAGCAGTATCAAGACGCCTGCAGTGGACCAACTGCTACCCAAGAATGCTTGAAGGGATAACAAAATCTATGGTAGAGGAAGAAGAGGGGAGAAAAGACAAGGGGATATATAACTCCTGGGTTTGCTCAACTTTCATTTGGCTCTTTCACCCATTATTTGTTCGTTACGAGGAAAATGAATTAACTTATACAATTCCTTGTTCCCTCTCCTCTTCTTTTGCACCTTATAAGCCGGAAATCGCCTAACTAGGAATCTAAATTTGCTTCAGAGTCTGCAAGGAATCTCACATCAGCACTGGCTTGTCAACTTGAGAGTTGACTCTTCGTATAATTCAACTTTGGAGTTACTAACATTTTAGAAACTTAAACTATGCAGCCAGTGAAATAGGTTTTTGACCTATCAATTGCCTTTCAGCTTTCATGGGAAGTCATTCTTTTTCCTACTGTTGTCTTGATTCTTGAATAGGTAGCCTTATCAATTTAAAATGTGAAAATATTATAAATGGATCACATTCTGATCAACAGCACCATGTTATATGGGATAAATCTTGTCACTGCAGGTTCATCTGTTTGAGCATGGTAGGTACAATTATCACTGAAAAATAATTTCCAAGTCCTCTTTTCTTTCTTGTATTTGGTGGCATTAGCTGCAGAACCTTCAGGATACTTGTCCACAGAAAAGTTATTGCTAACTGCACAAAGGGAGAAGCAAAAATGTTGACTCTTCAGTAATATCTTCAGGACTCATAAGTTGTGTAGTTGCTACCAACCCAGATATAACAAGTAGTGGAGTCTTGAGCTAAGTGAGGGATAAACCTTATAAGTCTTAATGCATGGGATTCTAGCTCAGCATCTTTTGAGATGTTTAGAAGAGTTTTTACTAACAAGATATTGAAAGGACTTGTCCTTGTAAGAACACAGTATGGTAAAAGTTGTAACCTGTGTTCATTGGGAAGCAATTGTCTATCATCGGCCTTGATGATAGAACCAATTGGGGAAGCCTCAGAAGCAGTGGTTTACCCCAGATATCAGCAATTTGAAAAAAGACCATTAGTGGGCAATCATCTTAGAGCACGTCTTCTCCCAGTTTAGCATTGTCTGATCAAGGCACAATGAGATGGTTTATGCAACGGTAGTTCCCCTGCATGATTCAATTCAATGATAGCAAGCATTTGTTATCTTTAATCTTTTTCTTCATGTGAATAGATCCATGCTTAATTTTATTTGTTTTCAATTACCTTGAAGTAGTTTCATCTTATGCAAATCTTCAATACAAATTGATTTATAAGGGTGTTGGTTGATTTATAAGGGTGTTGGTTGAGTCCTCTTGTCATTTTCTGGTTAGCATAAGTGTCACTTATTTCTCCTTCATAGGATGGGGAACCCATTCAGCCTTCAACCCCAATATTCTTTTATCATTCTTATGAGGTGATGATCGCTGCATGTGCCAGGTATTAAGTAAGTTTTTCAATGGAGACTGTTGCCTTCAAATCACCTTTAATGAGCGTCAAGTGGGCAGAAATTCTTGCGGGCCTTTGAGGGAACGGCGAGACCTCTTCCTTCACTCGGGAACCTGCAAGGAAAGTCCCGGACGGTGACTCTGGCGGGGACCTCCGACGCCAAGTTAGTGATTTGGGGAACATGAATGGATATCATTGTAATAATTGGATAGAGCTTGAGCCCCCTACCTTAAGGGCTGGAGGCCTTTTATACCTGTTCGAGAATCCCTCTTACCTTCCGTCCGTCGTGGTCAAGTCTCCTTTGGATTGGTTAATTTCTGATCTTCAACGTGCCACAAAGTACGGGTCATGGGACTGATCGTGGGGCCACGCCGTTGTTAGCGGCGCCAGGAGGAAGCACGTCCACCGCGCGCGTAGCCGGGTGCGCTCGTGGTGACGTGGTCCGCCATCTTCGAGGGAAGTGGACCACGTAGCTTGAATGTGGATGATTGCCGCCGAAGGCCGATGCCGAGATCGATGCCGAGGCCGGCACCGAAGCCGACGCCGAGGCTGACATCGAAGCCGAGGCCGACACCGTAACCAAGGCCTAGATTGGCTGCGGCCGACACGGAAGTCGAGGTGGGCCGTAGCCGACGCGGAGGCCGAGATGATCGTGGCCGACACGGAAGTCGAGATGGGCCGTGACCATGCCGACACCGTGACCAAGGCCTAGACTGGCTGCGGCCGACACGAGGTCGAGATGGGCCATGGCCGATGCGGAGGTCGAGATCGGCTGCGGCCGACACGGAAGTCGGGGTAGGCCGTGTTGAGCCCAATCGCTAAGGAATTGGCTCGCATGTTTTTTAACCCGATCGGCCATATCAGATGCCCCCCCGTCCCTGAGCTGGTGTCATCATCCAAGCGAAAGGGGCGTCGTCATCTGCGCATCCTAACCATCGGATTCACCTCGAGGTCAGGAGCAGTCTGGGATCCCAAGATATCGGCGATCATCATTAAGCCGTCACATCGCTGGCATCGATACATTCTGATTGGTCGGGGGTCTCATCTATCGCGCGCCCGGAGCGTCGCCGCAGAGTCCTCAATGGATAGCATCCGCGTGGCAGGCGCATCGGGCGGACGATTTTGAAGATGCCGATAAAAAATTTATAAGCGAGGACGTGTCTAGCTTCGATTTCACCTACCGTGCAGAGCCTCTTCCCCTTCCAGCTTGAAAGCTCCTCCAACTCCTTCCCCTGTCCAGGTTAGTTCCCCATGCCTTCACAGTCGTCTTCTTCTTATTCGTCCTCTCGGTCCTCCACAAACCATACCTCTCCGACCCCTAGGGCCATGGCCAAGGAACCGGTTGTTAGGAGTCCGTCAGCAGCTGTAACCCCACCTCCTAGGGCAGCTCCGTCTTCTAGGCGAGCAGCGGTTCCCCTGAGGGGACCGCCTCTACTGTCACTTCCGTTGACCTTGCGACCTTTAGGGCAGCCTATAAAATACCCAAAGAGGTGCGACTGATCGCACCGGGCCCCAACGATAGGGTAACCTCTCCCCCTCGGGGGATAGCCCTTTATTAGGAATTTTTTAAGGCCAGTCTTCGTCTTCCTCTTCACCCTTTCGGGGGATAGCCCTTTATGAGAAATTTTTTAAGGCCGATCTTCGTCTTCCTCTTCACCCTTTCGGGGGATAGCCCTTTATGAGGAATTTTTTAAGGCCGGTCTTCGTCTTCCTCTTCATCCTTTCATCATCAATCTCCTCGATAGATACGAGTTGGTCCCAGCTCAACTAGTCCCCAATTCCATCAGGGCCATTTGTGCCTTCTTGGTGTTGACTCGCCTCCAAGGTCTCCCGAGAAACGTTTCCCTCTTTCGTAGCCTGTATACCATTCGGGCTCAATCCGGCTGGTGGCTATTTGCCCCCCGGCCGGGTAGGGCCCTTAGGTTAGGTCTCCCTTCGTCCATAAAGGGGTGGAAATCCGGTTCTTCTTCGCCGAAGTGGAGGGGATAAGGAGGGAATGGGGTACACCCAATACTGAGGCTAACAAGAACATCTCGGTAGTACCGAGAGATCAAGAAGCCTTCAATCTTCTTCTGGCAACTGAACTCCCATCATACCGAGAGATATTGTCGGAGGACAACCTCCGACACGCCGGCATCGCCCGATGACGGTAAGGGCCTCTTTAAAGATGACATTTTCCTTTCGATCCCTTCTCTTTTCTTTTTTTTTTTTTTTAGCACATTCGTTTTCGTGCAGCTATGAAGATCAACATCCCGGCCGGGGCCTTTCACAAAGCCGCCATTAAGAAGAGAAAAGGGCAAAATGATGGAGCCGAGGGGTCGAGAAAAAGGCCTCGATCCCAATCGCCACCTGCCCCCCAGGACGTCCCTAAGCTTCCTACTCCATCGCCTTCTCCTTGTCGATCTCCTGTGCAATCATCGCCACGGCCTCCACGACGGTCGCCTACTCCGCCGCCGCCGCGGCGATCTCCCGCACCGCTGCCCCCATCGAAGTCTGCTGCCCAGACTGCGGGTGCGCTGCCCGAGGAGTCAAGGGCTCATGTCAGCCAGTCGACCGAGCGCCCGGATCCATCGACTATCGGGCCGGCCCCGAGGGATGATCCTCAAGCCAGTAGAGAGGCATCGGTTGATAAGAGGCAGAAGGCCGTCGTCGGCTACGAGGCCCGCAGCGCCGCATCCGAGCCCATAGGGGACAGGATGGGACCGATTTCCTTGCGGCCGTCTCTTATGAACCACCCCCACCTCGCCGAGAAGCTGCTATCAGCGGCATCTACTCCTGCGATTCGGGAGGAGATAATCTGGACCAACTCCCGAATCCTCTTCAAAGATGGTCAGACGGCCATGCTCCGAGTAAGCAGCCGTTTACATTCTAATCTGTTTTTTCCATGTACCTATTTTAGGTAACTGACATTGGCCTGGATGTGTAGATGGTAAACATCTTCAACCATTCCCAAGCCCTTGTCGCCAGCGGGGAGCGTCGACTCGATCGCTACCGACGAGAAGCCTTTGAGTACCGAGACCGAGCTACGAAAGCTGAAGACGCTCTCAAGCTGCTCAAGCTGGAGAAGCGGAGAGGCTCGAAATAGTCCGGTCCCAAGCGCAGGCCAAAACGACAGCAGCGCAACAACAGATGCGCAAGGCCCTCGAGCGCGCTCTCACCGCCGAGGGGAAGTTAATGGCCGCCGAGGCGGAATTAGCCGACGTCAAGACCCAGTTCGAAGCGGCAAAATCCGAGCTGAGATCCTCCGAGGAGAAAATTGAAATCGCCGAGGAAGTGGCCCGCCTGGCTGACATCAAAACTGCTGAGGCCGCGGAGGCAGTGAAAGCCGCCGATAAGAGGGCAGCCGAGGCCGAAACGGCGGCTCGGGCCGCTGTGGAGAAAATGGCTGAGGTGGCAGGGAAAGCTGTGGAAAACTACCGGAACTCTCCAGCCTTTGCCAATGAGGTGGCCGAGGTGGGGAAGAAAGCCGTGGAGAACTACCGGAATTCCCCGATCTTCATTGAGGAGGTGGCTGAAGCGGGAGCCGACGCCTATCTTCAGGGTTTTCATTGCTGCCGAGATAAGGCAATGAAGGTCTTTGGTGTCGAAGGCCTTAAAAATTTAGAACCCGAAGAAGGAGACCTCGAGGGTGAAGATGTCCACTAGGGTTCCGCTCGGCCGATGATACCACCCCTAGCCGACACCGCTCCAGCGAAGGACTGAAGCCCCGCCTGTTGTCTTGGATCTTTCTCTCTTTTTTTTTTTTTTACAATGTATCCAAGTCCGACTATGGTCGGCATTTTGTAAAAGTTTAGCTAATCAATGAAAAGAGAACATCCTTTGACTTTTGTGTTAGAATTGTCGACCCCCCTACTCTTCTTTTTACGCTATCGATGCTTAGCTTGCCAAGCCACTAGCTCATCGTGGTCTATTCGCGTTCGTAGGATTTGCACGGAATCACACCAGCCCGGCCATAACGAGGCCTCTTATAGTCTAAGTAGGGACGCTCTAGGATCGGTATGCGTTGATTCTTGACCATCAATGTCAGGCTGCTGACGAGCTAAACGGCCTTGTGTTTCCGATCTTTTGGCGTTGTTTTGTTGAGAGACCCTGTGATGTGGCCTCGCCAGCATGTTTCATGCGCCGTTCCGTCGATAGGCACTTGGAGCGATACGTGGGAGTGATCCGATTCCGTGCCAGGGACCCTCTTGACCCCAAAGAGCAGTGATCTGGGGGTGTCATAACCGGGCCCAGGGTGTAATACCGGAATTAGGGTTTGCGCAGGCGCAGGAGTTGGGCTTTGGTGTCGACGCGGGAGTTGAGCTTTTGTGCCGACGCGGTAGTCGGGCTTTAGTGTCGACGCGGGAGTGAGCTTTTGTGCAACGTGGTAGTCGGGCTTTAGTGTTGATGCGGGAGTCGAGCTTTTGTGCCGACGCGGTAGTCGGGCTTTGGTGCCGACGCGGTAGTCGGGCTTTGTGCCGACACGAGAGTCGGGCTTTTGTGCCGACGCGTTAGTCGAGCTTTTGTGCCGACAAGAGTCAGGCTTTTGTGCCGATGCGGGGGTCGGGCTTTGTGCCGACGGGCGTCGGGCTTTGGTGCCGACGCGGGGGTCGGGCTTTTGTGCCGACACGGTAGCGGGCTTTGGCACCACGGGAGTCGGGCTTTGGTGCCGATGCGGGAATCGGGCTTTAGTGATGATCGTAGGACAAAGAGGTAATGTGAAATGATGCGTGAGAAGTGCATTTTCATTTAAATAATTTGAAGGAGTGGAGTATCGAACCTACAACCATTCAGTTGAGCACGTCACTGGTAGTACCGGCGAAGGTTGTCAGAATTCCAAGTTCGTGGGAGTGGCCTCCGTGAGTTCCTCGAGTCGGTAAGCTCCTCGGGGAAGGGCCTCTGCAACCCGGTAGGGCCCCTCCCAATTAGGTGATAACTTCCCTCCCTCCGTTGGCCTCGAAATCTCAGCCCTCCGAGGACCAGGTCCCCGGGACGGAACATCCGGGGTCTAACGCGGGCGTTGTAATACTTTGCCGCCCTTTGTCGATAAGCGGCCATCTTGATCCGTGCTCGGTCGCGCGTCTCCTCGATGAGATCCAAATTGGCCCTCAGTTGGGCCGAGTTGTCTTCTTCATTGTAGGCTTCCACTCGAGGACTGGGGACCCCGATTTCCACAGGAATGACGGCCTCGGATCCAAAAACAGACTGAACGGGGTTTCGCCGATGGGATTTCTCGGGGTCGTATGATAGGCCCACAGGACCTGGGGAAGCTCTCCACCCACCTTCCTTTAAAGTCGTCAGGCCGTGTCCGAAGCCCTTGTAGAATTGTACGATTAATTGCTTCAGCCGCTCCGTTGGTCTGTGGGTGTCCGACAGAGGTGAATCTCTGAGTGATTCCTAATTCGTTACAAAATTCTCTGAAGGGGGCGTTATCAAACTGTCGGCCGTTATCTGTGATGAGAGTGTTGGGAAGTCCAAAACGACAGATTATGGACTTCCAAAAGAAAGCTCTCACTCTGGCTTCGGTTATTTTGGCTAGAGCTTCGGCCTCCACCCATTTGGTGAAGTGGTCGATAGCACTAGCAAAAATCTTCGTTGACCGGAGGCTGGAGGAAATGGTCCCAAAATGTCCATCCCCCATTGGGCGAAGGGCCATGGAGCAGAGATGGGATTCAAGTGAGAAGTGGGCTGCCGCTGGATGTTGGCGTGACGTTGGCAGCTGTCGCATTTTCGCACCAATTCGGCCGCGTCTTCCCGCATGGTCAGCCAATAATAGCCTTGACGGAGGGCTTTATATGCTAGGGCTCTGCCCCCCAGATGGTTCCCGCATGCGCCTTCATGAATTTCGCGGAGGATGTAATCGGCCTCAGCGGGACCGACACACTTGAGGAGGGGATACGAGAAGGACCTCCGATACAGGCGTCCATCCATTATTAAGAATTTGGAGGCTCGCCACTTGAGGAGTTTGGCCTTGGAAGGGTCATTGGGGAGGACACCATCAGTGAGATATTGGACATAGGCGTCCATCCAAGAAGGCTTCTGTTCAACTGGCAGGGCCTCCTCCGCCGCCTCGATGCTCGGGACTAGCAAATGCTCTACGTAAGTCCTCCCCAAGGTTTCATCGGCCGAGGTGGCCAGGCGGGACAACGCGTCGGCCCGAGCATTCTCTTCCGGGGAACATAGCTGACACTGAAATGGGCGAAGGGGAGGGACTCCGACTGGACCTTGTCCAAATATCGGGACATGATAGGATCCCGAGCTTCATACTCCCCGTGATTTGCCCCGAGATGAGTTGGGAGTCGGTATATGCTCTGAGACGCTCCACTTTAAGTTCTCTGGCGAGCCTCATCCCTGCCAACAAGGCTTCGTACTCGGCTTGATTGTTCGTGGCGGGAAAGAGAAACGAAGGGCATACTCAATCGTTACACTGTCGGGACCGGCGAGAATGATCCCGGCACCGCTCCCTTGAGAGTTTGACGCCCCGTCCACATGAAGGATCCAATCCTTCCTCGCATCCGCGGTCGACGCTTCCGGGGTTTCGTCGGAGCTTCCCTGGTCTGCTCATCGGTCCAGGTGCACTCAACCAGGAAATCCGCCAAAACTTGGGATTTCATACTCGACCTTGGTTCGAAGGTCAGGTCGAATTCTCCCAACTTGAGCGCCCACTTTGCCAGCCGACCGGAGGTATCAGGGCGGGATAAGATTGTCCTCAGGGGCTGATCCGTCAGCACTATGATTGAGTGGGCTTGGAAATAAGGCCTGAGACGTTGAGCCGACACTATTAGTGCGAAAATAATTTTTTCGGTTTTGGTGTACCTGGTCTCCGCGTCATGGAGCACTTTGCTGGTGTAATATACCGGCTTCTGCGATCCTTCAGTGTCTATCCGGACGAGGACCGAACTGACAGCCTCCTGAGAAGCAGGTTTTCTCCCTCCATCGGTTTCGACAGTAGCGGCGGAGTCGATAGGAAATTCTTCAGCTCCTCAAAGGCCTTTTGGCAATCATCCGTCCATTCGAAGGTGTTGACTTTTCGCAAGGCTTTGAAGAAGGGGAGGCTCCGCTCAGCCGATCTAGATAGGAAGCGGCTCAGAGCTGCTAGTCTTCCGGTCAGGCGCTGGATTTCCTTTTTATTCACCGGCGGCCTCATATCTAGGATAGCTTGGATCTTGTCCGGGTTCGCCTCTATTCCTCGTGTCACCATGAATCCTAGGAATTTGCCTGCTGCGACTCCGAAGACACATTTCGGGGATTCAGCCTCATCTGAAACCGACGAAGGTTGCTGAAGGTCTCCATTAGGTCAGATAGGTGGTCGCCAGCTCGGATGCTTTTGGTCAGCATGTCGTCTACATATACTTCCATGTTGCGCCCGATTTGACCCTCGAAGACCTTATTCATCAATCTTTGGTACGTAGCCCCGGCATTTTTCAACCCGAAGGGCATGACTTTATAGCAGTAGATCCCCTTTTCGGTCACGAAGGAGGTGGCTTCTTCGTCTGAAGGCTCCATTCTGATCTGGTTGTATCCCGAGAATGCATCCATGAAGCTGAGAGTCTCGTGACCGGAAGTGGCGTCCACTAACTGATCGATCCTGGGAGCGGGAAACTGTCCTTGGGGCAGGCTTTGTTGAGATCAGTGAAATCGACACACATCCTCCAGCTTCCATTGGCTTTTCGTACCATCACTACGTTGGCCAACCAATCGGGATAATAGACCTCCCGAATGTGGCCGGCGGCGATCAGTTTACGGACCTCCTCGTCAACGCTTTCTGGCGCTCGGGGGCGAAGCTTCTCTTCTTTTGCCGGACCGCCCTACAATTAGATTTGATGTTAAGTTTATGAGTAATTACCTCGGATGGTATACCTGGCATGTCGGTCGGTGCCCATGCAAAAATATCGGCGTTGGCTCGGAGGAAATCGAGGAGCCGACTCCTTTCCTCCTCAGGGAGAGAGGCCCCGATCTGGATGGTTCTCGTTGGGTCCTCTCCTAAGGGAAAAGTCAACAGATGTCCCGCCGGTTCCCCCCTCTTCTCGGCCTCTCTCGGGTCCGTCAATTCAGAAGTCGGCGAGGGAATTGCGGACTGAAGGCTAGGGTCGTGTGGTAGCAGAGGGACACCGGGCTTTTTCGCCCCGCATTTCCCGATCCCGTGACGAGTGGGGAACCTGACCAGCAACCTCTTTGTCGAGATAATGGCATCCAGCAGATTTAAACCTGGCCGGCCGAGAATAGCGTTATATGCCAGAGGAACTCTCACCACCAGGAACTTTATGAAGATCGTGCTCTGGTGGGGTGAAGTTCCAGCCGTGACGGGGAGAGCAATTTCTCCCTCAACTTTCACCGCATCTCCGGTGAAGCCAACGAGGGGCGTCGTCACTGGCCGAAGAGAATCCAAAAGCAAGTTCATACAAACAAATGCGTCATACGTCAGAATATCGGCCGAGCTTCCACTATCAACTAATATTCTCTTTACAGGATGTTTAGCAATTGTCATGGATACAACGACGCTTTCATCATTCGGGTTATCTACCCCCTCTAAATCTCTTTCAGAGAAAGGAATTACAATGTTATCTCGCTCCCCCCCCCCCCCGATGTCTTTTTGAGGTGCCCCCGCTCCCCAGGAGATCATTGCCACAGTCTTCCCAGTCGGGGTGTTGTCAACATTGGCTTGCTGAGTGGGTGGTGCCGAAGGGCCTGGTGCCGCTGGATTTCCTCTCCGGACAAACTGACCGAGGTGCCCTTGCTGGATGAGCTCCTCTATGGCCTTCTTCAGCTGTCGGCAGTCTTCTGTGTCGTGGCCGTGATCTCGATGGAAACGACAATACAGGTTCTTGTTGCGAGGAACTCCAGGCTTCAGGGGCGCGGGGCGCTTGAGATAGGGCTCACCCTCGATTTCCATAAGAATGTGGGAAATCGGGGCTAACAGAGGGGTGTAACGCTCACCTACGGGGCGAAAGTCCGTGGCCGACTGTCCGCCCGGCGAGGTGGCTCGGGCTTCTTGGTGTGAGGCCCTCAGACTCTGATCGAACTTGCTTTTTGCTGGGGCCTTCTTCAGTTTCCCGCCGAGAGGAGTCGGCCTCATCAGCGCGAATATATTTCTGAGCTCGACTCAGCAACTCAGCGTACGAGCTCGGGGGCTTCTTGTCTAATGAATACGCGAAGCGGGAAGGGCCCCACGCTTCAAGGCCAAGGTGGCCACCGAGTCGTCAAGATGGTAAACCTCCATCGCCGCCTCCTTGAAGCGGGCGACGAAGTCCCGAAGAGTCTCCCCACTCTTCTGTCGGATGGCAAAGAGGCTGTCTGCCACCCGAGGGATCCGTCGGCTTGCGTCGAAGTGAGCGAGAAAAGCTTTCTCCAGCTGTCTGAATGAACTGATACTACGAGGAGGTAGACGGGAATACCAAGCCCTCGCAGCCTTTCGTAGGGTGGCTGGGAAAGCAATGCATAGAAGAGCGTCCGATGCTCCCTGGACCTGCATGTGCACCTTATAGCTTTCCAAGTGATCTAGGGGATCGGTAGTGCCGTCATAAGGATCCAGCTGAGGAAGGCGAAATCGGGAAGGGACGGGTTCTTCCATGATCCGCCTTGTCAGTGGGGGGCGACTGTCATATTTTGCCTTCGACTGATCGGTCAGTCGTTGGCCGAGCTCCTCTAAATGTCGGTAGCGCTCCTCCCGTCGCCTTTCTGCGCGGAGGTGGATCCTCTCGCCTGTGGACTCCTCTCCTGACGAGGTAGATAGGGAACGGGAGGACGGGCGGTGTCGACGGGCTATACCCTTCCCCGGGGCCTTGTCCCGGGATCGCCGGGGAGAGGGACTGTCAGGAGATCTCCTTCTGGTGGGAACGTCCCGACGGCGGTGAGCCTTCCGTCGGGATTGTCCTCCATGGGTGGATTGTTGGCTGGGCTGCGCCGCAACTTCTTCCAAGGAGTGGGGTGGCGGCAGAGGTTGAGCGGCCGCCGACTGTTGTTGGAGTTCCCGAATCACCGCGCAAGGGACCGCACCTCCTGAGCGAGGGCGGTGACCCTATCACCTTGGCATGGTGGTGAGGGATGAATTGGCGGGAGGGCCTCCGGCTGCTCGGCCCTCGCTGGCTGCCCCCCAGCCAGGCTGGTGGAAGCTTCTTGAGCACGAGTCACCACCATCTCTTCTTCGGGTAAGGAGGGAGTGAGAGCTTGGTCACTTTCTCCCCTACACGCCTTGCTACTCACGCTTTCCCCTACCTGGCGCGCCAATCTGTTGCCGCCAAATCACTTTAATGAGCGTCAAGTGGGCAGAAATTCTTGCGGGCCTTTGAGGGAACGGCGAGACCCTTCCTTCACTCGGGAACCTGCAAGGAAAGTCCCGGACCGGTGACTCCGGCGGGGACCCTCCGACGCCCAAGTTAGTGATTTGGGGAACAGGAATGGATATCGTTGTAATGATTGGATAGAGCTTGAGCCCCCTACCTTAAGGGCTGGAGGCCTTTTATACCTGTTCGAGAATCCCTCTTACCCTCGTCCGTCGTGGTCAAGTCTCCTTCGGACGGTTGTTAATTTCTGGTCTTCAACGTGCCACAAAGTACGGGTCATGGGACTGATCGTGGGGCCACGCCCGTTGTTAGCGGCGCCAGGAGGAAGCACGTCCACCGCGCGCGTAGCCGGGCGCGCTCGTGGTGACGTGGTCCGCCATCTTCGAGGAAAGTGGACCACGTAGCTTGAACGTGGATGATTGCCGCCGAAGACCGACGCCGAGACCGATGCCGAGGCCGGCACCGAAGCCGACGCCGAGGCTGACACCGTAACCAAGGCCTAGACTGGCTGCGACCGACATGGAAGTTGAGGTGGGCCGTAGCCGACGCGGAGGTCGAGATGGGCCGTGGCGACATGGAAGTCGAGATGGGCCGTGACCAATGCCGACACCGTGACCAAGGCCTAGACTGGCTGCGGCGACACGAAGTCGAGGTGGGCCGTAGCTGATGCGGAGGTCGAGATGGGCCGTGGCCGACACGGAAGTAGAGATGGGCCGTGGCCGATGCCGACACCGTGACCAAGGCCTAGACTGGCTGTGGCCGACACAAAGGTCGAGGTAGGCCATGGCCGACACCGACACCGTGACCAAGGCCTAGATAGGCTGCGGCCGACATGGAGGTCGAGGTGGGCCGTGGCCGACGCGGAGGTCGAGATAGGCCGTGGCTGACATGGAGGTCGAGATGGGCCATGGCCGATGCCGACACTGTGACCAAGGCCTAGACTGGCTGCGACCGACACGGAGGTCAAGATGGGCCGTGACCGATGCGGAGGTCGAGGTCGGCCGTGGCCGACACAGAAGTCGGGGTAGGCTGTGTTGAGCCCAATCGCCAAGGAATTGGCTCGCGTGTTCTTTTACCCGATCGGCCATATCAGGGACATAAATGGCAATTTGTATCCCATATATAGTGGAGTTAAGTGTTGTGGATCTAACTTCACTAGTGCTTTGGAATAGAAGTTCATCTTGCTTTCCCTGATCGAATAAACATAGTATTTGCTCCTCCTTTTTAGTTTATATGGGACCCTGAACTTCTCTCGATTGGACGGCACTTTGGAAGCCTCATTCATTGTGGATGCTAGGTGGTGTGAACGGTTGAAAATGCCAACCTGTCTAATCAGTAGTCAATCTAAAATGGTAATCTAAAAAAATATATTCCCATTATTTTCATCTGCGTACTTTGTTGGTCTCTCTTTTCTAATCCCTCAACCAAAATCTAAAACCCCCTTCTTCTCAGTGCTGCATCGGCCCTAGGTTACACGTGCTCAAAGGCCCCCAAAAGTGACAAATTTTCTTGACCGATGCTATTTTTTTTTTTTTTTTACAAACTTCAAAGTTTAATCTCTTGTTTTCTAGATTAATGTCACTAATTTTGTTCCTCTCATCCTTATGTTTGTTCTCATTTTAAATGTTCTAGAATGTCTTCCATTGAAATATTTCCTCCACTCTTTGATGTTTGAGGATCTTGAAAGACTCCACAGGAGTGTATCTTGTTCACCTGTTATGGTTTGACTTTTGTCTAACGTTCGCATGTGTCTCCCAGGAGGAGGTAAAAGTTAAATTAGAGAAAGTCCTAGTCTTCCAGTCAGACTACATCCTTTCCTACGGACATAAAGACAACACATTTCTGTTTTGGTCGAAGTTATCCAGAACTTATACTTCTACACGCATTCATGCTTCCAATGCAAGTATGATCCCATCCATAGGCTTTCTATACAATATTATGCTATCCGCAAGTAGCAAGCATTGGGACAACTAGTTGTCTCACGTCCAAAAAAAACTTTGAAATCTCTTTAAAAAGATCTGTTAATGATTTTATCCTGTTATTTCCAAACTTTTAAATAGAATTAAAAAAAAATAATGAGTGTGCCAAGTTGCATAACCAGAAGTACTCTCCAGTAGTTAAAGAATGTAAATATTTTATTTTCTTACTAATATAACTTTAATGTAGCATATGCAAGAATGAGGACATAAAACAATCACCGTATATCTCATGTCAATGTCAGTAATTCACTGCTTCAAAATCAAAAGTCAATTAAATGAAATTCGAGAGTTAGCTTCTTTTTTTGGTGGCAATATGTGTAGTTCATGCATGAACATGCATATATTTATTGAAGGACTTCTCCATGTTAACAGATGTTAACAGTATATGTGAGTTATGTTTTGTAAATCTTTATTAAACCAAATTATTTAGGTCACTCAAATCTAGCAACAACATGATCAAACTTTTGATGTAGAATGCCGACACGCGTCTTTTTTTCCTAGCATTATGTAACTGCTAAATTTTCTATCTACAACTTATCTAGAGGCATATTGTCTTTTTATAAAGATGCTTAGATCTAGATCTGGTCATATATTAGAACGTAAAAATGTTACTAATTTCAAACTATTTTCCTTGATACAGTGAGGCTGGCACCAGAAGAGGAGTCTCTCAAACTTACTGGATACGTGCATAATGCAGTGACATGCATTGGCATGGAAACTGACGTTCCGGTAATCAAAACTTTGTTATCTTGTTCATAGATCTAGCCAAAAGTGATATTTTACCACCTGTTTGGTACACTGCTATGATGTTAAGATCCAGGAGCTCAGAATGATACTGAATGCAAATTAAAGAACAGGTGAAGTGGAAATTTTTCATGAATTTTATCGAGTCTCTCACTGTTGTGAATATAAAATGACCAGAGGAGGTTTTTATATGCGCATCATGTTAGCTATGGACAATCCACATGTGGACACACAAGTTGTTTTTAGAATACTATGTTGAAGCAGGTGCCCTTAGGGTCATTGAAATTGGAGTTTGATTCATTGCAAAAATCTTGTAATTGGAGTTTTTTGTCCTACTCCCTTCCCCCTACTCCTTTTTAACTAATCAGAGTCTGCTTTTCCACCCACTTATGGAATGTCATAATGAATGGAGCAGCTAAGAACCCAGACACCCCTTTGTATGTAGGCGTCATAATTATTTGTCTTGATGACAAAAATGACAACATTGCTTACCTTTATCTCCTACCTATTTGATGAGTCTATTTTATAGTCAATTATTGGGATTTATTATTAGGTGCATGAGAGCTTTAGAAGCTAGATAACATGACTTTGTTTGGGGGAAGATGATATTGCCTGAACTTTTCATAACAGGAGAAAATTCATTTATATGTTTTCTGAAAACAACGATTTTGTTTATAATGCCTCTAGAAGGGTCAAATTTGCTGTGGCTTCTCATTTAACCATTCCTCCTTGCTTGTGATATTTTTCTTATAGTAAGTCTCATGTTTATTAATTTGAGTTTGCGGATGCAGTGAGAGGAAGCAGGAAGCAAAGATTTGGACGTTTTGACATCTTTTGAATCCATGAATATTTTAAAATCAATGTACTCGATATCCTCATCGCATGTTTTGCAGCGATGTGTAGACTTTATTCTACTTTCCCAATAACCGTCTCATGGATTAGTTTTTAAATATCCTGTCAGCTTTATAACCTTTCTAACTAAATGATTAATGATATGGGGCTATATTTCAGGTAATATTGGACGAAGCGATAGCAAAGCTGGACCCAGATTTCTTCTGGTTGGGAGGCGGAGAAGTTGATCTCAAGCTTGGGATCAGGACCTCCCAATTTATAAGTGCCATCAATCCCTTCGTGGTGAGCTGTAGTTCATGATGCCCTCCAACATGGAAAGTTAAGAACCCGACATCCACACCCAATGTGCCGGTGGGTGATCTTGACCGTCTGATTCCACCGGAAACACCCTCATCGGTTTTGCTGTTAGATTCGGGGTGGGGATGTTTGTCTTTTCTAAAACAGACATTTCTTTTATACCATTCATCTATAACTCTTGTTGCATTGTTTCATGGCGGGAGTTCCAATTTGAGTAGTCGACCCTCGTTTAATTAGTTTAATGTGACTTATAGGGGGAACAGCCTTGGAAGGCATGAAACCATTTGTCCCCGGACGGACTTGGAATGTGGCGGGCCATGTCTTTGTAATCTGTACCCTAATCGCACATGGGTCACTTCTTGGGTTACACAGTGATGTATAAAATTAGATTTTGAGTTACAAGGTCGAATGGTGCCAGTGCATGCTTAACTAATTTTCACTGCGTCAGTCAACTCCCCCAGCTGGGGCAATGGTGCCAGATGGCCGCCATCTTTTTATCGAATCTTTCCACCACATGAATGGTATCTGTATCTTTGGCTGTCAAGTGATGCCAGACAGGGATACCTCTACATGGAATTGGTAAATTCGATCGTATATTGGTCGCCAGTGGATGGAAGAAATGGAGAAATGTTGGCCTGAGCAACATCTTTTGTTGTGAATTAGGTGCCTCAACGTGTCTACAGTGAGGTTTCAGGATTCAATTCCAGTGAAATGAATGGAGATAATAACTAGCTCCAGCACTCTTAGACATTGAATGCGATCCGTGCTGAAGGGTGATTTGACAGTTCCAAATCACCTGGAGACATGTCTCTTCTCAGATGCCCTAAAAAGCAAGCCAATTACTTCATGCTGTTGATGCAATATTGGTGCCGGCGAACCACTAATAAAGGAAGAGAGACATTATTATATTAATCTTTTGGATCTTTTTAACATCAGATCTTAGTCTTTAGCTCATTAATGCTACATATATGAATGGATCTAAGTGGTACTTAATAGCTCATTAATGTTATTCTTTAGCTTCCAACATCTTAATTATAGCATGACAAGGTATCCATGCATCTTCTCAACGAAGGAAATTAAGATCTCTCTTTTCCCTTTGTCTTATTCTGTTTCTTTTTGCTCACACCGGGGGATGCAGCAACGAAGTTGTTAAACGTTGCTTTCCGGTTTAAGGCACCTTTCTTTAGGCACCATTCTTTGGAAAACATTAGCAACTTGGCGAGTTCTGAAGTTAAGCCAGACTCATTTGATCAGCACAATTATTTTGTAGCAATCTTGGGGCCCAATCTAGACTCCACTAGCAGACAAAGCTATGAGGTACCTAAACTAGCTCCCAGCTGGATGGAAGTCGAGCCAGCAACTGGGTCATGTGGTGACACCGTAGATTATTGCAGTCATGTGGAACCCAAAATAAAAACTCAAGCTGCACAGCTTCCATTTACTAGGAATGGAGGAAAACAACACCAGCAAAGTTGATTTTTTGTTTCGGAGGCAACGACTTTTCCACCACCGGCCGGACCGAAGGGATTCACGTTAGCGAGATATGTATATATGTCTGGCATTAATGAGGAGGAAGCAAAACGATTTGCAAATGTTCCTTCCGTGTGGCCCATCGATAGATATTTCGCAGTAGTGACCTTGGTTGCAGAAGCTACAGGATGGGACAACCGACATATGATGCACACCTGCGGCCATCCCCATCCAATTTCCTCATTTCTCGGCTTGTGCTTTTGTGGTCCATGCTAAAGATTTAAGGAAGAATAACGGTAACATTCAGGTTCAGTGATTTTATCAATAGAACCAGTTAGCACGATTGTTGTAATATGGCGGCTAGCTGACTTTGTTGGTGGCATTCGTACGTCTATGGCTCACTGCACGTCTGAATTCATGCCGGGTTGGTGAAGGCGTGAAGCTTCTGATGGAGAAAATGAAGTCAAGAAATGATCGATCGCATTCCTGCTACCAAAAATCCTGTAGCCCAAACGTGGGAGAAACAGTGGAATGCGAATAGAAGTGGCGAGAGCTAATAATAGAGAACTGCCTGTTAATTTCATTTATGAGCCATTCAACAGCCGAATTCTACAGCAATATCTATAGGCCCCCATATTCTATACTTCTTTTGCTACTTAATTTGATATTGATTACAAACATCTAATAATCGAACACATACACAGTGGTATCGTCATCATGGCTTAATAACTTTCTCCTGCAACCTGGATTTCTTAGTGATGCAAGTGGCCGTAGAGTGGCCGCCTAAGTTCCTATTTGTTGTGGATGGACGGTCCTCGTCGGGGCTCGGGGTAGTCCATGGCTACTAGGTCCACGACTGCTCTAGTCTCGCTGGTTCCTATGGTTACGTCATTGGACTCGTATTCTAGCAATGACCGCTCTGGCCTCCCTGATCTCACCTACAAGAACACAAAGAGATCAGACCATGCCACTTCCTCTTTTTAATTTAGTTCGCAACCCGAATTACCTTTAATATTTTTACGTTTAAAATGACCACATTAGATGAATGCATGCATGGAGTGCTTCCATGCATGCACGCATTGACCATTTGCCCTTGCCACCCTCAAAGAGGACATGGTGCAGGAAATGAGCCACACGGCTCAAGTTTCTCACCACCGTTCCCTATGCATTAATTTACTCCCCAACTACTAACACTCTTGCCCGCACCCATCTAAAGGCAGACAAGGAATTTTGTGTAATTTACCTCTGATTGAGCTGTTTGTAGTAATCCAGCATGACAGGAAGGCATTAGGACCTCACTAATTCCTGCACATCCCATCACAATCAATAGTCCTGAACTAAGCACAATGATATGAAGAGAAGGGAGTAGAGCAAAAAAATTTGCAAGATAATATTGACAAAAATAGGCGATAGAGGACAGATAATATTCTATTCTCTCACTCAACCAGCATTGATCCATAGTACAACGATAAGAGAACCAGGCCGTAGCAACAAGCAAAATGCACAGAGCCTGTATTTTCTAACTAATGTTAATGGCTGTCACATATGTTGTGAAATGGGCAGGTAGGAGTTCTCGTAGAGCACTTTGTTTTCAAGAAGAAGTATTTGAAGCAAAGCCCATAACCTCTAAAGAGAAGATAGGAAGAGGACAGAAAGAGATGGCTTGCTCAGTTGTGAGACGGGGGATGGGTTCTAGGGCCCATATAATCCACGTTGAACCCAGGATGCTCTATGCGCCCCTTGCGAGGCACATGCCGTGAAACCTTGGCCAATGATGAGATTTGAACAGCACCTGCTACTTCTTCATCTCTCTTCGCCACTGCGTCCTTCGTTGAAGCCTCCAAACTCTTCGGCCTTTCCATGGCTGCACTGCTCCGAATCTCTTTCTCTGATGATGTTTGAAATTGCTTCACTTGGGGTGAAGTCTTGCCATCAAGCTTCGCGACTGTAGCATCCTGAAAGGGAACAATTAAAAGGGTTAGAAGGGATCAGGACAAGGCCATGAAGTAGTACTCTTTCCACACAGAAGAAGTGAAAGTGTTGCACCAACCTTGCTCGGGTAGTGTCGGAAAACTCTGTTGGAATCCTTGTCATGTACGCTTAGATGACGGCCATCGCATGCACTAATAGAAAGAGATAGTAGGAGAATGAGGAGAGGAAGAGAAGGCATGGTGGGGTTTGTTACAAAGCTGATGTTTGGGGGGGGAGTTTGCTGGGAGTAATGGAAGATTATTTGTAGGTACTGGCATTAAATGGAGGTATGCATGAAGTTGAAGGGAAGCGTGGTAGTGTTTTTCTCTAAGGGGACATGCAGAGGGACTGATGAAAGTGAGAGGAGAGGGGAGCGGTGAGAGAGAAAGGAGGTATGAACGTGCGGACTCCTCTGCCGACCCCTTCGACCATCTTTCAACGAATGGAAACGAGGGAAAAGAGGCCAGCGAGGTTCCCTTTCGAATATATAAGAGTGGTGGGTTTTGAGTCATGAAACTCGATCGAGATTTTTCTAAGAAACCTTTATGTCCCCGGCCGTGGTGAGACTGTGATTTAGGGAATTGGGATTAGTGTCGGCTGGAAGGAGGTGCAGCTTAGAAAACGTTGTCATAAAATAATCGCTCTGCTGTCAAGTTTCAACAATACGATAATTTTCTGTCCGGTGTTTTTTGGGTTGGGGTTGGGGTTTGGGTTAGAGAGAGAGAGAGAGAGAGAGAGAGAGAGAGAGAGGAAGGCAACAAAATAAAAAAGAAATTTGTTTGGATCAAGGGCCTCCACCACAGAGGGCATCAAAGGTGTGCTAGCTATTTACCGTGGACTCAATAGAGGAAGCAGCAAAAGGCCACCATAATGTAGAACCCCATCTCAGTCACTCAAACGACGCAAAGACCTTTTCAAAAGTAAAGACTTAATTATAATTGTAGCACACGAAACTCTTTTCACAGATTTGAAGATATAATATCTATGATGATCTTGACATATTCTCGATATAGTGCATGGATGTAATTAATACAAGCGGAGCATATGGTCCTGAGAATAAATATATAATTAAGAAGGTGATGGCCACCTTATCAGAGATTTGAGTTGGATGTGGAACAAGGGATTCAACAGCCCGGGCATGGAGGCAGCGAGAGATGGGGAGAGAAGTGACGACAAACGGAGACTTGCACCGAGAGATAAATAGTTAATAAACAAAACTGACCCCAAGTACACCAACGTGGGCCCCACTATTCACAAATTGTAACGGGGGCCGGCACCAGAGGGAGAGGCGCCTCGTTTGGCGGCCACGAGCCCACCACATGTGCGGCCCTTGAGGGAGGGAAATGGCCTCCCTCGCCCGCCAACGGCTCCCGCCACAGACCGGGGCACCCAAGGCTCCACCGTATGCCACGTGGAGGATAAAGGTGGGGCCAGGAGAAAGAGAGAGCAGGTGTGTGGGTGGAGTTGGCAGGTCCCTTCTTCAGACGTCTCACGGCAGCGGAAGGGCCAGTGGGTTCGGAAACGACGGCGCTGGGGGGGACCGAGCGGAGTCGTTACCGAGATGGGGTATCGGGATTCGGGGCGACTCGGATTGACTCGGACCGTGCCGGGTAAAGCGCTTGCACGGAAGCGCGCGTCTCGGCGCGAAGGTCGCCTCCCTCGGCTCCGTTGTCTGGACGGAGCCATTCCCTTGCTCTCACTCTCCCCTCCCCTCAACGATTTAACTGCCACCTGGGATGATTAAGCATGCGAGCTTCTGTGGGGCATGTGACCAGGAGCAAACATGTTTGCTAAGGGAAAGAAGAATGTTGGATGGCCGAGCCTTTTTTTTTTTTTTTTAATTCCTCATTACATCCTTATCATAAGAGAACAAATTATAATTTAAACCTTATAATTTAACTAATGTTTCAATTTATATCTTAAACTTAAGAATACATATATATATATATATATATATATATATATATATAAACTCTATTACTTTGAGAGGTCATGCATTGTATGCGGTGAGTTGGATGACTAATTAGCAATAAAAATGACTGTTCATATTCGTTTGCATGGCCGCCACAAGTTTTCTTTTGCCTTAAAAGCAAAAATCCATCACCGGATAGCGAATGAAGTGGACTAAGGATTTGAATGAAACAGAGTTCGAGAAAGTGGAGCTTCTAAATAGAATTTTTTTGGCCAATCTGACTAAGGATTTGAGCGAAAGAGAGTGTGATTAGGTTAGTGTTTGGTTTTTGTTCTTCTTTATTCTCAGTAGAAAACAAGGAGAGCTAATGCTTTTTAGTGAAATATGATGTGGTACGTTATTATTATTCTCTTATTCATCTCTATTTGATTGCGATAATAATACCCTATTTTTTATCTTGAAATTTGTTCAATATACACCAAAAGTTACCTTATAATAAGATGATGCCCTTTATTATTAAGATTTTTATTCATCGATATATGATTCATTATTATTAAATTTTGACCGAAAGAGTTAAGGTATTTATAGTTGTCGTACATGTTACCTTACCAAAACTCAACTCAACTCATCTAAGCCTTTTTTTCAACTACATGGGGTTTGCTATATATGAATCTGCTTCCTTCACTCTGCTCTATTCAGGACTAAATCAATACTCATATTACAAATAGTTATATCTGTTTTTAATTATTTTTATTCATATTAGTTTAGGCTATTTTTACCTCTATTCTTACCATAAATTATTAAAAGATTATTCTTTTTAATTGGAGCATTTAAAGGTCTTCATTATATATGTCTTACCTTACCAAAATACAACTAGGTTATTTGCAGTCCCATTAGTTGCCAACTTGATTGTCTTCTATTATGTTTGATTTTTTTTTTTGTGATGTTGATGGACAAAACATTTTAACGGTGAATAAACACAGATAATACTACTTGTTAGCAAATTCTTCAAACTAGTAAGAAAGATATGACACTATTGTTGGGCCCATGGCCCACTTATTCAGCCCATTAGGGCAAAAGGGAGCGCTACTCCTTTTTCTACCAGGGTTTGTTCTCTCTCTTTTATAAAAGGAGTAGCCGCCTTCCTTTTTTGGTTTTCTCTTTTTTAAGGAGCAGCCGTCTGAAAAAAAAAGGAGAAGCATGTAGCAGGTATTTCTTTTTTCTAGGAGCATGGATTGCTAGGGGAAGAGAAGGAAGGGCTGCTGCTTGGTGCTTAACTACGTGGGAGGACTTCCACTCCAGGAATCACGTGAAGGTGCTGCAGAAGAAAAACAAGAGAAGAAGAAGAAGAAGAGAAGGGAAGAAAATAAGGAGGTAACGCAGGAGACCGTATTTTTCGGTGACGTAATCCTTATATCCCTATTATTCTCTTGTGATTGTTTCTCAAGTTCTGGCAAGGGACTTTGAGACTTGGATATTTATTATTTTATAGTGGATCTTCTTCTCTGGCTTGCCCGTGGTTTTTTTTCCCTTTATCTTGAAGGGATTTTCCACGTAAATCTTGGTGTTTCTGTGATTGTGTGGTTTGCGCATTTTTATTTATTATTCCGCTGCGTATTACGGTCTGCTAGTATTTGCTCGTACACGGATTCTTTCCCATCAACTGGTATCAGAGCCTGTGAATTTTTTTTTGTGTGTGCGAGCATGGAGGCCGGTAATGTTTCCCGCATGATCAGTCTGAACGGAAACAATTGGATGATATGGAAACCAAGGATGGAGGACCTCTTATATTGCAAGGATCTATATGGACCTTTAGAAGGGGTCAAAGCAAAGCCCGCTACAGTGACAGACGATGCTTGGATCATGTTAGATCGGAAGGCAGTCGGTTTTATTCGGCAATGGTTGGATGATAGTGTCTTTCACCATGTTTCCACTGAGACTTCTGCAAACTCTCTTTGGAAAAAGTTAGAAAGTCTATATGAGAGAAAAACAGCTGGCAACAAGGCTTTCTTGATCAGAAAACTAGTGAATCTGAAATATAAAGAGGGTGCTTCTATTGCTGAGCATTTGAATGAAATGCAGAGTATTAATAACCAGTTATCCTCTATGAAAATGTCTCTTGATGATGAGTTGCAGGCATTGTTACTTCTCAGTTCATTGCCAGAAAGTTGGGAGACACTGGTAGTTTCCCTCAGTAATTCTGCACCAGACGGTGTTATCACCATGAGTCAAGTAACAGGCAGTTTGTTGAATGAGGAGTTAAGAAGGAAAAATTCAGCAACTTCTCAGATTGATTCACAGGCACTTGTCTCAGAGAATAGAGGACGGTCAAAGTCTAGAAATAGAGACAATTCATACAAGGGTAGAAGCAAATCAAGGTCAAGAAAAGATATTACTTGCTATAACTGTGGTGAGAAAGGGCACTACAAGAATCAGTGTAAGAAGCCTAAGAAGAGTAAGAAAAAGGGAAAAGAAGTGGAGGATACAGAGTCAAAGGAGAATATCACAGCTACTGTGCAGAGTGATGATTATTTGATTTTGTCTACTTCTGATGGTATCTTCTCATGTGAGTGTCAGAATCATGAGTGGGTGATTGACACAGGTGCTTCTTATCATGCTACACCACGGAGGGAGTTTTTTTCTACATATAAGACTGAAAATTTTGGTGTTGTCAAGATGGGAAATCAAGGCACAGCAGACATCATTGGCATGGGTGACATCCACATGAAGACCAATCTTGGCTGTAAGTTGGTGCTCAAGGATGTAAGGCATGTAGCTGACTTGAGGCTAAATTTAATCTCAGTTGGAAGACTTGATGATGAAGATTTTGATAGCAGATTTCATAAAGGGCAATGGAAGCTCAGTAAAGGTTCACTTGTTGTAGCCAGTGGGAAGAAATGTCACACTTTATACAGGTTGCAGGCTAAAGCTTATGGTGAACAGTTGAATGTTACAGAGAACGACTTCAGCATGGAGTTGTGGCATAAACGACTGGGACACATGAGTGAGAAGGGGCTGCAAGTTCTTTCCAAGGAAGAAGTTCTACCAGACTTCAAAGGTGTACATCTGAACCCATGTGTTGATTGTTTGGTTGGCAAGCAACATAGAGTTTCTTTTGCTAGTCCTGCTTTATCTAGAAAAATGCATGTTTTGGATCGTATATACAGATGTTTGTGGTCCTCTGAGGACAAAAACTCCTAGTGGATCAGTTAATGTTCCAGGCATCAGTGGTGCACTTTATTTTGTCACTTTTATAGATGATTTTTCTAGAAAAGTTTGGGTCTATGGTTTGAAGACTAAAGATCAGGTTATTAATGTCTTCAAAGAGTTTCATGCCAGAGTTGAAAGAGAGACAGGAAAGAAACTGAAATGTATAAGGTCAGATAATGGTGGTGAGTACACAGGGTTATTTGATAATTATTGCAGATCACATGGCATTCAACATGAGATGACAGTTCCTGGTACTCCTCAGCATAATGCAATTGCAGAGAGAATGAACCGCACCATCATGGAAAAGATCAGATGTATGCTTTCACAGTCCAAGTTACCTAAAAGATTTTGGGATGAGGCATTGAAGACAGCGGTTGATGTAATAAACTTGTCACCATGTACAGCTCTAGATGGTGATGTTGCAGAGCGTGTATGGTCAGGAAAAGATGTCTCTTATAAGCACTTGAGAGTGTTTGGTTGTCGTGCATTTGCACATGTTCCAGACATTGAGAGGTCCAAGCTGGATGGTAAGACAAAAGAATGTGCTTTGCTTGGTTACTCACATGATGAGTTTGGTTATAGACTTTGGGATCCAGAAAAGCAGAAGGTATTCAGAAGCAGAGATGTGGTATTTTTTGAAGATCAAACCCTTCAAGACTTCAAGAAGGAGGTGTCAGTCAAGTCTTCTGCAGGAGGATTAACAGACTGTGATCCAGTTACTCCTCTAGTAAATCAGGGTGATAGGGAGATGTGCAAGAAAATAGTGCAGGAGCAGGTATTAACTCACCTGTAGGACATGTTGAGCAGGAAGGAGATCAGGAGCAACCTCCTACAGAGCCTCAGCTGAGAAGATCTATCAGACAACGTCAACCTTCCAAAAGGTATTCTACAGATGAATATATAATGCTTACTGATGCAGGTGAACCAGAATGTTACCAGGAGGCAGTTGAAAGTGAGCAGAAAAAGGAGTGGTTAGTAGGTATGCTGGAAGAAATGGATGCCTTACAGAAGAACCACACATATGATTTAGTGGAACTACCAAGAGGAAGGAAGGCTTTAAAGAACAAGTGGGTTTTCAGGTTAAAGACTCAACAGCATTGTTCTCAACCAAAGTACAAGGCCAGATTGGTTGTGAAAGGCTTTGGTCAAAAGAAAGGTATTGACTTTGAAGAGATTTTTTCTCCTGTTGTTAAAATGTCTTCAATTCGTGTTGCTCTAGGTATTGCTGCTAGTCTAGACTTGGAGGTTGAGCAGTTAGATGTGAAGACAGCTTTTCTTCATGGTGATTTGGAGGAGGAAATCTATATGGAGCAACCAGAAGGCTTCAAAGTCAAAGGTAAAGAAAATCTTGTCTGCAGATTGAAAAAAAGCTTATATGGGCTGAAGCAAGCTCCAAGGCAGTGGTACAAGAAATTTGATTCATTTATGGCTGAAAATGGATACAAAAGAATGGCTTCAGATCATTGTGTGTATATCAAATGGTTTAGTGAGGATTTTGTCATACTCCTACTTTATGTTGATGACATGCTTATTCTTGGGAAAGATATGTCTATGATTGACAGGTTGAAGAAGGAGCTGAGCAATTCATTTGAAATGAAGGATATGGGACCAGCAAAGCAAATACTGGGTATGCAGATTTTCCGTGATAGAAGAATCAAGAAAATATGGTTGTCACAGGAAAAGTACATTGAGAAGGTATTGGATAGGTTCAGTATGATCAATGCAAAGCCAGTTGGTTCTCCTCTTGCAGGTCACTTCAGGTTGTGCTCAGAGCAAAGTCCTTCAAGTGATGAGGAGAAGGAGAAAATGAAGAAGGTTCCTTACGCTTCAGCAGTCGGAAGTTTGATGTACGCGATGGTATGTACGAGGCCAGACATCGCATATGCAGTGGGTGTTGCTAGCAGATTTCTTGCAAATCCAGGGAAAGAGCATTGGGCAGCAGTGAAGTGGATCTTCAGATATCTCAGAGGAAGCTCCAAAGTTTGTTTAAGCTTTGGGGGTGGTCCAGCTATGCTGATTGGTTACACAGATGCAGATATGGCGAGAGATATTGATACAAGGAAGTCCACATCAGGTTTCATACTTACTTTTGCAGGGGGAGCTGTGTCATGGCAATCCAGATTGCAAAGGTGTGTAGCTCTCTCTACCACAGAGGCAGAATATATTGCTGCTACCGAGGTCTGTAAGGAGATGCTGTGGATGAAAGAATTCTTACATGAATTGGGATTGAAACAGAAAAATTATGTGGTACATTGTGACAGCCAGAGCGCCATCCACTTGTGCAAGAACCCAACTTTTCATTTCAAGTCAAAGCATATAGATGTGAGATACCACTGGATTCGAAATGTGTTTGAAGAGAAGCAGTTACAGCTTCAGAAAATTCACACAGATGAAAATGGGGCAGACATGTTGACAAAGACCTTATCAAAAGAAAGGCAAGAGATATGCCGACAGCTGGTCGGCATGATTTCACACTAAGGAAGCATGAGACAGCCTCCCTTATGGGCTGAAGGGGGAGGTTGTTGGGCCCATGGCCCACTTATTCAGCCCATTAGGGTAAAAGGGAGCGCTACTTTGGGTTTGTTCTCTCTCTTTTTTAAAAGGAGTAGCCGCCTTCCTTTTTTGGGTTTTTCTCTTTTTTAAGGAGCAGCCGTCTGAAAAAAAAATAGGAGAAGCATATAGCATGTATTTCTTTTTTCTAGGAGCATGGATTGCTAGGGAAAGAGAAGGAAGGGCTGCTGCTTGGTGCTTAACTACGTGGGAGGACTTCCACTCCAGGAATCACGTGAAGGTGCTGCAGAAGAAAAACAAGAGAAGAAGAAGAAGAAGAAGAGAAGGGAAGAAAATAAGGAGGTAACGCAGGAGACCGTATTTTTCGGTGACGTAATCCTTATATCCATATTATTCTCTTGTGATTGTTTCTCAAGTTCTGGCAAGGGACTTTGAGACTTGGATATTTATTATTTTATAGTGGATCTTCTTCTCTGGTTTGCCCGTGGTTTTTTTTCCCTTTATCTTAAAGGGATTTTCCACGTAAATCTTGGTGTTTCTGTGATTGTGTGGTTTGCGTATTTTTATTTATTATTCTGCTGCGTATTACGGTCTGCTAGTATTTGCTCGTACACGGATTCTTTCCCATCAACTATGACGGTGAGCCCATCATAAAATAGAAAAGTAAGATATAATTACATTGGCCATAGAGAAAGCATGTTATGCCCTAAACATTTGAACTTGGGATTGTGGCATAAATATGAAGATAAATCTCTAAATGTAATAGTAGAATAGTAAATTTTCAAAGTGCTTATAATTATTTGTGATACTAAGAAGAAAACAAAGGAGGTATTCATGATAAGGCCGAAATTAGAGAGTGATTGAGAAATCGGTAACGATATGCCACATAAATAAGAAGTTGCCTTTTGGTGTTCTAAATAACAGTTTTTGAAATACCATCAATTTTTTTAAAATATTTTTTTTGTCTTTTAAATAACTAACCAATAAATTAGGTCAGGTCATGTATGAGTCAAGCTTATATATCAATGTAAGGCTAATTAGATTTAAGCTATGCTTGAGCTATAAATAGTCATGCCAATTTAATTGCATGTGGTCTCTCTAATTAATATCTTGATATAGAGTTATTTGATGGTTTGCATGTTAGCTTAATAACTTTCTAGCTATCTTTAGTAGTTGATTTCATTTAAGCTTAATCCATTGCAACATGGTCTATATAGATTAATTAACACATGGCTCAAAACCAAAAAGAAGCTAGAGAGTGGGATGGCATTTCTCTCTAGTCTCCAAGTGATAGAAAGAAGCTAGATAAGCTTTATGAGCATATCTTGTATACTTGCTTGCTCTAGTATTGCCTGCCTTGATTACTGGTGGAACTCAGCGCGCGTAGTTCTTAGGTAATTATTTTACTCAATATATAAAATGGATATATGTTATTACTTTGCTTTTGTTTTTAACTTAGTGAAACTTTTTATGCTAAAATATGTTCAATCTAATTATGTGATAATTAAGTAATAGATTCTATGTAAACTAAAAGTTAAAAAAGAACAATGGTGCTTTTTTATTGGAAAATAAAAGTTGTCTCAAATTACTGCTCACAAACTCATTTAATATTTTATTCAATAAAAGTAAATGCACATAAGGAAGTATTATATTCTATTTTGATAAGCATTATTACTTTGTTTGATGTAAGGATAGGGAATACTTACTCATATATCTTTGTTATGGTAGGTTCTTTACTTAAAACCCAACTAAGGCTATGTTAGAGGGAAAATTAAAATATATGACAGGATTGATGTAAATAAGCTATCCAAACTTGAATATGAGAAAATGATGCAAGAGTTAGGGATTAAAGAGTATATGTAGCATTCTATTATAAGGTTCCTAAGAAAATAGTAGGACAGATTTGAAATTATTATTTAATAATAAAAATATATTGGATATGGTTGATTGCATGAGGAAGTTTGGCTATAAGTACAAAACTATTGAGGTATATATAGAGTACGTATTTAGTATTGACTCTTTCTTATGGGATATACCTAAGGAGCTGCTGCTATTGTTTAGTCCAAAGATTACTGAATCTCAACAAATGAGCATGAATCATAAGATAACTGAGGGTCTAAATGTTAACACTGGCGAGGGGTTGCATTGTGATAATATAGAGCATAAAAAGCATAATGAAGAATAGCATAATAATTCTAATGCAAATAATGAAGATAATGATTATGCGGATCAATTATATAGGAGCAATGGTTTAGATGGTAAGAATATTGATATTAAACTATAAGAGGATAAAAAAGAGAAGAACACAAAGAGCATAGGGTTGAGGTTGATGACAACCTATTAACAAATTCAATATCGAAGGAGCTTATCACTGCCATTCCTTCTAATGAAGAAGATGATGACAACAATCATCGATTCCTAGGTTTAGGTTAGAAATAAATGTGAAGAAGGTGGAGTTGTCATTAGGAATGCTCTTTAACAGTGTAAAGGAATTCAAAGATGCAATTAGAGATTATGCTATTATAGGTGGCCATGATATAAGATACAATGCAAGCGAGAAGGAAAAAGTTTAAGTAGAGTGTACAGAATGGTTTGAGTGAAAGGCTTATATTTTAAAGTAATTGATGAAGATATACTATACCTTAAAACATTGATCCCTACTCATGGTTGTGTAAGAACACTCTTTAAAAAAGTTAGTGATATTCATATGAATTATCAAAAAATATTTAAATAAATTTAGGACTATTCGTTCTTGAATGCTAAGAGAAATTAAGGATAGAGTCATATATGATTACGCTTTTATCATCTTCTATGCTTGGGGCCTCTGGAGAATTGATTTTTTATATGGTTGTAGAGGGTTGGTTGGTCTTAATAGTTGTCATCTTAAAGGGCATGCACATGGTCAACCTTTGGCTACTATTAGAGATGATGGATATAATTAGATATATTTCATTGCATATGTTATTATGGAGCTAAAACACAAGAACAGTTGAACCTGATTTCTTATGAACTTACTTGAAGGCTTAGCTCCTATTAACAAATATGGATGGACTTCTATAATTGATAAACAAAAATGTAATCCATTAATTAGTTTTTGAGATACTATTTTAATTTTAAGTTTTTATGCAATGTAAATGATAATGTCTTGATTTATATATATTGTAAGAATTGGTTTTAAGCCTTGTTGTAGTTTGCTCTAGGGTCCAGGCACATTACAAGTTTTGTTTAAGATATGTGGCTAGAAGAGGAATACAGCTAGCAGTTAGGGCAACCACTTATGTTGATTGGGAAAGAAATATGAAAGTGTTAGTAACATATATTTAGCTTTTTACCCAAGTGTAACAATTTTCTAAATAATATAAGTGTCGATGCTTTCATAATGGTAATTAAAGATCAGCTAATCTTAACAATGCTTGAGATGATTAAAAAAAATTGATGGTTAGGCTTCATGAGAATAAAGATAATGTGATAAGGTATAAAGAAGAGGTATGCCTCAAAATATAAGAAAAGTTGGAGAAGATAAAAAATGCATCCAAGACTTGGACACCTACATGGTTAGGAATTGAAAGGTTAAAGTCACACACGGTAAAATAAGATTTGTGATTAACCGATCTAAGAGAAGTTGTATATGTTATAAATGAGATATCTTTCATATCTCGTGTGTGCATACAATATCAACAAGTTTTTATTAAAAGAGAAGTTATAAGACCCATACTTTTTAAGTTTCCTAAATAGCTAAGACATGTGACCTAAAATAAATATAGATCCTATTCTACCCTTAATCTTGAGAAGACCTTTTAGCTAGCTTAAAAAGCAAAGAATTAGCAAACCTGAAGGGCCACAGAGCCCACATAAAAAATAAAAATTTGAAATATAGGAAATAGAATCTTATGGCTATAATTAGGACATATAATGGACCAATCAAGAGTAACAAGAAAATTGGGGAGAGTTACAAGTTGGAAATCAATATAAGGCCTATTAATCCACCAAGTGAAGTTGCTATAGCTCTTCCAAAGCCAAAAACGCATGAAACCACCTATAAATGTCTCTTCTCCTATTACCATTGTATATGTTATAGGTTTTACAAGTTTAGTATCTTGCATGCTGATTTTATGAAAATAATTATAGGTTAAAACAAGGTTTGAGATTTGTATAGGGTTCAAATAAAAAGCTACTAATGTCCATGGTCAGGTAATGACACTATCATTTTAGGTATTATTTTGATGTACCAACTTATGAGTGCTTTAATGTTCATAATATTTAGGCTATACCGTAAGGGTTTAGTAGAGGAATTAAAATTAATGAACTTGGAACGGTTACAAAAAGAATTGGCATGGTGAAATCTATTAGAATTGGTGAATTATAAGGTGAACAAAGGGATAGTACCAAACATAGAAGGGGAAAGGCCCTAACTGTACAAATGAAACTTGTATTTACTATTTACTACTAAAGTTTAGAGTAAATAAAGGTATTAGCAATTGTTGGTATAATGCAGTGCTACCAAGAGTAATGGAAGCAATAACGCCAAGAGTAATATAAGTAATTCTGGGGATGTCATCTAAGCAAGATAAAAGTTAAACCGTGCCATGTTTTTTGTGCAATTATATTAAAACTTGCATTTAGCCATTTTATAAAGTTTATGGACATTTGTTCTTTTGTGCTAACTATTCATTGTTTCTATGTCACTTTTTTTGTAAACAGTGTAATGCTTATTATCAAAAGAGTTTGGACTAATTTGAGGTGTACTTGGTAGATGTAGCTTGAAATATTCTGAACTATTTATAATATGCAATGACAATTGTGTAATTGGCAATATATTTTTTATGTTTCATTATTGAATAGTTATGACATGCTTTCATTATTATATGGCTTGCAAGATTTTATTATTGAATAGTTATAGAAAAGAGTTTGAGATTATTTACATGAGATATCTTTATGGCTTATTATATTTTATTACTGAATACTTATATTTCACTACTCAAGTTAAAATGCTTTTAAGATTCTAATTAGTTGTGATGTACTCAATTCTATTTAATTAGTTAAGCAATGGATTTATTTCATTCTTACTATATTATTACTTGTGGTGTACCTATTTTACTGTTAGCTAACCAATGAATATTAAATTATTGTTCAATCATTAAACTAAGTAAAAAAATAAAAAAATAAAAAAGATAAAAGATAAAAAATTTAATTCATTGTAGAAGAACATGATTATGCATTAACTCTATTAGACTTCATTGTAATGGCTTAATCATTATAAAACATTAAAAATAAAAAGTTGATACTACTTTTTTTTATCATAAAGAACTAACACTCATTATAAAACGTTGCATAATAGCATCATTTAGAACTTCCCTATCATAAGTTACAACTTTTTCTATCACATATAAGATATTCATAACAATTGGTGCCACCAAAAAATAGACAAGCCACTTCTCTCACATATAGTATATTTTAATATAATTTTGTAGCCAACACTAGATTTAACAAGTTTTAGCATAACTTGTTTGCCATAGGCACATGTAGGAGCATCAAAACATAAGAAAAATCGACAAGCATCCCGAGTTTATGAGTTAAAAAATTGAGCAACTTTATTATGCAATAATATTAATCATTCCAAGAAATAAATAATTATTATAAAAATAAAAATATTACCCCATATCTTAGACAACCAAGTAAGGATGGAAGTGGAGTGGGTCGGGTTAGGTCGAGGGACACTCATGCTTGAGTCCAACCCAATATATTTTTTTGCAGAATTTTGGAGCAGATCGAGGTTCGAAAATTATTTCAGAACTTAGGCCTGACTTGGCCTCAATTCAGATACAAGATTAGCTCGAAAATCATGGGCCAACTTTGGGTCTGAGCCCTCTTTTCCTCTTCTCCTAACCCCTGACTCAACCTCTCAAAAATTAGCTACGGAGACTTGACCCCCTCTTCTTTGCTACACTCGAAGATCAAATTGGAGGCCGTAGGTGGAGCACTCAACTTGCAATAGTGATATCTTTGAGGCTAACACTTGCATATAGATGGTGATGTGGACCGATGAAGGAGCCATCTTCGTAGCGGTATAGCAGAGGGGGCAGATACTCTGAAAGTGGAACCACACAATGGGACTGCACCACATAAAGAAGCATACTTTCTCATCTTCTTTGTCATCATCCTCTACCACCATTACTGCTAGCATAAGCTATGTGTTAATGGATCGAAAAGAAGAATATGATGGGAAGGATGAAGAGAGGAGAGGGTCCTCTGGAAGGGCTAAGTCACCATTACTCTGCTGCTCTCGTTTATTTTCTTGGGTGTTTTTTCGCTCATTTGAAGCTAAAGAGATAGTGAAGAGATTCTTTTTTTTTTAGGAAAGTTTTGAAGAAAGTTGAAAAAAATCCATAATATCATAAAAAAACCAAAAAAAGGATTAATATAAAATAGAAAAACTAGGTTCAAGCTTTAGGAGGCTTGGTTTGGGCTTGGATCAGGATAATGCTCTGCTTGAGCTTGGCTTAAAATTGAAATGAGCCTCTAATTTGAGCCCTGGTCCAACTTGAATATAGAAAATTTTAGCTCATAGCTTGAGTCAATATGCCTCAAGCCAGTTCGGGATCACTTCCAACCTACTATTGAGAAATTTTTTTTGTTAGATTTGGGGGTATTTATGTGGTTAGATTTGAGGATGTCCACATGGTTCCCAACTAAATCCTTTCCCTAATGCATTATATGGTATCATCTATTAAATCACTACCATATGCCATGCCTTTTTAATCGGATAATCCAATCTCGCAGGCTCTCACTTTCATACAACCTCTCACACTTCTTAAATGCATAATAGTACTTTTAAAGTAAATAAAAATATCATTCCTCTCTCAACTCCTTCGATTTTTATTATACGATTAATGAATTACCATATATAATACACATGCTCCCACAATAATAACATTATCGATAGTGATAGACGTTTTACTATAACACAGGTCATGAAGTATAGTTTTTTTATTAATATTCTATTAAGTTTAGGATTTAAATTGTAACGCACATCAAATAATGGAGTTTAAATTTTAATTTTATCCAAAAAAATGAAGGTGAATTATTTTACTTTGTAAGTGGTACACGCTAAAAGAACAAAAGTTGCTCCATTAGGCTATGAGATTTTTGCTAGTCATAAGTAGGCATGGGCACTGGGCCGTGCCGTGCCAGGCACGGCCCAGGCCCATCGTGCTAGAAAAATTACCGTGCCGTGCCTGGCACGGTCCATTTGATGGGCCGTGCCAGGCACGGCCCACTAAAAAATATTCAAATTCAGCACGGCCCGTGACCCATCAAGAAATAGGCCACGTGCCGTGCCTGGCACGGCCCAGTAGGGCCTTTGCTGGCCGTGCCAAAACGGCCCTTCTGAGCTATTTTGTGGGCCGTGCCATGGCACAGCCCAGCAGGGCCGTTGCTGGGCCGTGCCATGGCACGGCCCACAAAACGGCCCAAAAGGGCCGTTTTGGCACGGCCTAGCAACGGCCCACAAAACGGCCCAGAAGGGCCATTTTGGCACGGCCCAGCAACGGCCCTGCTGGGCCGTGCTATCCAGAACGGCCCTGCTGGGCCATTTTGTGGGCCATGTCATGGCATGGCCCACAAGGGCCGTGCCATGGCACGGCTGGTGCGAGGAGTATACTATGCGCCTAGGCACCAGCCAGCTGATCCAAGCCATGATCCTGATCGGTGATGATGGATCCGACGATTGCAATCGATCTGATCAGAGATGATCCGATGGTTGCGACCGATCCAAGCCATGATCCCGATCGGCAATGATCGATCGGACTGTTGCGATCAATCCGATCGGAGACGATTCGACGGTTGCGATCGATCCAAGTCATGATCCCGATCGATGATGATCGATCAGATCGTTGCGATCAATCTGATCGGAGACGATCCGACAATTGCGATCAATCCAAGCCATGATCCCAATCAGGAATGATCGATCCGACGGTTGCGATCGATCCGATCGGAGATGATCCGACGGTTGTGATCGATCTATGCCATGATCCTGATCGGCGATGATCGATCCGACGGTTGCGATCCATTCGATCGGCGATGATCCGACGGTTGTGATCGATCCAAGCTATGATCCCGATCGGCGATGATCGATCGACGGTTGCGATCGATCCATGCCATGATCCTGATATGCTATTATCGATCGAACGGTTGCGATCTATCCAATCGAAGACGATCCGACGATTGCAATCGATCCAAGCTACGATCCCGATCGGCGATGATCGATCCGACCATTGTGATCAATCCGATCGGAGATGATCCGACGTCTTCGATCGATCCAAGCCATGATCCCGATCGGCGATGATCGATCCGACGGTTGTGATCGATCCAAGCCATGATCCCGATCAGCGATGATCGATCCGACGGTTGCGATCAATCCAAGCCATGATCCCGATTGGTGATGATCAATCAAACCATTGCGATCGATCCGATTGGAGACGATTTGACGGTTGCGATCGATCCAAGCCATGATCCCGATCGGGGATGATCGATCCAACGGTTATGATCTATCCCATCGGAGACGATCCGACAGTTGCGATCGATCCAAGCCATGATCTCGATCAACGATGATCGATCCAACGGTTGCGATCCATCCGATCGGCGATGATCCGACGGTTGCGATCTTTCTATTTTTTTTCTTACTTATTGTATTATGTTCTAGAGGTCCGGCCTAGCCCCCCTCCCTTCTGTACCATTTTAATTTTAAATTAATAAACTGGTAGGAGTCTATGCCAAACCCCCCACCATTATGATGGCTTTATATTAATAAAATTTCTTTATTCCTAATAATTTTTTAATTTATTATAAAAAATTATATTTTTTATAAATTTTTTATTTGAGCTATGCACGGGCCATGCCCCAGGTGGGTCGTGCCTGGCACAGCCCAGGCCCACTTGGGCCGGCACGGCTCAGGCCCACCTGGGCCGTGCCTGGCACGACCCATCTGGGACGGCACGGCTCAAGCCCACCTGGGCCGTGCCAGCACGGCCCATCTGGGACGGCACGGCTCAAGCCCACCTGGGCCGTGCCAGCACGGCCCACCTGGGCCGTGCCGGCACGGCTCAGGCCCAGGTGGGCCGTGCCAGGCATGGCCCAGGTGGGCCGTGCCGGCACGGCACGACGGGCCGACCCAGGCCCGTCATGGGCCGTGTCGTGCTGGGCCAACAGAAAAAATGTTCTGAACCCGACATGGCCCGATATACCGGGCCGTGCCTGGCACGGCCCATCAGGGCCTGGGTCATGCCGTGCCATGGGCGGCACGACCCAATGCCCACCTCTAGTCATAAGGCACTTTCAACTAATAAAACAATATGATCGCAAGGCAGAAAATATCTAAGGATCATAATTCCAACTTTGACATTCTAAAATAATATAGCTAAATATAATGATCCAAAATTCATAAAAAAGTTAGAAAAAAATCAAGAGAATAATTGTGATAAAATTTAAAATTATGACTTTTTATAATATTATAAATTTATTTATCTGAAAGAAGTATAGGATATATGTCATTAATTATAGACATAAATTAGCCATTGTCAAAATTATTAAATTAATATTTAATTCGAGAAGAAATTATTTTGATTTCTGCATCTATTTAATCTTTGAAAAATAATTTGATTAAGAAATATGTAGAATAATTGAATAATTTTTCATAGCTTAGAGAATATTATAAAAACATCTAGAATAACATTGTTTTTTAAATACCGATTTACTTAGCGGATAAAGTATCCTGCAAAAAAAAAATCTAAGCACTAGAAACGAGGGCCACATCAGGCATTCATCAGTTCTAAGGCAGACCATTACTTGTGCATCAAGAGTTTATTTTCCTACATCAAATGCAACCAATATGTAGTTCTTTTTATTCAGAAAGGACTAGACAAGTTGATAAGGAAAGCAATAGATGGATACCGTGATTTAGGAAGCAGGTATGATAACATAGATGAATATCAAGCGCCTGGACACAACTAAATATAGATTTTAAAGTCAATCCATATTGATCACCAAATCTTGATTCGATGAGGACAAAAAAAAAAAAAAACTAGTCGACTCAGATACCTCTGATCTGGGATGGAATGGGATAGAGCAACGAAGAACAAAGCTTTCTAATTTTCAGTCTGCTATAGCCCAGGTCTGAACAGACTACACGTTTGGCACATGTGCAGTCACAGGAACTAGAGCTAGGGTATTTCTCATCTACAGTCTAAACCCCAAGGTCCCAGATTGGGACTGCATGGTTTAGAAATTTTAGCAAAGGCGTTCCACACACACAAAAAAAATCCATATTTGACTGGGGGCTGAACCTGATTACAACCGGCTAAAAGAACAAAGGCCAGAGCGGGTGTAGCAGCATCAGTCCAAAAACTCCTTTTACTCCTCTTTAGGCAGACAGTTATGGGACGGAAGACAGTGAACCATCATACGTATGTATATACGCACACAGTGGACGACATCCATCAAATATCGTCTTTCCTCTTGGCTTGGTTTCAATACTCGCTGCGCCACCATACCAGTGGAATTACACCCAACAAAATATCATTTTCAGTCAGTTTCACATTCATTGCACGCACAAAATGCTAGCCTTACCAATGCAGACATCCCGGCACGGCTAGTCGGACTGAGTCCGACGGCAAAAGGCTGAGAAAAAACATTTCATGGACAGTTTAAATGCAAAGAAATGCTCAGATTAATGCCTTTCTTTGATAGTAGACATCAGCGGTTCTTTCGTTATCATCTGTCTAACAAAAAAAGAAAAAAAAAAAAGAAAAAAGAAAAGAAATTGAGCATGCAGGATTTATGTTGCTAGTAGATTTCTTGCTACTCCAAGATTTTAAGCTCAGAGAAACTGAACCAGGCAGAAAGAGTCCATATTATTTAAGCACTTTAAAGGACCTTTGGAGATAACCTCCCATGATCGAAACCTATACAGTAGGAAGACTGTACACTTCATCACTGGTGAAAGTTCGACATAGAGAACCATAACACTACTAACAGAAAGTAAAGAAAAAAAGGCTATGAAAATGACGCTGAGAAATGATATGCTAATGCATATTTTGACCCCCAAATGTGTTCTCTCCACTGTAGATGAAGTAGAGGAACCCATCTTCGTCCTTCTTGTCCTCATATAATTTGGCAATTAAAGCACCTGGCACAAGCACAACAAAATTAGATTTTACTGTTTGATATGATTGGTGAACTAGATGAATTGTCTACCAAAAAAATAGACGAACTGAAAAGCTGGAGTATGCTGAAGTACCAGTAGGTGGAAGCACGTTATCCACGAACATAAAGATGGCCTTCTCTGGGCTTAGATCGATTCTCTTGCGAACCACGTAAGCGAACTGCCCAAGTGTCAAATCTGACGGAACCAAATACCTGCACTCATTTTTATGTGCATGTGAATATTCACATTTTTCATAACTTGACGACAAATCTGAAATATTCATTTAACTAGGAAAAGATAGAAAATGATTTCTCTGATGTAAAAAGTATAGTGAATGAAGGATAGTGTTATTTGTTGCTAAATCTCTAATCAGGTTGATTGGTTAGCAATTTGCTCAAGAACCCAAGGAACATCATAAGTTTGGAATATTATTGAGTAGTTGACTAAGTAATACCATTAAATATGGAAGGTGCTTACTTTTTCTTGTCAATGTTTGGTACGTCACTTCTTGCTGCCTTTTCAACAATTACCTATGGTACCACAATTCAAGATAAATATATGCACATTAGAGACCTCAGAACTGCATGAAAGAAACAAATGCAAGAAATAACCACAAGTTTAAGGGTCAAACTACCAGAAATCAATAATTTTGAGGCAGTACCTTTGGTAGACTTGAGTTACCAGACATCAAAGCAGAATCAGATATTCAACTAATAGGTAGAAAGCATAAAGAAAGGCTGAACACTTGAATTGTCTTATTTAAACAGAAAACTTATAGCACAACAATAATGATTAATATTAATATAATATATATATATATGTCGTTTAAATAACTTTCTACAAGACAGAATTATATCACTCCACTTCCCATCCTCCTGACAAGTCAATAAGGAAACAATTCCCTTGACATACTAAACCCTGCATCCGTTATTTGTTAAGTAAAACATTTGTCTGATGATTCTCCCCGCTGTCATGCTTAAGTTCATGTGCCATCTTCACTGACAAAAGTTCTATATATTCGCAAGGTTAGGTCAGCTTTCTCAAATAATCTAGAAACTTGAAAATAAAACTATTCACTACATAAAACTGGATTCATCAACAAATTGTCAGTTCCTAAACTCGTAAGCTTGAAACTCCCATTACTTTAAGGTACAAAATCACCGTTATGCTTGGCGCATTAGCACACCATAACATAGGATTTAAATATGGTACCAGTACAGGTGTTGGACACCAGTTCTCTCTTGAAGTGTTCCATACCAACCATACAGGTACAGACCATACCGGTTATGCACCAACTGCCTTTTATTCTTATAGGCACTGTCTCTCTCAACCCATCCCGACTTTATGGGCACCATACCGTCCAGGGACCAAATTGGTATGGGGTATTTAAATACTTGCACACGCCAAATTTAAAGTTGCCAAAAATCCAACTGAAAATAATGAATATGTTGCAACACAATATTTGATTTCGACTAATCTATCATGTGACAATAACTAAGAAAGGCATCCAGCAAAATGATAAATCAAACCAATTATAATTATTCAAAAATAGTGTCACCATCAATTGAACTAAAACATGAGAACCAACAATTTTATTTTATTCCACACTAGTACCTGGAGATTGATGGTCGTCATCATCCAAGATCTTCCCACTAAAATGAGCTCTGTGTGACGTAGTCCATATATAGACTAGATCTTATAAAGTCACAAGGAGGTTCTTGAGACTTTTGAAGTGACTCACAAAAAAATAACAGTGATAATGATGATGATGATGGTGATAATTCTTGGAAGAAAATGAAGTGTTTGTGCCAAATATTTTGAAACTTTACAACGCCATTTTATATATCATGAAATTTGCATAGGTTTACTTATATCTCATGAAATTTGTATAGGTTTTCATATCCTTCTTCTTGTGGTCAAATCCTCTGTCAGTGACCCTCTTTTCAATCACTATACCAATAAACGGGTGCTTATATGCCCTATTTTCCTCTCATTAAATCCTTCACACTAATTCAAGTCCTTATCATGGCCTCATTCCATCATCCTATACACATGACTGAATTATCAAAGCTGCTTCCCCACCGGTCTAACCTCTACTGTTTCAAAATGTTTGATAGTGGAAAGGGTATGCCATCCTATCCACACCAGGCTATCTCATTCAATCCTTCACACTGATTCAAGTCCTTATCATGGCCTCATCAATCATCCTATACGCATGACTGAATTATCAAAGCTGATTCCCCACCAAGTCTAACTTCTACTGTTTCAAAATGTTTGGTAGTGGAAAGGGTATGTGCCATCCTATCCACACCAGGCTATCTCACTCGATTCTTCACACTGATTCAAGTCCTTATCATGGCTCCATTCCATCATCATCCTATACACATGACTGAATTATCAAAGCTGGTTCCCCACCAGTCCAACTTCTACTGTTTCAAAATGTTTGGTAGTGGAAGCTCGAAAGGGTATGCACCATCCTATCTATACCATGATAAAATCTGATATGCTCCTCTTTCAAGATACTTGAAAGCATCCTCAAGGACAGATCATATAATCCTTCTAATCGGAGCAAAGATTGGAAGAAAGGCCACACACAAATGGATTTGGCAGATGTTTGGGGTCACATTCAAAAACCAATTAAGTAATAGCAAGTTTTAAGTTGAGGGTAAGAATTCCAATTTGTACCCAACTTCAATACTATAAAAGCATGACAAGCTTGTAAAACGGCTGGTCAAAGCACAAGGTTACCTATATGCAAATATGCATATTATACACATTGAACAGCATCTCTTCATGCTGGTTCACTGTTTAGTAGGGTACAACAACTGTTTTTTTGGGAGAATTGTGATATGAAGTAGAATCCCAGGCTTAGCTTCTTTGAAGCACTTATATATTTCTAATCCATGAGAAGTCCTGAAGCTTCTTAAAGAAAAATATACATTTTCAGGTCCCATATACACTTATCAAGCTTATAAAATTGGTGCTTTCAAAGTTTTAAGAGTCACAAACAATTTAAAAGAAGCATCATATTTCTTTAAAAAAAAAAGAGTGGGGAATGTGTTTCATAAAATGCCCCTGAAATCTATGGCTATAAGGTTGAAAATATATTGACCATTTATGACAAAACAGAGTTCAATTCATTGGAGTTTAAAACAAACTTAAATGAGTTCACTGCCAATGTTAACTCATAACAGGACTCAACTGTTTGAAACCTGTCCTTGCGAATGACCCTTTTATGCTAGGTCAAACAAATTTAATGAGTCTGAGATTTATAGGCCTGAAGCATGGGGTTAGGTTTGTGAGAGCTTCAAGTTCACACTGAACCTTAGCCCTCTCATGAACAGTTAAGAGTCTAACCCATATTTTATAAATATATCAATATGATAAGGGAACCGACATGTTAAATTATTCAAGATTTATAAAAAATTCTGGTATTTGTGGTTCTGTAGAGACTCTATATGAAACTATGCTCATAAGCTTTTAAAACCAGGTTCTGCTGAAAATCAGGTTGGCTAAGTGCCTAGGTCTTTTTATTTGAGCCTGGAATGACTGTATAAAGAGATATAATTTGGATATTATACAGCTTTGAAGGCAGCATCACAGGAATCCTATAAAAAGAGCTGAGAGGCACCCAATGTAATCATCCTAAGTAATTCAAAGTGGATGATTTCAGTTAGATTCAAATCTGTAAACCTGAAATATAGCTACAGGCTTGCAGTAATTCAATACTTTGTTCAAAGTTGAAAGAAAAAGAAACAAGCTTATAAAAGAGAGGTAGGACTCAAGCAATTGATTTGGTCACATATTATGAAACATAATTGAGCTTTGTCCCACAAACTCCCTTGCAAAACAATTATAATAGACTTCATATAATTCCCCACCCTTATATGAAGTATATATTGGGAACCAAGCAAATATAAAGTATTATATGAAGTATATTATTATTATAGTTATATGTAATAATAATTTAGTTATTTTTATATGAAGTATTACAGTTATAATATAAGTATAGTTAAAAGTACATATTATATAATATAGTTGAAGTACATATTGTTTATTATATTTATTATACTTCATATAAGATGAGTCCTTGATCTATAATAGAGGGACCAAAACAATTATACTTCATATTCAAATATATTTATGATATTCCTTTTCCTATTCTTCTCTCACACTTCTCATGGTATGAACTTTTTATTTCTGACTTCTTTTATGACTAAAAATCAATTCCATTTTGAAGCTGATCCTGAACATAGAGTACACAATTATACGTAAACTTTCCTCTGGAAGTGTACTCTGTCACTTTCCCTGCTTAGAATTCAGCACTATGTTGATCTCATGGATCATCTGCAAAAAACGCATAGCACAAGGATACCTAGTGCATCTATGATTAGTGGAAAGAGCTAAAAGTTAATTAAAAAAAAAAACTAAACATATTTTACTTAGCTGCAAACAAACCAATGGGATTTACAGAAACCTGCGGCTAATTAACTTAATAACACTGATCTAGAAATAATGCTTCAATAAAGAATAATATTATAATAAAAAACATATAAAATGTTTTTCCTATTTATGCTGAAAACGAACAAGTTAAAATAATTGAAATTTATCATAATCTTAAAGTCAATTTATTAGAAGACATGCCCTAGAAAAAATCAAAACATCACTTCCACATGTTAGAGTGCATATCTGAATAAACTCAAACTCCAATCATGGTTTGCAAGATAAGAGTGAAAAATAGTTCACCATTGCCCTTTATCCTCTTTCCTCCTCCTTTGCTTCAAATGACCCATGTAAACTTTATTCTACTCTCATTTAGGCAAGATCTGATAGACCCAATCTTTAATAGTTAACTAGTTAACTTAAGACTTCTAATTCCAACCAACCTTCGCTTACAAAATTGTAAAAAATTGTAAGTTGGGCACTTACAAGCAAGTACCAAATGGCCATTGTAACATTATTTTATATGGCCATAAGGCTTTAATCCTTTTTCTAGAATTGTTATTCAAATCATATTATATTAATTCAATATCAATACTCTATATTTTTTCAATTTATCTTGATTGGCAAAGTAAAATAACAGTTGTGATGACTGCCATATTATGTTTGGTCGATATGTGCGTCTGCATATATATATCTATACACATATATACATATCTATGTTACTGCCATTATGAAGGCACCCTGAAACTAGGATGATAACAGCAAAATAATGTTATCAAGGTCTGTATTTGAGACCATCATCCAGAGGCATATATCAAGAGCACATATTTAGAAATTAAACCCTCCCAAAATTAAGAAGCCCGAGAAATATCCCTTTTGCTGCTTCTGCATGTTTAAGAACCCACAATCTTTTTAGGTTCCAAGCATATGAACTAGAAGCTAAATCAATTCTATTAACAAATCTCCTCAAAAAAAAAAAAAAAAAATCCTCCAGCACAACAGATAACAGAATTTCAGGCCCTGATAAACATAAACTTGCTCATGGAACCAAACAAGAAACAAAAGTATCGAAATTAAACAAAGAAAATACGGCAAAAAAGAACTCAGGAAATTAATAATACCGGAACCCTATCTGGATACTTCTTCCTGATCCTCGCTGCCTCGGCCTTTCTCTTCTCTGCTCACAAAAGCATCAAAGAAACCGATGGCAAACAATCATATAAAGCAAAGGAGTACCCAAAAACAGAGGCTCAGCATAGGCATAAAGATGATCAAAGGAATCACTCACCGAAGTCATGCTGCTCCTTGAAAGAAGTATTCGCCATCTCCCCTGCGATCACCGATTCCTACCCCCTCCAAGAACAAAAATAACAAAGTATAATTTTTGCAAAACAAGACTTTGATCAAACCCAATATATACAGGACAAATGAAACGAACCAACAAATTTAACAAAAACGATTCCAGAAGACGAACTCTGGTATTAGATATAGCTTAACGGAAGAAGACGAATTAAATAACGAAGAAAGCAATCCGATCAATCGATTGATCAAGAAGTGCAAGAAAAGAAATCCGGAGTTAATTTTACCCTGATCGATAAGAAAAGAACCCTAAAAAGCAACCGGAAGAAGGAAGAGAGAGAGAGAGAGAGCGATCACTCGCGTGGAGTAGGTGGTCAGGGAGGGAGCTTGGGCTCGACGTAATAATATATATAAATGAAGGAGGGAAGAAACCGTTCTCCAAGAGACCTAAAAAAAACTCGGCGTTCGACTTGCTTTCCGTCTCCAATTGCTCGACCGCTCCGTTGCTGGGCCCCTTGACGAGGGCTGCCGATTCCGCTCCGCATCGCCCGGCGATGCGGATTGGCGCCAGGTGGCGCGGAATGAGAATCCAACGGCCCGCCTGAATCGTGCCCCGGTGATAAACTCACGGGGGCCGTTGGATCGCAATTGCTGGTCTTTGGCAATCGGTGACTTTGGTCACGTTTCATCATCGATCATATCCAACAATTCCACTTCCGCTTTTCTCGAGGGCAATCTCCTTTGTTATCTCATTTATATATATATATATTTATTTAGAAAGAAAGGTGCGTATAGATAAATATATAAAAGATAATAAGAATCTTATATAACGGCAAGTGGCGACATCCATAGGTAAATGCCTATCTTCATCATGGAACGCACGTCTTCCCTTGAGTAAGGCAAACCCTTTTTATTATATAATTGATAGAAGACATTTCAATCCATAGTCATCACCCATGCTTTCCACTCATGTTTAGTACCTTTGTATTGGTCTCAGTCTTTTGGTTTCCATCTTAAAGAGGATCAGGAGCAGAAAGATAATTTTAGAAAACATTGTGCATGATTCATAGCATAATACTCAACCCAACTCATTTAAAGCCTTTTCCTCGTAGCATACTAGCATGAAGCGGCAAAACCACCATGGTCCATGGAATAGTTTGTTTGCGAACATCAAGCATTTAGAAGACCAACTTGAGATGGCTTCCATCATCGCGTAATAAATTGACTTACAAAAGAGGCTAGCTTCAAAGAAAAATTAAAGAAAAAAATTAAATAATTAGTAATGTTTATTATTGCTACAGTAATTTTGATTACTATGTTTGATATGACAAACAGATTATCAGTTATATAACATCAAAATTTTAAAATATTTCTAAATTAAATTTATTAAAAATTTATATATTATAATATATTTAACTTTAAAAAAAATTATATTTATAAATAATAATGTTTTAAAAACTTTATATTTATAAATGATATTTGAAGAGGTCGATGAGGATACATGACATCATTGATCGGATCACGTCTGGAAGGGGGAGCAATTTTATCATAACAAAAAAAATTATCAAAAAAGAAAAATCTCTCGTGAATAATCACTACCTTTTAAGGTAATACAGATTACCACTACAAGATAGATTGCAATTCAAAACATGTACCAAACATAGTTATCCATTCAAATTATTAATAATCTATTCAGGTTATCGGCTATCAAACACAACCTAAGTATTTTCAAAATGCAGGCAAGACCGACTAACAATTTCAGACCTGCCTCATTGCGATTCAGAAATTAAAAACAAATTAAAATTTTCCTTGAACTATGCTATTGCAGACAATGGTCTGTACTCTGTAAAGAAGATCCACCTTTCGATCGAAGGCAGATAAAGCCTCTAAAGAAACGTTATCATTTTAATTGAACATAGAGTTTTTCTACTGCAAAATCTGAACGGAAGTTAGCCTTGATTGGCCGTGCCTTAGGAAAAAGACTAGGACTTGAATGTTTTACTACAACACCGCAGGAGAAGTGGAAGATGCTCTCAATTGGTGGAGATCGATCGCTTCTATCTTCCGATTTCAATCTGAAAATGATCCCACAAATGTTAACACAAAAGGCTCATCAATTGTTGGTGGGAGGTCAGATAATATTGCATTAGAAACATGACTTCCTAAATTGGAAGCATCAATAAATTTAACTAAAATATCAGCAGCTTATATAAGAAAGAATTGAGGGGTTTATTAGTAGAATTGTGGTCCAAAAGTAAGATCCTTAAAATTGCAGTAGTGATCGAGAAACCGCTCTAGCTGCATTACTTGACAGAAAGTCTTCAAATCTGAAAATTTGCATGAGTGGAAGCCTCTTGTTGATCGAATTAAAATCACGGATATTCATGGTGAAGAATCAGTGTGGCAAGGAGCTTTTACCTACGAGGGTATCTTATTAAATTGCTTTGCAAGGTCAATGGCTCTATAGGACATGGCTTAATGCAATAAGTCAACGGAGGAATTCTAAGAGAAGAAGCAATAATGGCACCATGAAGAAGACTGAGCCCACTCACTCTAACTCGGTGACTCAAGATGAGTTAGAACCGATGCAACTCAATGAAATGGTTCAACCTCAGGTTGAGCGCGTTATGGTTACTAGAAAATACTACCGGCTCAAAGGGAAGGCAATTGTAGAATCGATCTTACAGAGGAGAAGATCATGCATGATCAAAAGCCTTCCAATTCAGTTTTCCACAATTCTTAGTCTTGTATATTGATGGATATAGAAAAGAAAATGAAAGGTGAAGTAGACGGAACGTAGGAGTTTAAACCATGACAAAAAAAAAAAAATAAAAGTTAGGGGGGTCGGATGAGGGGGGTAGGAAATACCTCCTTATCCGTTGAACACAAGAGGTCCATAATGCTCAAGGAAAAGTCTTGTTGCATCGTGCATAATATAAAACAAGCACATTATGCATGATAATTGGCACATCATGCATATACATGGTAATTAACTCACGATGCATGCTCGTACATCGAAAGTAAATTTTTTTTTGATATGCATATATATATATATATATATATATATATATATATATATGCGTTATGCATCAGTTATCAATCATTACGTGCAGTGTAGTAGGCATATGCAGTGCAGCAAAACTTTTTTAATGCCCAAATCTAAAACCCAAATGACAAGGAAAAGCCCACATATTGTGGCCTGCTCTGATTTTTTTTTTTTTTTGGTACAAACGGGTGATTAAATTCGAGATATCCGAATAAAAATATGTGACAGGATGAGAGGATAAGGATCATCGAGCATCCAACTCCTGCTCTGACTCTTTGAAGGGCGGGGCACAACCAAATCAGGACGCACCGACCACCGATTCTAGCCTTTGGCAGTCACCACACAGCAAGAGGACAGGGATCAGGCATGAAAAGGACAACAGACAAGACATCCAGCTTGCTTGCACCAGCGCCACCATACCAAAACTCCTTACAGACCATGGAGGTTCATTGAAGCTATTGCCAAATCAAAAGGAGTTAGGAAGAATCTTAGAATGAGCTGAGAACAAAAACATTTATTGGGCGAAATCTAGAGCGTGAAGCTATAATGAATCGGAGCCCAGGCCTGCATTATCCATAAATTCATTTTATTATAAGAAAATAAGATCGATAAGGTCTACATTAATTTGAGCCATCACAGTTTAAAAAAAATTTAATTCGTACTTATTCATCTTTCTTAACTAGTTATAAACCACTCAATCAACTCTCAATTTTCTGATATAAAACTATTGAAAGGGGCATCATAATCTATCCTCTTATAGAAGACACATGATCATAACCACTTCTTCCATCCATCGTACTAACTTGGGCTATCATAATCCAAAAGGGATCCAATTGGTACTTGTCTATCTTCTTTGACTGATTATAAACCCCGTAACATTCTCGAACCCGTTTTTTTATAAGAAAGTAAGACGAATAAGATCCACACCAATTTGGACTATCATAGTCTAAAAAGAGATTCAATTGGAACTTGTTCATCTTTTTTAACTGATTATAAATCATATGATCAACTTCTAATTTTTTTGATGTGAAACTATTGGATGGAACATCACATAAGCTCTGTAAGGGAAAATCAAATTGGGCAAAATGGAACCCACAGCATGCTGCAGATCTCGCATAGGTGTCCTCAAAAGTATCCTATTTTGATGGTAGAAGATTTTAATTATATTTTATGTAAAAAAAAGAAGAAGAGAAAAGCTATTTATTAACGATTAGAAGAGTACGAACGGTCAAAGAATTCATGCGAGTTGGGTCAGTATTTGAACTTGGACTTTTAGGATTGAAACTCACTTGTTATAATAACAGAGAAAGCAGGGCTCATATCTAAAAGCATCAGATTTGGTCAATGAAATCTAGATATGTGTGTTTTTTCTGTTTGAATAAGACATTTGTTTAAAATTAGATCGAATCATTATCCTTTATTTATCATCATTGAACCAGATTGCGGTTGATCTAAAGCATTCAAATTTGAAAATGTTTGAATGGATTATGATGAATTTTGAAAGATGATGTTATTTAAAAATCTAAGATGTTTGGGAATTATATAGAATAAATTATTATGTGCCTCCGAAATATGCACGCCTACAAAAAAAAAAAAAAAAAAGTCTGCATCACATTTGGCAGTTGATGTGTGACATGTATGTGCACATGCTAAAAATAAAAAAATTATTATGTTCTTAACATGTACGCTCATGTACCATGCATTAATCGTTAGAGCAGTGTGCACAATCTGATGTATAAATACTTTTTCTTTACAGCCAATAAGAAAAAGATAAGAAATTTTGTGACAGCAAAAATCCAAATTACAATGGCTAAAAAGGAGGACCAGAGCGCCAATTCGTGAGACAACTCTTACGAGAAAAAAAGAAAAAAAGTATTTCCTAAATAAAAGACAGCGGTGAAAACTGGGTGGAGATGGTTGATCCGATTAAAAAAAAATGAACTCAAAGAATTTGTTACGAGTGGGTGCCTGGGTGGTACTCAACTACGAGCCATAATAATGTTTATTGGCCAATGACGAATGGAGGGGAAAGATAGCGACAAAAGATTATTTGAACAGGAGGTTACTTTCAGAGGAGATTATGTATGCACTTTAGAAGATGGCTCTTCATAAAGCTTCTGGCTGTTAGCCCATGGCAATATAAGGGCATTGAATTAGATTTTATAAAATTAAAAGGTAAAGCTTGATATAATAAATGTAATAATTAAACCAAACACATGGATAACATATCTCAAACTAAAGCAAATCCAAAATAAATAATAGAAGAACAATAAAAATTAATTATAAAAAATAAATAAATAAGTAAAGTGAACGAAAGATAAGAGATTTATAATGGTTCGGCATTTCTTGTCTATATCCATTATTTAAGATGCCTTCTTAGAATTTTTACTATGCTAATCCCCTTTAATTGATGGGATCAAACCCTTATACCTCTTCTTTTACTAAGCTGAGGAAGAACCAAACCCTTATACCTCTTCTTTTACTAAGCTTAGAAAGAGCAAAAATACTCTTTTAAAGAAAAAAGATTTGCAAATAAAATTCTAAATTTAGATTAAGAGAGGACATACATAATAAGGCTCAAGAACAAGATTTTTTTTAAAATAAATTAATAAATTTTAACCTTAATCCATACCTAAAACCAATGCCCCAAGTCTCCAATTTAGAAAGAAACAAAAAACTAGCTATTAAGATCTAAAATCACTTTCCAATAGTCGATTGAAACTAATAATTATAATTATCAAATAGTTGCTCAGTCAATTGCATTTCTAGTGTTAATTGACCATGGGCTAAGAGTCTATCAACTGTCCCATAGATGAACAGAGGCTATTTAGGTTGGTAGCCTTTGGTCAACTGTAGTCCTAAGCCAATTCTCACACTGTATTTAAAATTTTTAATTTATTTTTAATTTAAAATTTTATTTAATTAATTTAAACGAGTCTTGAACCTTATGTAATTACTCTTATCCAAGTTTTACAATAATTATTCTTAAGAACATAAAATTTATAATTGAAACTGTTCTTTGGACATTCTTAACTTGATTGATATTTGATTTTCATTATTTTTCTTCGATTTAAACTTTTTATATACCACTTAAGTTCATACCTATCTATCATCATAAACTTAAGCATATCATCAGTCTTTTAATTAATATGTTATTATTATCAAACTATATATTATTAAACTCTTAGGTTCACCGTTAACTCTGATGGATTTCATCCCTACTTTTAAAAAAAGTATTAAAATACTATTGGAACAAATGTGTCTCAAGCAATTAAATGGTTCTTTCAATATAAAGACATGTCTATGACTTGAAAAACTACCTTTATTGTTCTAATTCCCAAGTGTAAGAACCCTATTCTACCTTCTCATTATACTATGTAGTTCGTGCGATATAATATATAAGTTGATGGCTAAAATTTTAACCCTCTGCATCTACAAAATTATTTTTAAATTGATCTCAAAGTAAGGGCATTTATTCAGAGGTATAGTATCTCTTATAATATTTTTATGGGCTAGAGGGCTATACACTCTCAATACAGAATATCTGCTAAATATTTGTAATAGCTATTAAACTTATATGAAGAGGGCTTATGATATAGTTAATTTGAATTATTTATTTCAGATCTTTTGATTAAATTTTCTCAAAAAATGATTGAATGGATCAAAAGTTGCATCTGGTTTTCATCCTATATGTTGCTGCTGAAATCTGTCCTCCGACTCGGGCGCGATCGGGCTGCGGCGCGGGCTCTCCGCCTTGGTGGACCTACAAAACAGTCCTCACGCGAGAGGCGTTGGGGATGGCCCTCTGCGGAAGACCCTTCGATGCTCAAGTCAGTGGAGATTAGCAATCAACAAAAATGGAGAGAAGGCTCTCGCTGAAGAGTTCCTCTAGGGCTCTGAGCAGAGCGCTAATGGCGGAAGCTAAGGCAGAAGGAGAGAGGGTTCCAGTGAGCAAGTGCGCATACCTGAGGAGTCGGCAAACGACTCTATTTACAGAGGATCACCTGATTCCTTGGGAGCATCGTGGGTCCGAAAGTCGTTAGGATATGAATCCAGTTTGTTATGAGGTCGGTAGGATTCGTATCTTGTTGGTTAGAGGATCGACGGCTAGGAGAGCCCGTTGATGTCTCAAGATTTGGTGAGGACATAGGCTCCAGGGCCCTAGGCCACTCTCGCGGGTCCTAGGTCGCTCTCGAATATGATTTCTATTTGGAATCTCATGAATTCGGGTTCTCCCGCGTCGAATTCCACAGAGGTGTAGATATAGCTCGGCTAGGGCCGAGAGAAGATATAGCTCGGCTGGGGCCGAGAAAAGATATAGCTCAGCTGGAACCGAGAGACATGATATAGCTCGGCTGGGGCCGAGAGATGATAAAGCTCGGCTGGAACCGAGAGACATGATATAGCTCGGCTAGGGCCGAGAGATGATATGCTCGGCTGGGGCCGAGAGATGATAAAGCTCGGCTGGGACCGAGAGATGACATAGCTCGGCTGGGGCCGAGAGACGATATAGCTCGACTGGGGCCGAGAGATGGGAATCGCGCCTTGGGAGTCTTTGGTTCGGCGAGGGGCTAAGGCGCCCCAACTTATCGAGGTTGACTTATCTCGGACGGGTGTCGCATAGCGGGTAGGAATAAGGCTATCCCTAGCCATGTGCACGATTATTGACACACAGTGATTTTACCCCTCAATACATGCCACCCACTCCCTAGTTCGAAACGTAAGTTCGGGCGTAGGGAGTATAATTCCAGGTGGCATGACTTGAACGGAGGGATCCGGGTTTGACAGCCTGCGTAATGATGCCCCATTTAATGCTGCACGACCGCCGTGCCTTTGTGAGATATGCCTTTACAGGGCACATCGCATAAGGCTCCTTTGAGGTAGCGGTTGGAGAATTGCCACATAGCAAATCCCGATTTTTATGGCGTCCGCGATGGTGGTTCCGGGCGTCTCGGTTGGGACGCCCTATCTTTCTCTTAAGGCGGTTTCTTTGAGGGAAAGCAAAATCGAAACGGCGTCGTCCCTGTTCGTAGCGCTCTTTCATTCTTCTTTGGAGAATCTTGCTCTTTGCTTCCTCTGTAATCTTGCTCGGTGCTTCTCTCGGCCAGCAGGATGATGAGCCCCGACGATATGGTTTCGGAGATTGCCGCCGAGGATTTGGGGAGAATACGCCAAAAGTATGGCATTCCCTCGGATATCCTTCTGACATTGCCAGAGCCCGAGCATAGGGTTTCGCAAGATCTGGAGCGCGGGGTCTTTCTTTATGAAGACAGTCTGAAGGTGGGCCTTCGATTTCTCCTTCACCCCTTGGTGAAGGAAATCATGAGATTCTACAATATTTGCCCGACAATGGTGGCTCCCAACAGTTGGCGCAGCGTTGTCGGGTTTATCTCAATGTGTAACCGGATTTAGGTAACAACAACTCTTCCTCTCTTCCGTGCCTGTTGTTATCTGATGCCTGGGAGGAAATTAGAGTGGCCTTACATTGGACCCCGGAGGTCTTTCAAGACGATAACAGATAAGCCATCGTCTATAAAGGAGTGGAAGGTTAGGTTTTTTATTGCCGAGGGGAACATCGTATCCGATTTTTCTCGGGGATGGGAAAACTTTGTTCGAGATGTGGAAGCACACCCGATTCTATCTGAGCAGGAGGAGGACTTGAAGGTCCTTCGTGACGGTAGGATGTTTTCGGCCAATGATTTACTGTCGGAGGAGGCTATTTTTTCACCGCCGGGCTTAGTCCCCTTGACCCACATAGTAAGTTTTTTCTTTTTCTATCGATTTCGTTCGAGCAAGTATGTCTCGATCTAACCGCTTGCTCTCTGTTCCCACAGCCAAGAAGTCTGAACTATTGGGCCGCATAAAGAAAGGGATGAGCAAGCGCCCAAGGGAGAGTAGCGGAGGGGAGAAATGCAAGCTCGAGAAGATGGCTCATTTTTTCGAGGAGCGCTCGCCAGAGGTTGAAGCAGTCGCGGTGGAGGCGCTGAAAGCAGAGGAGGATACGGAGAGGACTGCTAAGGTCCCCTGTCCTCTAGTAGTGGAAATCATAGACAGCCCGGATGAAACTCCGTCGGCTTGTCTGGGAGCCTCCTCTTTTGAAGGTGAGCCAATGGGTGGCACGGCGGAGGTCGGTGCCTCTGAGGGCCCTCCTCCGAGCGAGGAAATGCCTCTGGCCTTGGCAGGAGGACAGGAGGGATTTAGGGGCGGCGACGTTGGATCGACTGTAGTGGAGGCTCAAAAGGAGCCTACGGCTGGAGAACTTCCTGCTGGAGTGGTTGGGGAAATTGATGAACATACCGAGGCATTGGTGGAGCCTGCGGGGGAGGAGCAGGTGCCCATGATTGAGGGAAGGAGCTCGAATAAGGGGAGAGAGCAAGGTAAAGGTCTTGCAGCCGAAGCTTCTTCCACCAAAGTTTCGGAAAAACTGGCGCCTGGCTGGCCGAGTTATCCGAAGAATCCCAGGTTAGAATTCTGCTGAGGGAGGTCGAGAGATCAAAGGCTTCTCAGTCGGAGTCGCTCGGACCGATCCTTCGGACGGGGACGGTCAGCCCGGTAGCTTAGAATCGGTCGTTGAGGCGGCGTTTGCTGCCCTAATGAGGTCAGCACTATACCTGGGCGCAGGTCCCTCGGTGAATGAGTTCGCAGACCTAAACCTGGTTGACGCCGCGTTTGGCCAGCGGAATGTGGTGACGGAAGCCCATCTTCTCCCCGAGATCAACAATTCTACCCTCATGGGGCTAGCCAGGTCCTACATCTCCCGGGTGAGTTATTATTCCCGAGTAGTGAGTACTTTTTGGTTAGCTTGGTCAATCTCTTCTCACTTGTGCTTCATTCTGCAGAGTGCTTTGATCACCAGGGCGCTGTGCTAGCGCTTGAACCTGGCGACAGGGGCTAGCGCCCAGGCCAGGAGAGTCAGCACCGAGCTTCGATTGCGAGCGGAGGCATCTGATACATTTGAACAAGCTCTGGGTACCGCCAATGAGAATTTGGTGAAGATGAGGGTGCTGCATCAGGCCGCCCTAGATGATGTGTCTAAGCTGAGGCTCGAAGTTAAAGAGCCACGAGGGCTCCTGGTGAGGTATGATGATGCATGCCTGGAGTTATCGCGGATCAAGTCTAAGCATGCTGGAGAAATGGAGACTGTCAAGAAACAGTTTAGTGAGAGCCTAGGCAGGCAGAGGAGAGAAGCCATCGAGGAGAGAAATCGCCTGAACAAGATGCTTGGCGAGTTGAAGGAGAAGGTACGGTAGCTCAACCGTGGTATAGCTAACAGGGATGACAGGATCAAATGGCACCAAGAAAAGTTAACCCAACTCGATAGCGAGCTCTCCCAAGCTTGGGGAGAAGCTGACAGTAGGCAGTCGAAGATCAGTGATCTCAAGGGCAGAATCGAGCGGGTTAAGGCCGATAAATTGAGGGCTTTTGACGAGGTCAAGGAGTTGACCCAGAAGTTATCCTGGCAGGAGGAGGAGGTATGGTACTGCCCCTTTTTGGATTCCCTTGCTGGTTCACCGTGGCACTGGCTAACTCTGTTTTTGCAGATGAAGAAGGCGGAGCTGGAGAACCGAAGCCAGATATGGACCCTGCAAGAGGAATTGGCATCCAGCCAAGGGAGGAGCTCAGAGCTCAAAAGGCAGGTCACTGAGACCGAGGAGCAGATTGCCTTATGCGGAGCCAAACTGCTGAAACTGAGGGGCAGGTCACCTTACTTCGAAACCAAGCTGCTGAAGCTGAGATGCGGCTTGCTCTACTCATGGGTGAACAAGATGCAATCTGTGCCGACGCCTTTCAGCTTGGTGTGGAGGACGTTCGAAGTAAGATATCCAAGGAGCATCCAGAATGGGACCTCTCCTTCTTGGATGTTGAAACCTCTGAGGCTTGTGCCCCAGGAGCTGAAGAGGATGAATACGATGATGTTTCGGACGTCGACCTCGACGCTATTCTGGATGCCAGTGAGGCCGCGGCCCCTGAAGGATGCCTCAAATCCGTCACCGAGGAAACGGCAACCTTTGAAGTGGGCGAAACGAGTTAGGCTTCCCCGAGCATTGTTGAGGGCACTGCTGGAACTGATCCAGCTCCTGACCCTTAAGAATTATTTGTATACTTTTGTCTTTTTTAGACATGTAGTTTGGTCTGAATTTTCAATGAACGGGCCCTCGGCCCCTATTTGCTTGCCTTTTTAGCCAATCTTTTATTGCAGACTTCCTTTCGACTACGAACAAGTTACGACTTGTTCGCATCCTTCGGCCGATTTAGTTCGGGTTTAAATAAATGTCTCGGTCGAGGCCGAGGTATAGGGATAGCTCGGCTGGGGCCGAGTGACGTGATAGCTCGACTTAGGCTGAGAGATAAGATAGTTCTGATGAAGCCGAGTGATGTGATAGCTCGGCTTAGGCCGAGTAATGCAATCGCTCGGTTGAAGTCACGAGATGCGATAACTCGGCTAGAACCGAGAGATTTGGTAGGTCAACTGGAGAGGACTAAGAATTACAGAAGCATCTTGGCTAGGACCGGGGTGATTCGGCTTATCCAGGGCGAAGACGCGAGCGCGCCTTGAGCGCCGGGGGATTATCAATGATCCTCCTCGATTGAGGAGCAGAACTCTTCATCTCCCGCAAACGCCCACTAAGGCGGTGACACGCGGCATGTCCCGCAGTCATAACGTTCAGGTTAGTGGCCTTGGCAATCAGCATGCCCGCCGGGGGAACTTTAAAAAGGGCAGAGGAGTGCTGTCTGTAATCATCTCCTCAGCTGATCTTCCAAGATTTTCAGTATTGAAATGGCTTCCGGAAGTGGGGGACGATCAAATGGAAGGCCAAACAGTGGTATTGACGGCTGCGGGGGGCTGCATTGGAGCCGCACCATGGTGACAGTCGACGAAGAGGTTTTAGCTTCGCTGTTCGTAGACCGCAAACAAATTATGAAGGCGGCCGAGCAGTATCTGACTGTTTCCACAAGGAAGATCAAGCTTCTCCGCGAAGCCAACAGTCGGCTGGAGAGGCAGGTGGTATCCCTCCAACAACAGGTGGGTGAGCCGGGTCCACGGCGGGGGGAGAGCTCAACAACGTCCCGAGGGAATGATAAGCCCCTGTAAGGGCCAATGTATCTTCCTTTTTGTCTTTCCTCTCTTGTAGTGAACGGAGAAAGGTTTATTGGAACTTTCTTGTTTGTTTGCCATTTCTGAAGTGTTTTCCTTTATCGTTCAAGTCTTACGGAACAAAATATTCTCCGGGAAACCTCCAACATAGCAGCTCATAGGTTTCAGTTGGGGCATTGCATATCGCTCGATTTTTGTCAAGGTTTTTGACAAAAGATGCACTCCGGCCTTGGCCGGGGCTTATATTTCTAGGACGTGCACTCCGACCTTAACCGATGCTTCCGCATTCTAGGTGTAGGTCGGGGCTTACATTCATAGGACGTGCACTCCAACCTTAACCGATGCTTTTGCATTCTGGGTATAGGTCGGGGCTTATATCGTGTCCCGTTATCATTGAGACAAAAGTAGTTACTTTAGACTAGACAGAAGTACAAGATCACGTGCAGTCATGCTGAACGAAAAGGAGATACTTCGGTTTATTCCGAAGTATGGAAGCAGTTTTGGCCTTGGGTTAAAATGCAAGGCAATGTCTCGGCTTACGTCAAGATGTAATGGGCAGTTGAGCCGGAGGAAGGAATACCGAGGTATTTTTATTGAGGAGTACTTGGCTTCTGCGCCCTTTTTATGACTCTGCCGATGCTTTTGCCTTTTCCAAGGAGCTGATCTTCTCTTTGCCGAAAAGGATAATACGACCCTATGGTTTGCGAAAGGTCGCCTCGGCACTTTCCGGGGACACTTATTATGTCAACTTTTTCCAAGGCGGATCGTTTCGACGTACGACGCAAGCGCTTGTTTACCATTGGAGGGTGTCATTTTCACCGGGCAATTTTTCAGGTCTGTCAGTATCTCTAAGATCAGCGAGTGATTTTCTGCATTTAAGACCTATGATCCGGGATCAGAGAAAATCTTCTGGCATACGTCATGGGTTGAACAACGCGTTTGGCATGCATCGAAGGGCGCTATTTTCATTCTGGGAGGCCACGCGACAGCATGGATTGGATATTTTGAACCTCGGGGCTTACTGCTTTAACAGCTGCTCTCGGTCCATTTTGCCTATAAAAAGGGGAGGAAGGGGCCGTGCTAGGCCATCCTCAAAATTTTCTTCCGTGTAAGCTGTGAAAATTTTCATGATGTCTGCGTCCCTAAAGCTGAGAGTGAAGGGACTGAGTTTTCCTTTTGTAAGCCACCTTCCTACGGATAATCGGGGTGACGAAGGAGCTGCTAGAGAGCAGGTCATCCTCAAGGAAGGAGCTTCGGAGATCATATGGAGAGCGCACAGGAGGTCCACAGAGATCAAATGGAGAGCGCACATATGCGCTTCCTGTCTGTCCTTTGTGGTTTGCTACGGGGGTTGCAGGGTAGGAGGTGCACATCTACCCCCGTAGCATGCATGGACTTTTCCTTCTCCCTCTGGCTGGATGCTTAGCCCCTTCGTGTGAGGAATCTTCCGCCATGTGAAGAGGGAGTTGAGAGCAGTGTGGGGCTGATGGTCCCCTATCTCTCTCAATCGGGCAGCGGCCTGCAGCCCAGCATTCCACCCAGGGGGAAGCTTCCTCAGCATCAGCATCCACGGGTCTGCGCCTCTTTTTGGATCTCTTAATTCGTCCAGAGGACCCGTGGGAAGCCGGCCTTGCTATCTATCAGGGCGAGCTGGCTGGTCACCTGATCTTTTGGGTCGGATGCCGAAGCATCATTGTTAACCGAAGCTGACTGAAGCAGTTCGGCTGAGCTATTTACTCGTTTTTATTTCTTGTGCTTTGATGCACTTGTAACTCCTTTCAGGATGTTGTAACTTTTCTTTTGATGAGGAAATAAAGAAAGTTTTCATTCTTTAGCACCTGCTTCTTTTTGCGCTGAGAGTTGTTGCTCCCATATTACGCTTTTTATGTTACAGCATATTTTGGCAGCACTATTGCTGCTTCGTTCTCGCTAAGACCAATGTCCGGTCCTTAGTGGAGAACACGTATATCCATGTGCGAGTCAAGAGGGACCTGGGCGGTCCTGTGGAGTCATGAGGTAAGCATGATCCTGTTTGCAGAATGAAGCAGGTGTTTCTTCGGGGAAAGACAGCTCATGGCATGTTTTTGCTATCGAATAGTGGGAGGTCGTTTGCCTCTATCGAGGTATAATAGGATGCCTTAGTTGCGTCAGGGCATTGAGAGATTACTTGAATAGGGCGAAGCTTCAGGATATCGCTCGGTTGTTGCTGAGGATCAAGGATATCACTCGGTTGTTGTCGAAGTTTTTATCCTTTGGCTCCGGTCAGGGCTTGTTAGCTGCCCAATCCGAATGATACTTTGTAGATCGTTTGGTTTGGCCGGGGCTTGTAAGCTGCCTGAATCCGAACGATGTTTTGGAGATTATTTAATCCGGCCAGGGCTTGTAAGCTGCCCGAATCCGAATTAAGCTTTGGAGATTGTTTGGTTCGGCCGGGGCTTGTAAGCTGCTCGAATCCGAATGATGTTTTGGAGATTATTAATCTGGTCGAGGCTTGTAAGCTGCCCAAATCCGAACGATACTTTGAAGATCGTTTGGTTCGGCCGGGGCTTGTAAGCTGTCCAAATCCAAATGATACTTTGGAGATCGTTTGGTTCGACCGGGGCTTGTAAGCTGCCCAAATCTGAACGATGTTTTGGAAATTATTTAATCCGGCCGGGGCTTGTAAGCTGCCCGAATCCGAACGATACTTTGGAGATTGTTTGGTTTGGCCAGGGCTTGTAAGCTGCCCGAATCCGAACGATACTTCTCTGGCATTTGGTTCGGCCGGGCTTGTAAGCTGCCCGAATCCGAACGACATTTTGGAGCTTGCACGGCTCCCAGCTGTGCCAGGGGCGCTCAGCCATATCGAGCCTTCGCGGAATGTAATTTGGCCTAGCCGAGATATGTAGCTCTGGCTCAGGGCTCGGCCTAGCCGAGGTATGGAGATTTGGCTCAGGGAGATAGCTCGGTTGTGCCGAGAATGGATGCGCGAATGACATCTATTTTCTATTGCGACTTTTTGAAAGAACGACTGTAGCGGTCTTGCCGCGGATCATAAACAAGATGCCAAAGATGTAAATGGGGCGAGTCTATAGAGAGCGTACTCTATGATGATATATGCGAAGGTTGTCCGAACTCCACGTCCAGGGAATGGATTTTTCGTTTAGGTCCTAGAGCTTGTAGGTGCCAGGTCCGATGACTTCCGCCACTTGATAAGGACCTTCCCAATTTGGAGAGAGCTTTCCTTGCTCCAGCGGCTTGGAGACGGATGCTTTCCGGAGGACAAGATCGCCGGGCGAGAAGGATTTGCCCTTGACTCTAGAGGCATGGTAGCGGGCCACTCTTTGCTGGTATGCGGCCATTCTGATTCGAGCTTTTTCCCTGATCTTTTCCACCAAGTCGAGATTGGTCCGGAGCTGCTCGTTGTTAGTTTCTTCTGAGTAGCTTTCCACTCGCGGAGAGGGGAGGCCTATTTCCACGGGGATGACGGCTTCCGTGCCAAAGGCCATCCGGAACGGGGTCTCGCCGATGGGGATTCTCTGGGTAGTGCGGTAGGCCCATAGAACATGATGAAGTTCGTCCGCCCATCTCGGGCTCTAGTGAGCCGAGCCTTAATCCCTTGAAGTAGGGTCCGGTTTGTTACCTCGGCTTCTCCGTTGGCTTGCGGATGCCCCACTAAGGTGAGGCGATGGCTGTTGCCATGATCCTCGCAGAACTCTCAAAATTTGGGATTATCAAATTGCTTGCAATTATCGGTGATGATGGTATGCAGGAGGCCAAAGTGACAAATGATGGATCTCCACACGAAGTCCCTGGCCCAAGCTTCAGTTATCTGGGCTACTGCTTCGGCCTAGACCCACTTGGTGAAGTAGTCGATGGTGACAAATAGAAATTTTCTCTGTCTAGTGGCAAGGGGAAAAGGGCCGAGAATGTTCATCCCCCACTTAGCAAAAGGCCAAGCAGAGGAAATAGGGACCAAACTAGCGGAGGGCAGCCTCTGGATGCTGGAATGCCTCTGACACGGGTCACAGGCTCGGACGAGATCATCGACATCCTTTTGCATGGTAGGCCAGTAATATCCCTGGCGTAGTACCTTGTGGCACAGAGATCGACTCCCCAAGTGGTTATCGCAAATTCCTTCATGTACTTTCTGAAGAGCATAATCAGCTTCGGACGGGCGGAGGCATTTGAGCAGCGGCATGGAGAAGGACCGCTTATACAGCTGATCGTTGATCAGCACATAGTGGGTAGCTTGCAATCTCAGCTTCCTTGCTTCCTTGCGGTCGGCTGGGAGCGACCCTTCCTTAAGATACTTTAATATTGGGTTGAACCAGGATGGCTCGACCTCAATCTGCATCACTCGATCTGCCTCCGCGATGCTAGGTTTTTTCAGGATTTCAGGGGAAACTTTTGCTCGGAACTCATCGACTCCGCAGTCGCAAGTCGGGATAACGGATCGGCATGAGCATTTTCGGACCTGGGGATCTGGATAACTTCAAATTCAGAGAAGTGAGAAAGCAAATCGCGCACCTACTAGAGGTACCGAATCATGTTTGGCTCCCGGGCCTCGAATTCGCTCCGCACATGACCGGCCACCAACTGAGAGTCGGTAAAGGTATTCAGCCTCTTTACTTTCATATCACGGGTGATTCGGAGTCCAGCGAGCAGGGCCTCATACTCAGCTTCATTGTTGGAGGCTGGGAAGGAGAATTGAACGCCGTACTCAAAGGTCGTCCCTTTGGGCCTGGTGAGGACCAAACCAACACCAGAGCCATTGGCATTGGAGGATCCATCGACATGGAGGAGCCACAGGGCATCAGATATTGGATGCTCGGGGGAGTCCAGAGTAGAGCCATCTTTCGGGATGGTGCACTCAAGGAGGAAATCAGCTAGAATCTGGGCTTTGATGGCCGGGCGAGGTTGATAACGGATATCATGCTCACTTAATTCAACGGCCCACTTAGCCATTCTTCCTGATGTCTCCGGGCGATGGACCACCGCCTTGATGGGCTGATCGGTGAGGACCGTCACAGAATGTGCTTGGAAATATGGTCGTAATCTCCGAACCAATATTATTAGGGCCAAAACCAGCTTCTCGATTCGGAAGTACCTTGTCTCGGTGTCTCGGAGAAGTTTGCTGACATAGTAGATCGGCCTCTGGGTATTCTTCTCTTCTCTGACCAAAATCAAGCTAATCGCGCCTTCAGAGACTGCCAAGTACAAAAATAGCATTTCTCCCGGATTGGGGCTGCTTAGGAGGGGTGGCGAGCCAAGATATCTTTTGAGATCCTCGAATGACTTTTGGCACTCGGGAGTCCATTGAAAATTCTTGGCAGATCGAAGAGCTTTGAAGAAAGGAAGGCTCCTCTCGGCCGACCGAGCCACAAAGCGGTTAAGGGCCACAATCCTTCCCGTCAGGCGCTGGACTTCTTTGATAGATGTTGGGGGCGTCATTTGCTGAAGCGCTTGAATCTTCTGCGGGTTGGCTTCGATGCCTCGCTGGGAAACCATGAAGCCTAGAAACTTCCCCGAGGTGACACCAAAGGCGCACTTCGTTGGATTGAGCTTCATCCGATACCTTCGGAGGATCGTGAAGCTTTCAGAAAGATCCCCAATATGCTGGGACGCTTCCTTGCTTTTGACCAGCATGTCATCGACATACACCTCCATATTTGACCGATCTACTCCTTGAAGACTTTGTTTACCAGCCTTTGGTAAGTGGCGCCTGCATTTTTCAGACCAAAGGGCATGACACAATAACAGTAGATACCTCGATCGGTTATAAAGGCAGTCTTTTCTTCATCCTCGGATGCCATCCGAATCTGGTTGTAGCCTGAATAGGCATCCATGAAGGTCAACATATGATGATCGGAGGTGGCATCTACGAGCTGGTCGATCCGAGGGAGAGGGAAGCTATCCTTCGGGCATGCTTTGTTAAGGTCGGTGAAGTCAATGCAGATTCATCATTTACCGTTTGACTTTTTCACCATAACAACATTGGACAGCCAGCTTGGATAATTCACCTCCCGAATGAAGTTTGCCTTGATGAGCTTGTCCACCTCTTCTTCAATCGCTCTCTGCCGATCAGGGGCGAAGCTTCTTTTCTTTTGCTTCACGGGTCGGACATCTCGTCTGCATTGAGATGGTGGACGAGGACGTCCGGACTGATCCCAGGCATGTCAAAAGCTGACCAAGCGAAGACATCAGCGTTTCTTCGGAGAAAGTCGATCAGCTCCAGCCGAGGCTTCCCTTTTAGTAGCTACCCGATTCTTATGGTTCGGTCAGGCCGAGTTTCATCCAGCGGTACCTCCTCTAGCTCTTTGGCTGGTTCTCCTCGTTGCTCGGCGAAATCCTCCCGAGCGTCCAGTCCATCAACCTCAGGCAATCTGGATTGCAGGCTGGTGACGAAGCACTGTCGAGCTATAGTTTGGCTTCCTCGAACTACACCAACCCCTCGCTCGGTCGGGAACTTCATAACAAGATGTGGGATGGAGACGGCGGCTCTGAGGGACATCAAGCCGGGTCTTCCCAAGATCGCGTTGTAAGGCGACCGGAGCTTGGTCACCAGGAAATCTGCATACACAGTGGCAATGAAAGGCCAGGTTCCTACTCGGACCATCAAGGTCACGACCCCCTCCGGGGTGATTACATTGCCGGTGAACCCCATTAGGGTGGAGTCCACCTGCCGGAGATTCTCCATAAGAAGTTTCATCTTCACAAACACATCGAGGTACAAAATGTTGATGGAGCTTCCACTATCAATGAGAATTCAGCTTACATCATAGTTGTTCAAATTAAGAGATACAACTAGTGCATCATCGTGCGGAAACTGTATTCCCTGAAAGTCATCGCTGGAGAAAGAGAGCTCGTCAGTTCACGCTTTCTTCGGCGCCGAACCTTCTTCATCGTCCCTCCCGCCTGAATGACCATCGATCGCCTCAATCACATTAATGTGGCCAGCGACCGGAGGATTTGGGGGAGGAAGAGGTTGCTGCTGGGGCTCAGGCTGGCGATTGCCCCCGTTTCTTGGCTCGGGGGCTCCCCTGAACCGATCCAGTCTACCCCGCTAGATGAGCCTTTCGATCTCATTCTTCAGTTGCCAGCACTCTTCAGTGTCGTGGCTGTGGTCGCGGTGGTAGAGACAATACTTGGCGGGGTCTCTCCGGGCTGCATTTCCTCAAAGAGGATGAGGTTGAGGGAGCTGGCGCTCGATTTCCATAAGGATCCCCGCTCTTGGGGAAGTAAGCGGAGTAAATCGATTGAACCTCCTAGGCAGGCTCCGGGTGCGGTTCCTTGGCGGCGGTTGAGGAATCCTTTGGCGGCGAGGCGGGCTTGGCTGACGGGCAGGTCGGCGCTTATCTGAGCCCTTCGGCTCCTTCTTCTTCGTAAGCTCGGCTCGGGCAGCTCTCCGTGATTCTTCGACTCTTGCATATTTGTCTGCCAGAGCCATCATGTCGGAGAGGTTTGAAGGGTAGCTGACCTCCAGCGCCAGGTAAAAATCACTTTCCTTCAATACTCCGCTCGCTAGGGCGAACATGGCCACCTCATGATTAAGGTGGTCCACCTCTAGCATGGCCGTGTTGAAATGGCCGAGATACTTCTTCAAAGACTCCCCCTCTCTCTGTTTAACCTCAGAGAGGGAGTCGAACCTCCGTCTGTGACGGCGGCTGTTGACGAACTGGCTGATGAAGAGGCGGCTCAGCTTATCGAAGGAATTAACGGAACCTGGTTTCAAAGCATTGAACCAGGTTCGAGCAGATCCCCTGAGGGTGGAAGGGAAAGCGCGGTAGAGGGTCGCATCTGATGCCCCATGGAACATCATGATCGATCGGAAGCTGCTTAGATGATCGTCGGGGTCGGAGGAGCCATGATAAGGCTCGATGGCAGGCAGCTTGACGTGGGAGGGAATCACTTCCTCCATGATCTTCTTAGAGAAGGGGATGCCCTGCTCCACCTTGTTCTAAAGCGGATGGGCCTGCTTGGCGGCGTCTAGCTCTTGACGCATTTCCTGGAGCTGGCGGCGGATATCCCTATCAGGAAAAGCAGAAGGGCAGGAAGGAGAGGATACTGAGACGGTGTTGAATCATGGCAAGAGAACACCGGGGAGAGGGATCGGGCCCATCGAGATCTAGGGAGATCTCTACCGCGGACTCCTTAGGGAGCTAGCTCAGCTTCTCTGGGACGGCGAGGGGGGTCCGCAACCTCAAGCGGGCCGGAAGAAGAGGCCGGTGGATGAGCGGGGGCTGCATCCTCCTCAGGGGGGTGAGGGGCAGGAGCAGCCGGACGGGGGGCTTCGGGGCACCCCTGAATCAGGTGGGCCAGAGCCTGGACTTGCTGGACCAGTGAGGCGAACTGGTCCTGGGTTACAAGGGCCGCCAGCGGCGATGGAGTCTCAACTGGCGGTGGTGGCGGCGCAACACTACTCGCCGGATCAGGCCTTTAGGAGGCGACCTGATCTCGGGCTTCGGAGGTAGCCTTTCTTCGGTTGGCCATGGGAGGAGTTCTCTTTCAGATCGAGATCCTTATCTCCTGGATTACAAGTTTATGGACTTGAGGGCCCTTCCTCTAGAGCCAATTTGTTGCTGCCAAAATCTGTCCTCCGACTCGGGTGCGGTCAGGCTGCGGCGCGGGCTCTCCGCTTGGGTGGACCTGTAAAATAGTCCTCACGCGAGAGGTGTTGGGGGTGGCCCTCTGCGGAAGACCCTCCGACGCTCAAGTCAGTGAAGATCAGCAATCAACAAAAATGGAAAGAAGGCTCTCGCTAAAGAGTCCCTCCAGGGCTCTGATCAGAGTGCTAATGGCGGAAGCTAAGGCAGAAGGAGAGAGGGTTCCAGTGAGAAAGTGCGCATACCTGAGGAGTTGGCAGACGACTCTATTTATAGAGGATCACCTGATTCCTTGGGGGCGTCGTGGTCCGAAAGTCATTAGGATCTGAATCCAGTTTATTATGAGATCGGTAGGATTCGTATCTTGTTAGTTAGAGGATCGACGGCTAGGAGAGCCCGTTGATGTCTCGAGATTTGGTGAGGACATAGGCTCCAGGGCCCTAGGCCACTCTCGCGGGTCCTAGGTCACTCACGGATATGATTTCTGTTTGGAATCTCATGAATTCGGGTTCTCCCGCGTCGAGTTCCGCAGAGGCGTAGATATAGCTCGGCTGGGGCCGAGAGAAGATATAGCTCGGCTGGGGCCGAGAGATGATATAGCTCGGCTGGAACCGAGAGACATGATATAGCTCGGATGGGGCCGAGAGATTATAAAGCTCGGCTGGAACCGAGAGACATGATATAGCTCGGCTGGAGCCGAGAGATGATAAAGCTCGGCTGGGGCCGAGAGACGATATAGCTCGGCTGGGGCCGAGAGATGGGAATCGCGCCTCGGGAGTCTTTGGTTCGGCAAGGGGCTTAGGTGCCCCAACTTATCGAGGCTGACTTATCTCGGATGGGTGTCGCATAGCGGGTAGGAATCAGGGCTAGCCCTATCCATGTGCACGATTATTGACATACAGCGATTTTACCCCTCAACACTATACAATGTAGTCATGACTCGCCTACAGACTTCTTTCATTCTAGGCAAGAATTATAAGAAGGTTGTGCTCTTTTCCCACATTTGTTCATTCTTTATGCTGAAATGTTGAGTTGAGGTTTAAATGGAAAGATAGAGAAGAAGAAAATTCATGGTTTTAAACTTAATAAAAATAGTTCTTCTATTAACTATTTACTCTTTGCTATTGCTCCTCTCTAAAATCAGGATAGATGATTGCAAAGCTTTTAGGGAGACTATACAGAGTTACTACTCTTAATTTGGTCAAGAGATGAATCTAGATAAATTTGTGACGTTATTTAGCCCTAAAACTCCTCCGGCTACAATAGTAACTGCCTATTGTTACCATAGACAATAGATAAATCTACAGTATTATTTAGCCTTAACAAATAAATCCATAGTGACTTTAGCCAACACCTTGGATGTCCAGCTACAATGGTAACTACCTATTGTTATTATAGCCAATAGATAAATCTACAGTATTATTTAGCCTTGATAAATAAATCTGTAGTGACTTTAGCCAACACCTTGGATGCTAAAAAAGTTGAATGCTTGGGTAACTACCCACGAATACCTCTTACAGGTAGAAGACTTAACAAGATAACCTTTAGCCATGGAAGGACAAAATTAATTCTAAACTGGATGCTTGAAAGTGGAAATCTGCTGGCAGATGTATTTTGTTAATTAGTTCTATATTTTATGCCTAAGTATATTTTATCTAACACCATCGTTTCTCAGAGCTTTTGTTTGAGCGGACTGTTAAAAAGTTCTTATGGGGACATGAAAATAATAAGCAAGCACTTTATACCATCTCATGGGAACTTATTTGTAAACCTAAAGAATATGAGGTTTTTGGAATCTTAGATGTGTGAAAATAGTGGCCGGCTCTCTTATTCAAAACTATATGTAAAATTGTGCTTCACCAAAATTGCATACTTTCTAAGATTTTGAGCATAAAATATCACTTTCAGAGGAGTTGGGTTGAGCATAATCCACTAAGGTATGCTTCTAGTTTTTGAAGAGAACTACACCTGGTTTCTTCTTTCATAACATGAAGATTAATTTGTTCCATTGAAAATGGGAGTACGATCAACATTATGTCCCAACCAAAAATTTTGGGCATTCCTTTGTGCAATCGTCCATTGATTTTTGACTTTGAAGTAGTGAGAGAACTCTCTACAGTTGATAGTTTAATGAATATTGATGGGAATTGGAATCTAAATCTTCTAAATCTTTTATTCCACAAGAGAACTTTGGATGAAATAGTTAGCATCCAACTACAAGGTCTGATTATAAAGATGAACTATGTTGGAGACCAAGTTATAAATTCGAAGGCTAGCACATGAAGTTTATAGGAATCAACTTTCAAGCTCCATATGCATGGACAAATACGGTTATCAAGAGTTTAAAGAATTAAAGCTCAATTTAGACCTACTCATTTTGAAAGTTATTATGTGAAGGCTTATCAATTAGTATTCTTTTATCCTCACGGCATCCATTTATTCAATCACATTAGTAAAGTGTAATGAAAAGTAGTGAAACTTTGGACCACTAATTCTTCTAATGTGAAAGTGTAATAACCCATCGCAATATATGGTCCTATTTTTATTACGATCATTTTCACTAATTAATAAGTGATAACGATAGCCCCTTAAATGTTAAATGTCTGCTTTGATGGGAGCAGGCGGTGGAAGGGATTTGAGGAATCTCTTTAAATAGAGATCCTAAGGCTTTCAATAACACAATGTTATCGAAAGAAAAAACAAAAACAAGCGGAGGCATTGGATCCCTGATCAAGAGCATATCCTGAGGGCATACACCATCAGAGTGCGATGGCTCATTAATTGGAAGCACTCAATCAAGGTTCCTCGAGAAGAAGATCAAGATCCATCGAGAGGAGAAAGATCAAGATCCATCGAGAGGAAGATCAAGATCCATCGAGAGAGAAAGATCAAGATCCATCGAGAGGAGGAAGATCAAGATCCATCGAGAAGAAGATCAAGATCCATAGAGAGGAGGAAGATCAAGATCCATCAGAGGAAGATCGAGATCCTGATTCAGATCTTCTAGAGGTAGATCGAAAGCAATGACTGGAGGTAATAAAAAAGATCATAACTATTAACTCTATGCAATATTGTGTAGATTGTTAATAGTTTTCTTACAGTTGGTATCAGAGCTTTATATCTCTGCCTTATAATTTTTTTTATTGTGAGCGTTTCCATCATTGGAGACTTAATTATTTTATTGTTCGTAGGCTTTTTGGTCTCTATTTCTCTCACATAGGGATAGTCCAAGGGGAGGCTACGGTAGTACCCTGGATTATTTGACTCAACGAATGTGTGGTAGGGAGATTAGGGACACACCAAAGGGAGGCTACTGGTAGTACCTTGGTGCGTTTTACCCAACTACCTATATAGGGAGAGTTAATAGATCGCCATGAAGTTTGTTTGAGAGATGGTTACTCTTCGGTCTTTTCCTTTTCAATCCTACATTTATGGTTCCGATTTTTGCTTCTCGGTTCTTCACTTTGATTTATTATTTCGGAATTTTGAGCAGTCGAATTTATAGCTTGATATTAGATATCGTTGCCTGTTTGAAAATATATTTTGTTCAAAAGGAAAGAATTTCGTGCATTTACGATTTTGTCGCGTCACGGATTTTCTTGGCCGCTCTTAGGTTCAAATCTATAGTGGAGGTTTTTCCTCTGTTGTTCCATTTTTCTTGGCCGTCCTGATTTTTTTCCGTCAGGTTTTGGTATTTGCTCATTTTTGCTCATGAGCGAAGCGGAACGTAAGAGAAAAAAGTGGCTTTCATAACCACATGCGGTGACATATTAAAGAGAGAAAACGTCTGTTGTGGTTTCGATTTTCTCGCCTATGGGTCCTTCGGTTTTCTAAAGAGATTTAAAATCAAATTGATTGGTTTTATCATTTATTTCTTAAGTTTAAAAATTTTGTATTAAAATACGCCTCCTGAGTCTCTATACCTACGGTGTTTTGCATAGACTGGCCCGAGGAATAATGAGCTACGGCCGGACGTGTGTTAATTAACAAAAAATTTTTCTTAAGATGATAATTTTAAAATTCATTAAATAGATAATTGAAATGTTGTCTTCTGTTTTGCATACTAGATTTATTCTATGCATGAATTTGGTGGTAGTGTGAAAATCACAGTGCAAATCCTTTCAAGGTCTGATTAGTCAATTGGTGTCTAGAAAAGTAAAGAGATTGTGGTTACTTAATTGGTTCCGTTGACTGACCTAAGGAAAGCAACGGGGGACCCCCACTTCTCTTTCACTAGTCTGGCCAATTTGATTAACTCAGATCTTGATTTGAAAATGTTACGTTGAATTAAGATCACTACCTAATAATCATGCTAAATTGGTTAATCTATATGCATATAATGGAATTCAAATGTCATGTGATCAATATGATTTTGATTAATTAAGAGTAGCCACAGCATCTTTGATTAATCAAAATTATATATTGAGTTGCAAAGGTCACATAAGGTTAGATGACATTAATTGTGACTAATTATATTAATGTAATGAATCTTATCCCACATGAATTTTTATTGCACTAATATAATTAATTAGGATGCGATAATAAATTATTTTCTTAATTACCCATAGGAATTAAGAAAGTGATGGAGCCAGTTGACCCCATGGAGAATAAAAAATTTTTTGGATGGCCCCAAAGGCCGACACCTCCAAGACCGGCTCCCCCAAGGCCGGCACCTCGAAGACCGGCACCTCCAAGGCCGGCACCTCCAAGACCGTCGGCCCCAAAGACCGACACCTCCAAGACCGACACCTCCAAGGCCGGCACCTCGAAGATCGGCACCTCCAAGGCCGGCACCTCCAAGACCGGCACCCACAAGGCCGGCACCTCGAAGACCGTCGGCCCCAAAGGCCGACACCTCCAAGACCGGCACCTCTAAGGCCGGCATCTCCAAGACTAGCTCCCCCAGGGCCGGCACCTCAAAGACCGTCGGCCCCAAAGGCCGACACCTCCAAGGCCGGCATCTCCAAGACCGGCACCTCCAAGGCCGGCACCTCGAAGATCGGCACCTCCAAGGCCGGCACCTCCAAGACCGGCACCCACAAGGCCAGCACCTCGAAGACCGTCGGCCCCAAAGGCCGACACCTTCAAGACCGGCACCTCTAAGGCCGGCACCTCTAAGACCGGCTCCCCCAGGGCCGGCACCTCGAAGACCATCGGCCCCAAAGACCGACACCTCCAAGACCGGCACCCCCAAGGCCGGCACCTCGAAGACCATTGGCCCCAAAGGCCGACACCTCCAAGACCGGCACCTCCAAGGCCGGCACCTCCAAGACCGGCACCACCAAGGCCGGCACCTCAAAGACCGTCGGCCCCAAAGGCCGATAGCTCCAAGATCGGCACCTCCAAGGCCGGCACCTCCAAGACCGGCTCCTCCAAGGCCTGCACCTCAAAGACCGTCAGCCCCAAAGGCCGGCTCCAAGACCGGCACCACCAAGGCCGGCACCTCGAAGACCATCGGCCCCAAAGGCCGACAGCTCCAAGACCGGCACCTCCAAGGCCGGCACCTCCAAGACCGGCTCCTCCAAGGCCGGCACCTCGAAGGCCGTCGGCCCCAAAGACCGACACCTCCAAGGCCGGCATCTCCAAGACCGGCACCTCCAAGACCGACACCTCCAAGACCGGCACCTCCAAGGCCGGCACCTCCAAGACCAGCACCCCCAAGGCCAGCACCTCGAAGACCGTCGGCCCCAAAGGCCGACACCTCCAAGACCGGCACCTCCAAGACCGTCGGCCCCAAAGGCCGACTGCTCCAAGACCGGCATCTCCAAGGCCGGCACCTCCAAGACCGCACCTCCAAGGCCGGCACCTCGAAGGCCGTCGGCCCCAAAGACCGGCACCTCCAAGGCCGGCATCTCCAAGACCGGCACCTCCAAGGCCGACAGTTCCAAGGCCGACAGCTCCATTGCCGACAGCTCCAAGGCCGAGAGCTCCAAGGCCGACAGCTCCATGGCCGACAGCTCCAAGGCCAAGAGCTCCAGGGCCGACAGCTCCATGGCCAACACCTCCAAGCTGCTAAGCCCCCTCGCCGCTAACAGTGCCATGCAAGTGAACATAGCCTTGTACGTGAACAGTGCCATGCAAGCTCATCCAAGGGCATGAGCTGGGCCACGCAAGCACTCCATACTCGACACTCTACGAGGGACAGTTGGCTTTAACTTAACATCACCCTTCTCCCCCCAACGGCTGTACCTTAGGACCCACATGACCCACGAGATGAAAAATCGTGAGCTCAATGTCACACGGTCCGGCGCACTCCGCCCGTCTCGTCTCGGCATCGGCCTCGGCGGCAGAGGCCGACAAGCGTCCGCTTGCTGCAAGGAATTCCATGTGGCTTTACCAGGATCACGAGCGTCACCAAATATTATGAACCGGTAATTACTAAGGTCACGGATGGTTTCCAAAAAATTAAGAGGCATACTTATGACATACGTTTAGCAGTTAGTACGCCCACCTACGAAGAACGGAAGATATTACTCGGCTATTACCAGTGAAGGGTAAGAGGGACCCCCGAACAGGTATATAAAGACCCCAATCCCCCAACAAGAGGGGGAGGAAAAAAAAACTCAATCTCTACTTTCTCATCAAAAAATTCTACTGTTCTACAAGTCACTAACTTGGGCGTCGGAGGGTCCCCACCAGAATCATCGGTCCGGGACTTTTCTTGCAGGCCGCAGTAAGGAGACGGTGACCCTTCTACATCCTTAAAGGTCTGCAGAGATCTCAGCTCGCTCGACGCTCATCAAAAGTGATTTGGCAGCAACAGATTGGCGCGCCAGGAAGGGGGGTGCTAGTTCTCCCTATGACAGACTCCGATTCTGCGAAAGAGACGATGGTGACTACACGAGCACAGGAGGCTTCCACCAGTCAAGCTGCGGAGCGCATTCTGCGGGCTGAGAAAGCGGAGGCCAACCTTCGTGTTCCGCCCCCGCCCAGATGAGCCAACCTGACCGGCTGGAGGTTCTATCTCACCAAGTTCAGAACCTAGCGGCGGTGGTACGGGATTGCAGGAATGCTACTTTGCAGCCGCACCTCAGCTCCCTCCACCCGGCGAACGGGTACGGGGAACAGTTCTATCCCATCAGGGCGGGACCCCGCCGAGGCCTCCTATCACTCGCTTTTGGGAGACCATCGTCAAGATGCCTCAAAGCGACGACGGTCTCTCTCCCGCTGCCTTCGGGACCTCATCGTCGAGGGCCTCAAAACGGCGATGGTCCCTTTCCCATCGCTCGCCTCCTGAGCCCCATCCTCGAGAGGCCTCAGGGCGACGGCGGTCCCATTCCCGTCATTCTGGTCGCTCCTATCGACGCCGAGACGGATCTAGACGGGCGCGTTCCTTACCTCGGCGGCTTGCCCCAGCTTCATCTTCTGATTCTTCTACAGATGACGCCCAGCGGAAGACTATCCAACGGCTCGACGAGTATCACCGACGGTTGGAGGAGCTTAGCCGCCGGATCACCAATCCTCATGGAGCGGACTACGACCATCGCCCCCCGCTTTCCCGGCGGATAATGGAGGAACCGGTCCCGCCCCATTTCTGTCTCCCACAACTGGATCCGTACGACGGCACGACGGACCCATTGGACCACCTGAGAGCTACAAGGTCTTTATGCGGGTCCAGGGAGCGACGGACTCCCTTCTATGTGTCGCCTTTCCGGCCACCCTCCGAAAGGTGGCATGTGCATGGTATTCCCGTCTGCCACCACGCAGCATCGATTCATTCCGTCATCTCGAGCGAGCTTTCTTGGCCCACTTTAATGCAAGCTGGAAGATCCCACGAGTGGCAGATAGTCTGTTTGCTATCCAGCAGAGGAGCGGCGAGACCCTAAAAGACTTTGTAGCCCGGTTCAAGGACGCAGCGCTGGAGGTATATAATCTAGATGATTCCGTAGCCACCTTGGCATTAAAGCGGGGACTTCGTCCTTCCAGGTTCACCTATTCTCTAGACAAGAAGCCCCCAAGCTCTTATGCCAAACTTCTAACCGAGCACAAAAATATATCCGTGCGGACGAGGCAGATTCCTCCAGGAGGGAGGCTGATAAGAATCCTAACAAGAAACCAATGCCCACCGAGCAGGCCGGAGCGCGACCTCGGAAGACTGAGCCCCCTCACCGCCCAGACCGCCGGCCACAGACGCTTGTTCCTAAGGAGCAATTCACTCCCCTCATGCTCGATATCCCACATCTGCTGGAAATTGAGGAAGAACCTTACTTCAAGCGTCCGCTCCCCCTGAGGTCGGGGACCCCCCGCAATAAAGAGCTCTACTATCGGTATCACTAGATTATGGTCACGACACCGAAGACTGCCGCCACCTGAAGAGGGCCATTGAAGAGCTTGTCCAGCAGGGTCACTTGGGCAAGTTTGTCCGAAGGGGAAACCCTCCTATTCCAGGCCCAGCGGTGCCTCCTACACTCCAGGCCGGTGCAGACAACGCCCCTACAGAAGACCATAGCCATGATTGCCTGGGGGGCAGGTGGCAGTTCAAAGAGACAGCGGAGGGAGTAGACCCTATAATTCCTTTCTTTGGAAAGGACTTAGATGGAGTAGTCAACAAAAACGACGACGGCGTGGTGGTATCCATGACCATAGCCAAGCATCCTGTGAAACGAATCTTGGTTGATAGTGGTAGTTCTGTGGACGTCCTGAGCTATGAGGCTTTTGTTCGAATGAACCTCTCTGAGTCTTCCCTTCGGCCTGTCACTACGCCTTTAATGGGCTTCACAGGAGACTCTCTGAGCGCCGAAGGAGAAATTGCCCTCCCTGTCACAGCTGGGACATCACCGCGTCAAAGCACGGTGGTCATAAACTTCCTGGTGGTTCGGGTCCCACTGGCTTACAATGCATCTTGGGGAGACCAGGGTTGAATATGCTAGATGTTGTCATCTCCACCAAGAGATTGTTGGTAAGATTCCCCACCAACGAAGGAGTCGAGAAATGAAAGGAGAACAAAGCCCGCCACCGCTGTGCTACCACTTGTCTCCCAGTCCATTGGAGGCCGCGTCGGCAATGACCTCTGGGCCGCTTGACCCCCGAGACCCGAGGGAGGGGGGAGCCGGCCGAGCACCTTATGACTTTTCCCTTAGGAGATGAACCGACAAGGACCATCCAGGTCGGGGCGCTACTGCCCGAAGAGGCGCGCGATCGACTCCTCGCATTCCTGCGAGCCAACGCCGACGTCTTCGCATGGTCTGCCGCTGACATGCCAGGCATCCCGGAGGAGGTAATCACTCATCGGCTCAACCTTAAGCCAGAGTGTCGACCGGTCCGACAGAAGAAAAGGAGCTTCGCTCTGGACAAACAGAGAGCTATCGACGAGGAGGTTCGCAAGCTGGTGGCTGCAGGGCATGTCCGGGAAGTTCACTACCCCGAGTGGTTGGCCAACGTGGTGATGGTTCGCAAGACTAATGGGAGCTGGAGGATGTGTAGACTTCACTGATCTCAACAAAGCATGCCCCAAAGACAGCTTTCCCTTACCTCGGATCGATCAGCTGGTGGACACTACATCCGGTCATGAGGTCCTTAGTTTCATGGATGCTTTCTTCGGATACAATCAGATCAGGATGAACCCGGTGGATGAGGAAGCCACCTCCTTCATAACTGAGAAGGGACTGTATTGCTACAAGGTGATGCCATTTGGATTAAAGAACGCGGGAGCCACCTACTAAAGGCTAATGAATAAAGTCTTCGAGAACCAGATAGGGCGCAATATGGAGGTATACGTAGATGACATGTTGGCCAAAAGTGTCCACGCCACCGACCATATCACCGACCTAACGGAGACTTTTGACAACCTTCGTCGATGCCAAATGAGGTTGAATCCGCGCAAGTGTGCATTTGGAGTGACAGCCAGAAAGTTCTTGGGTTTCATGGTGACCCACCGAGGGATCGAAGCAAATCCAACAAAGTTCAAGCCATTCTGGACATGAGGTCACCTACCAACAAGAAAGAAGTACAGCGCCTGACGGGGAGGGTGGCGGCCTTAAGCCGTTTCCTATCCAGGTCCACCGAGAGATGTCTACCTTTCTTCAGGGCCCTCCACAAGGTCAACGGATTCGAATGGACGAAATAATGTCAGAAGGCGTTTGATGGACTAAAGGAATTCCTCTCTACCCTGCCACTATTATCCAAGCCAATAAGTGGAGAAGAACTCCTTCTGTACCTCGCAGCTTCTCCCAGGCCGTTAGTTCTGTATTGGTCCGCGTGGACACCAATGGCATGCAAAAACTGGTGTATTATACAAGCAAGGTGCTCCACGATGCAGAGACCAGATACTCGAAGATTGAGAAGATCATATTTGCCTTGATCGTGTCTGCCCAGCGCCTACGGCCATACTTCCAAGCCCACTCGATTGCAGTGATCACAGACCAACCTCTGAGGACAATTCTCGCTCGCCCAGATACTTCAGGTCAGTTGGCGAAGTGGGCGCTCAAGTTGGGGGAGTTTGATCTATCTTTTCACCCTCGGTCGGCCATGAAATCCCATGTCCTGGCAGATTTTTTGGTCGAGTGCACTTGGAGCGAGGAGCAGCCCGAAGAGGCCTCGAAGGACCCCTCACCTTTCGACACCAGAGACGATGAATGGGTTCTGCATGTAGACGGGGCGTCAAATTCTCAAGAGTGGAGCAGGCCTCATCTTGGCCAACCCGGATGGAGTTGTAGCTGAGTGTGCACTCCGTTTCCTCTTTCCAGCCACCAATAACCAGGCAGAATATGAAGCTCTGTTGTCTGGGATAAAGTTAGCCCGAGAGCTCGGGGTGAAGCGCCTTAGGGCATTCACTGACTCTCAGCTGGTCACTGGCCAAATCGCGGGAGAATATGAAGCAAAAGATCCCATCATGTCCCGCTACCTAAGTATGGTACAGTCACAGGCTTCTCACTTGGCATATTTCAGTGTTAGCTATATCCCCCGAGGGAAAATTGCTAGGGCCGATGCCTTGTCCCATCTCGCCACTCAGCTAACGGAACGTTGGGAAAAGCTTATGTGGAGCATCTAGAAGCCCCAAGTATTGACACAACAAGAGACACTCTACCAATTGAGCAGGAGCCTTCCTGGATGGATCCCTACATCCGATACCTTACCAACGGTACCCTCCCAGAAGACCCTGCCGAAGCCAAGAAACTCAAGAGATGGACTCCGAAGTTCTTCATAATGGATGGAAAACTCTATCGCATGTCGTTCTCATACCCAGTTCTCAAGTGTGTTGGCCCCACCGAAGCAGATTACATCTTGCGGGAGATACATGAAGGTATATGCGGAAGCCATCTGGGGGGCAGGGCGCTCGCATACAAAGCCCTACGGCAAGGGTATTACTGGCTGACAATGAAGGAGGATGCGTCTGAGCTTGTCAAAAGGTGTGACAGCTGCCAATGTCACGCTAATATTCAACATCAGCCGGCGTCCCAGCTAACCCCCCTGGCCGCACCCTGGCCCTTCGCCCAGTGGGGTATGGATATCTTGGGATCATTTCCTCGGCCTTCGGACAACGTAAGTTCCTGGTGGTAGCAGTTGATCATTTTACCAAATGGATTGAGGCTGAGGCCCTCGCCAAAATCATGGAAAGCAAAGTAAGATCCTTCTTCTGGAAGTCGGTCGTGTGCCGATTTGGACTTCCGCACACCCTTGTCACAGATAATGGCCGACAATTTGACAACACGGCCTTCCGGGAATTCTGCAGCGGCCTGGGCATTCATCAGCAGTTCACCTCTGTGGGGCACCCCTAGACCAATGGCACAGCCGAGGTGACCAATCGCACTATCCTCCAAGGACTTAGGGCCCGCCTAGATGGCTGCAAGGGGCGCTGGGTAGAAGAGCTCCCTAGCGTATTATGGGCATACCACAGACACCACGAGCCCCCACAGGGGAAACTCCTTTCAGCCTGGTCTTTGGGACCGAGGCAGTCATTCCAGTGGAGATAGGTGTCCTCAGTCCCCGGACAGAGCTATACCATGAAGAGAACAACCCAAATCAACTGTGGGCCAATCTGGATCTAGTGGAAGAGTTGCGGACCAAGCACAACTTCGCATGGCGGCCTTCCGCCAACGAGCGGCCAGATACTACAATGCTCGAGTACGGCCCAAGACATTCCGCCCGGGAGACCTTGTTCTGAGACGAGCTGAAGTATCAAAGCCGACGGAAGGAGGCAAGCTGGCACCGAGATGGGAAGGACCGTACCGCATCAAAGAAGTTCTTCACCACGGGGCGTACAGAGTTGAAGAACTAAACGGAGAATCGCTCCCACACACTTGGAACGCCGACAACTTACGCCGGTATTATCAGTAATATACTACTTTCGTTGATTTGAACCCGCTTGACAGATAGCTCTTCAAAGTCTTTTCATTGCTTCCTCGAATGGTCGCTCTGTTCAACAAAGACCGACCTCCACATCGGCACAGAAGACCAACCTCCGCGTCGGCACTAAAAAGCCCTGGCCAGCCAGGCACAAAGACCATCCTCCACGTCGGCACAGAAGACCGACCTCCGCGTCAGCACCAAAAAGCCCTGGCCAGCCAGGCACCAAAGACAACAGAAGACCGACCTCCGCGTCGACACCAAAAAGCCCTGGCCAGCCAGGCACAAAGATCGGCCTCCGCGTCGGCACAGAAGACTGGCCTCCGCGTCGGCACAGAAGACCGACCTCCGCGCTGGCACCAAAAAGCCCTGGCCACCNAGGCACAAAGACCGACTCCGCATCGGCAACAAAGACCGACTCCGCATTGGCAACAAAGACCGACTCCACGTCGGCACCAAAGACCGACTCGCGTCGGCAACAAAGACCCGCGAAGGCAAACAGCTGCGAAAAAGCTAAGTATACTACACTAAGAAAAAAGTTTCTTTTCATTAGTGTCTGGATGCATTACAGGAAAACCGCCAAAGACCGACTCCACGTCGGCACCAAAGACGACTCCGCGTCGACAACAAGACCGACTCCGCGTCGGCACCTCAAGACGGCTCCGTGTCGGCACCCTCAAGCTCAAGACCTGCGGGTTCCAATCAAAAGAGTTCCCTGGGAGGAAGATCAACCCTGCAGAAGGAGACCAATTTCTTTAAAGAAAAAGGTACCTGAGCCTGACCCAAGCACCCTCTGGTCACCCTCCGGGGTTCGAAAGGTTCTTGACGGCATCAACTTTGCCTCAACGGCTAATTGACGAGCATCCCCCCCCCAAAAAAAAGTTAACGTACGCTGCTTCCAGTGGCGGGCGTGAGGTAATCAATTTGCCTCAAAATTTTTTTTTTAAAGTTCTACACTCCTTTCACTTAGCTGATGCAAGGCACGCAAGCTCAAGGAGTGTGGGGGGCATTTGATGGAGCCAGTTGACCCCATGGAGAATAAAATTTTTTTTTTGGATGGCCCCGAAGGCCGACAGCACCAAGACCGGCACCTCCAAGGCCGGCACCTCCAAGACCGGCACCTCGAAGACCGTTGGCCCCGAAGGCCGACAGCACCAAGACCGGCACCTCTAAGGCCGGCACCTCCAAGATCGGCACCCCAAGGCCGGCACCTCGAAGACCGTCGGCCCCGAAGGCCGACAGCACCAAGATCGGCACCTCCAAGGCGGCACCTCTAAGACCGGCACCCCAAGGCCGGCACCTCCAAGACCGTCGGCCCCGAAGGCCGATAGCACCAAGACCGGCACCTCCAAGGCCGGCACCTCCAAGACCGGCACCCCAAGGCCGGCACCTCAAAGACCGTCGGCCCCGAAGGCCGACAGCTCCAAAACTGGCACCTCCAAGACCGGCACCTCCAAAGCCGGCACCTTCAAGACCGGCACCTCCAAGGCCGGCACCCCCAAGGCCGGCACCTCAAAGACCGTCGACCCCGAAGGCCAACAGCTCCAAGACCGGCACCCCCAAGGCCGGCACCTCGAAGACCGTCGGCCCCGAAGGCCGACAGCTCCAAGACCGGCACCTCCAAGGTCGGCACCTTCAAGACCGGCACCCCCAAGGCCGGCAACTCGAAGACCGTCGGCCCCGAAGGCCGACAGCTCTAAGACCGGCACCTCCAAGACCGGCACCCCCAAGACCGGCACCTCCAAGACCGGCACCCCCAAGGCCGGCACCTCAAAGACCGTCGGCCCCAAGGCCAACAGCACCAAGACCGGCACCTCCAAAGCCACACTTCAAGACCGGCACCTCCAAGGACGGCACCCCCAAGGCTGGCACCTCAAAGACCGTCGACCCCGAAGGCCGACAGCTCCAAGATCGGCACCTCCAAGGCCGGCACCTTCAAGACCGGCACCCCAAGACCGGCACCCCCAAGGCCGGCACCTCGAGACCGTCGGCCCCGAAGGCCGACGGCTCCAAGACCGGCACCCCCAAGGCCGGCACCTCGAAGGCCGTCGGCCCCAAGGCCGACAGCACCAAGACTGGCACCTCCAAGGCCGGCACCTCCAAGACGGCACCTCCAAGGCCGGCACCTCCAAGATCGGCACCCCCAAGGCCGGCACCTCGAAGATCGTTGGCCCCAAGGCCGATAGCACCAAGACTGGCACCTCCAAGGCCGGCACCTCCAAGACCGGCACCCCCAAGGCCGGCACCTTGAAGACCGTCGGTCCCGAAGGCCGACAGCTCCATGACCGGCACCTCCAAAGCCGGCACCTTCAAGACCGACACCTCCAAGGCCGGCACCCCCAAGGCCAGCACTTCAAAGACCGTCGACCCCAAAGGCCGACGGCTCCAAGGCCGACACCTCCATGACCGACATCTCCAAGCTGTCAAGCTCCCTCGTCATTAATAGTGCCATGCAAGTGAACAGAGCCTTGTACATGAACAGTGCCATGCAAGCTCATCCAAGGGTATGAGCAGGGCCACGCGAGCACTCCATACTCGACACTCTACGAGGGACAGTTGGCTTCAACTCAACATCATCCTTCTCCCCCCAACGGCTGTACCTTGGGCCCATCTTCTCCCCCCAATAGCTTAATTTCGCCGAAGCATTTGAATGCCTCAGTATGACCGAGGCATATAATATTTCAGTGCCGTCGAGTATATGAGGATAGAATGCCTCGGCTCTGCTGAGGCATACGAATATCTCGGTCCGACCGAGATAAAAGGATAGCTCGGGCCTGCCGAGGTGTGAGAATGATTCGGAACAATTCTGTCCGAGTATGGTTCGGTTCTGCCGAGGATAATTCGGCTATGTTATTTTTTAAATATGATAGCTGGCTGATCGAATATCAAGAGTGTCTTAACCCTTTTTGTCATGTGCGCAAGCATCGATGCGATAACAATTTTACCCCTCATTAGTTTCCATGAAGCAACAGAGAGATCTTAGCCGCTGTATTATTGTTTTTCTGTGTTATCAGAGAAGACTTTTTGGTATTGGAAGTGGAAGTGAGGACGCTTTTGCTTTTCTATAACTAATATTTCCGCTTGGTTTCTTCATGATTCTATTATCTCTGTGATTGTTTTTTCTGCTTCATGCATGTTGTTATTTCCAAGTCCAAAGAAAGAGGTGTTAGGAGAAGTGGTAAAGAGAGTGGTTGTTGGATATTGTATCACAAGGATGAAGCATGTTCTTCGTTTACAAGAATCCAAGTTTATGATCGAGTGGTGTGCTAGCTTTGTTTAGCTTCTTTGTTCTCATCTCAATGTATGGCTCCTGATTAGATATCCCTGAAGGATAAGAGTGTTGAATTCTGTCGGGTTCTCAAAATGTTTGCGGATGGACTTCATTCTTTTTTACCGGAATTAATTAAAGAGCATATATGTCTAAGCAATACGGCTCACTAAATTAGCGCTTCCCCATCTTTAATTAAAGAAATCTTTCAACGCTCAAATCAAGAAGAAAGACCATGAAAATTTTCTGAAGCCTTTGAAGAAGGCAAGAAGAAAGAAGAAGAAAAAAAAATTATTGCCTCTATGATCTTGACCTACTTTTATAGATGTTTGAGATTAGTTTATCATAAGTTGAGTGCCTTATAAGCAATGGCTCTTGATTGGACCTTGATCTTGGTGGAGGCTTAATCTTAATCAGAGTTAGTTACCCATCTTCTTGATAGGATCTTGTTAGTTATGGAATAACAAAAAGGGTATTAGATCATAAATCAAGATTTCCATATGCATCATTATGTTAAATCATTGTATCAACCCATATAAAGGAAACAGCCAGAGGATACCTGCAGCCAATTATTACATGTCAAAAAAGATATTAGGAGTCCTAATTCCACCGGGTTCTAAAGACGTTGGACGTTTAACAAGACCGTTAAGGTAACATATCTAAAAAAGAAAGAAAAAATGGGAAGGATATTAGGAGTCCTAATTCCACCGGGTTTAAAGACGTAAAGATGGGAAGGATATTAGGAGTCCTAATTCCACCGGGTTCTAAATACGTTGCACGTCTAAAAAAGAAAGAAAAAATGGGAGAGAAGAAACCTATATCGATTCAGCTTACCACCTGCTCTACGTTTCCTAAATTGATGGATTAGCGCTTCCCCATCTACATATAGATGGTGCAAGCAAACTGGGGTCAAAAAAAATCCCTATCTTTTTTTTTTTTCAGTTTTCTTCTCTCCGTCCGCTTGTTTTCCCCTGAACCATGCCGAGATACACAAACCGATGGAGAAGGTTGGTATGACTGCACGGAGTTCGAGGGGATCCTTTTTACTGTGACTGCGGATGGGAGCGTAGCCACCGTGGACGTCCACCCTACCGTGAAGGTGACAGCGTTTGAGACCGAGAGCTACTTCGAGCCAAGAACGGAGACCATGGAGCATATCTTTGATATCTCCAAAGAAGATACGGCGATTGTGGTGAAGATGTCGGTCTCGGGACGGCACATCAAGAAGATCGTTCGTTTCCTTTGAAGTATGACGGGTTGCATTGCAAGAAACTCGATCTCGTTTTTTGTTCTCTTTTAATTTTCTGCGTTTTATGCAGTAGGGGAGAGGTATTTTTGAGTCTAACCAGCTATTGGTACAAAGAGTTGGTATATGGAATTATATATTAGATCAGAGTCCTGCGACTCTTTTGGTCTATTTACGCATAATCAATCCATTTGGTAGTTTCATGGTTTTGATGTGGTTGCTCCTTCGTTTTCTTGAAGCAGCAGAGAGATCATAATCGCTATGTTTTCTTGAAGCAGAGAGATCGTAATCGCTGTGTTGTTATCTTTTTACGTAATGCGATCTTTTCCTTCTACAGGAAGTTGAAGTGAGATCACCTTAATTATCTTTCCTATGATTATTATTTCTGCTTGGATTGGTTCTTTTTATTTTCGTGATTCTGTTTCTGCTTGGTGTTCTATATCCAAAAGAAAAGATCATATGATAAGTCGTAAGAGAATGGCTGTCATGACGAGGATCAAGCATGTTCTTAATTGGTGTTCCCTTACAAGAAACCAGGGTTAATGCATGCATGGGAAATACTGGTCAAGTAATGTTGAGAGTGAGTTAATTGGATTCTTTATTTCATCTTAGGGTGCGTTTGATAAAAGAGTTAAAAAAAATAAGAAAAGTGGCATGGTAAAATTTTAAGGATTCAAAATTTTCATGCTAATTATCTTTTCATTGCGTATGTAAATGAATGATAAAATATTACAGGTATAATGCTAAAGAAAAAAAATTGGTATTCTATCTTGAGACAAACTTGACAAGAATTATATTACCATGGAGTCTATCGCGTGGTATGGCAATGTACATATCTGCTATAAAAAGCACTTGAAGTAGGGTTTTGATCATCTAATCTTGTGGTTAAAAGCCATATTTTTCATTCAACGCTGTAAAATAGAGTTGGAGTATGGTGGTATTCATGAGAAATATTTAAAAAGAGATAGAACATAGTGGGAAGTCTCGTATTAATCATTCCGAGATGGATAAGAAATAAAAAATAATCGTGCAAGAAAGTCTCAAACTGTTAAAGAAAAAAGTGACAGGCTTGTGAGACTCGTATACGTCCAAAACTTTCTAAATGACAATAAAGTTTGAGAGACGTAGGTTTCTAGAATTTAACAATAGCCTTGAAACTTTACCTTATTTTTTCTTAGATACTAGTAAGAGATTTTTTTTATAGAAAAAATGGCATCAGATGTTTCTTGATTTATCTTAGCTTTTTAAGATAACCCAGAAAGTGAAGGATATTTTAATGCAAAATATAAGGAATAAATTTGGTGCAGTGCATGCTATTTATATAAACACAAAAGAAAATTAGTACACATAATTTAGTCATTATTTCATTTAATGATCACTACTTAACCATGAACTAATAATTGCAACTAGTAATTGCCATTTAATAACTTTCATTACTAATCTATTTTTTTCAATTTGTTTGAACAAGATAGGATCAAATAAGTTTATTGCCTACTCTTTATTGTGACAATTGTTTATAACAATTATCACAACAATTATTATATAAAACATTAAAAATCCATATCAACTTTACATAGAGCAACAACTGTTATTCTATTATAATGTTAAAGAAAAAGCTTGGCATACCACTCCCTTCCCCCACTTAGGAGTGCATAACAATATAACATACATATGAACCGAGATGCATGATCTCCTTTCAACCTGGTTGATTTTTATCTACCATTCTAATCCTTGATTATTACAAAAAGATAAATGATGAAAATAGTGGTTTTAAAAAATAGCACTCAATAATAAATAATAGTTTTTTATTAAAATATTTTTTAAGAATGCATTCAATTATTATTGAGCAAAAATTGATTCAATTACTATTGAAATATAGATTTATATTAATAGAATAAAATATACTAATTGGTTATTCATTTATTGCCTTCTAATACCTAATTTGAACTTATTATGTCAGGTAAAGGAGATGGAAGCTTTTATTTTATTTTGTTAAAATGTGTTGCCACCTGTGGCCACTCCCTTTCTTAAAATAAATGAAATGACACTAAATGCTTTGCGGGACCATTGTTAAATAATAATAATAATAATAATAATAATAATAATAATAATAATAATAATCGCAAAGTTTCTTACTTTCTTATATTGGTTTCTAGTCCCACCAATTCAGCGCCTTCCCTCGCTCTTTCCCCCTGCGCCTATACGTGGAGAATAATCCAAACTCCACATAATCCCATTCCTTCTTCTCCCTTCTTCTTCCTCTTCTGGTTTTGTTTTGGTCTCTTTGTGCTCAGAACCACCACCATGTCCAGGTACAGAGGAGGCCAGGCCGAAGACAACCACCCACGCTACGGCAGAGGGGGCAGAGGCTGCGAGCGTTGCGATGGCCGATGTTAGGAGCTAAAGCTATCGAACGTCCCTCCCCGTCGTCGTCGCTGCCAGTTCTCGCTGCTTCTTATCCGAATCCTGTTCTGGAGTTGGCGCTAGTGGAGTGCTTTAACGAACTTCTCACCATCAAAAAGGAGGAAGCTTCCACTTCTGCCACCGTCCGGACTTGAGCAAGAATACGGCGCATCCATGCGGCCCGGCTTTGGTTCCATCGGAAGGCCTTTCATCTTCCAGGACAACCACTTCCTCGTTGACATTGAAGACAAGGATCTCCTGTTGGAATTAAACCTAAATCTTTTGGTGAAAATCATCAACATGAAGCCCAAGAACATTCATGTTCAATCATTAAGAATTAATAAACGATAAATGAAAGTGTACGTGAATGAATTCATATTGCATGATTGCTCTCAGAGTTGGACTGTTGGCCTTCAGATCAACATGTACTCATAGAGAGCGCTTTAGAATTTTCTCTAGGATATTCTTTTTGATATAAGATTCAGATAAGAGAGTCGTACATGTCGTACGTGCGATCCAGAGACCATAACGCTATATATAGATAACTTCATCATTATCTTTTTGTATTTCTATTTTAGTCCATCATAAAAATATAAATAACCCCTTAGGTCTCTAGACATTAAAGGCCCACATCTTATTAGATACATTAAAGCTCAAATTACTGAAACCTTAGCAGATCACTTTTAATTAGGCTTAACCATATTTGACCGTCCGCAACACATATTTATTTCACATATAAGCCTAATGTTGGATTAATAATCCAATAATCTCCCACTGAGCTATATGTGTAACCTTATAATTATGTTTTGCAAAAAAAAATAACTGAATGAGCTCAATTTTACTATCATTATCGAAATGTATCTATAACTAATTCGGTCCATCAATCATACTAATATAGGATCAAAGCGGTCTTTGTTATATCTATCATAACTTGACCCATCAATGATCACGTATGTTGATACAACTGAATGACATGGATCATGATGTGGATGTATAGCATGAAAATTACATGTAATGTGATCTTAACATGCCTATTTCTAACTGATCCTGAAACTTGAGTGAGATCAAAACTTTAACATAATTGTACAAAGTGTATTGAACTGAATAAAATACTTTATTTCTGATTAAAAATATCCAAACATATAAGTGTGTACAAAGCAAACATAAAGCATAAAATAGAGGCAATACAAACTCCCACTGAATTTAATCATCATCATTCTCTATAACACCCATATAAGTAGTATGCTTATGAAAGACCTTGGGCAGCACACCCTTTGTAAGGGATCTACAATCATGGAGTTTGTCCCTATATGCTCTATAAAAATCTGACCACTCTATACTCTTTCTTTTACAACTAAGAACTTGATGTCAATATGCTTTGACTTGGTCGAGCTCTTGTTGTTGTTAGAATACAATACAGCTGACTTGTCACAAAATAACTTTAATGGTCATTAAATTCTTCCAATATGCGCAGCCCAATGATGACCCAATGATGATTTTTTTTAGCCATATCCCATGATTGGATGCCTTATAATATGCTATAAATTTTGCTGCCATGGTAGAAGCTATAAGTGTTTATTTTGTACTTCTCTAAGAAATAGCCCCACCACCTAACAGATATACATATCTCGAAGTAGATCTTTTACTATCTTGGCATCCCGCAAAATCGAGTCAGAATACCCAATGATCTCAAAATGAACTGATCTCCTATATGTCAGCATGTAATTTTTTATTTTTTTAGATATCTCATAATCCTTTTGGCTGCTTTCCAGTGATCCATACCTGGATTACTTAAATATCTGCCTAGCACTCCAACATTGTACGCAATATCCGAACATATACAAACTGAGCATACATTAGACTCTCTACAACCAAAGCATAAGGAATCTTATGCATCTCTTCAACTTCAAGGTTTTCTTTTTGGGCACGGGTTAAGACTGAATTTATCTTCTTTAGCGATCGGGGTGTCATCTGGTTTGCAATATTGCATGCCAAATCTCTTAAGTACTTTATCGATATAGCTCCTTTGTGATAATCCAAGGATACCCTGAGAACGATCTCGATGTATCTAGATTTTTAATACAAAGGAGCCATCATCAAGATCTTTCATTTAAAAATTGCTTGATAGAAATCTCTTGGTTTCGTGCAATATGCCTATATCATTAGTGGCAAGCAAAATGTCATCCACATACAAAACTAGAAAAATGTATTTACTCTCACTGAACTTGTGATACACATAATCATCAACTTCATTCACCTCAAAATTAAATGAGAGAATTATTTGATGAAATTTGTGGTACCATTGACGAGAAGCTTACTTTAACCCATAAATGAATTTTATCAATTTGCAAACCATTTTCTTTGGGCCTCCTGACACAAAGTTTTTTAGTTGCACCATATAAATTGTCTCATCAATGTCTCCATTAAGAAATGCTATCTTGACATCCATTTGATGAGTTTCATATCATACTGTGCAACAAGAGCCACGATTGTCCTAAAAGAGTTCTTCGATGAAACTGGATAGAAGGTTTTTTTAAAGTTAATCCTTCCTTTTGAATATAGCCTTTAGCCACAAGATGAGCTTTATACCTCTCCATATTACCCTTTGAATCCCATTTGGTCTTAAAAATCCATTTACAACCAATGGGTTTCACACCTTCTGGTAATGGGACAAGTTGCCAAACTTTATTATCTTGCATAGACTTATACTCTTCTTTCATTGCTTCAATTCACTTTTCTGAGTTGGAACCTTGTATGGCTTGAAGGAAGTTGACAGGATCATCTTCCATCATGCCATTATTTTTCTCATGTTCTGAAGAAACACTATATAGTCATATGGAATAGCATTTCTCCTTTCTCTAGTGTATCACCACAAAGGCACTTGTTCTTGAGGTTGTTGAGTTTGTACCTCTGAGGGTTGATCAATAATTTCTTGTTCTTTTGGAATTGCAATTTGATCAATGACAGGAACATAAATCTGCTCATTGTCAGAAGCAATTATAGGAATATGAACAAACTCCTCTTCAATAAGAGTAGTAGGATCCAATTCCTCCTCAAAGATAAAGTCTCTAACCTTATTTCTCCCCACAAACTCAATATCCTTAAAGAACATTGCAGTTTTCATCTCAAAATTTGTTCTTCATTTGGGATCATAAAACATGAAGCCCCTGGATCGCTCATAATACCCAACAAAGTAGCTGCTTACTGTTTTGGAGTCCAATTTTTTTTCATGTGGCCTATAAGGCCTTGCCTCAGTTGGACATCCCTAAACATGAAAATGCTTTAGACTAGGCTTTCGTCTAATCCAAAGCTCATAAGGTGTTTTGATAACTACTTTAGTTGGTACTCTATTCAGATGTAAGCTGTTGTCTTTTGTGCTTCTCTCCAGAGTGACTCTGGTAAGGTTGAATGACTAATCATACTCCTTACCATATTTTTAAGAGTGCGATTATGTCTTTCAGCTACACCATTCATGCTAGATGACCATGGCATGGTGTATTATTGTGGGATAATTCCATATTCCTTTAGGTATTTAGCAAAAGGCCCTAACGTTGTTCATTTGAACCATCATATATGTCATAGTATTTACCACCATGGTCAGATCTGGCTCCTTTAATCCTTTTGTTGAGTTGAAGCTCATCCTTAGCTTTAAATGATTTGAACACATCCAAAACTTGAGACTTTTCATGAATAAGAAATAGGTATGCCTATCTAGAATAATCATCTATGAATGATACAAATATTGTTGACCATTCCAAGAAGGTGTAGGAAATGGTCCATAAATGTTCGTATGTATCAACTCTAAGACTTCCGCAGTTCTATATGCATCCAGTTTCTTTGTTTTGGTCTATTTGCCCTTAATGCAATCAACACAGACATTGAAGTCTGTTAAATCAAGAGAATCCAAAATTTCATCTGACACAAATCGTTCAACTCTATTTCTATAGATATGACCTAAGCGCTTATGCCATAATGTTCCTGAATTTTTATTACAAATTTTATGCTTAGTACCTCATGATTCCATATTTAGGGTTTCATTATAAGAAGCAATAGTATCAAGCAAATATAGATTGCCATATACTATAAGAGAACCAGTTTCAATAATATTTGAATTTAAAGAAAGACTAAACTGACTATTTCCAAATGAACAACAATATCCTAATTTGTCCAAAGCTAAAATAGAAACTAAATTTTGTCTAAATGATGGTACTATAAAAGTATCTTTCAAATCCAAATAGTAACCAAAACTTAATAACAATCTAAAATGCCCAATTGCCTCCACGTCTACTGACTTGCCATCTTTCGCATAAATGCATCTTTCAGCATCAGTTGGCCTTTGGTAGCTCAGCAATCCTAATGGAATTATGTATTCTAGATATGAATCAAATTCATAAAAATATACAAGAAGATATAATATAAAATTTTTAGATGCCCAGGATCCTTAGGAACAGATTCATTAAATCTCAAATAAAATCTAAAATATTAGATTTATTCATACTTGAGTCCTTTATCGATGTAGAAAAGGATGAAGCCGGTGAATCCTCTGCCACTAGCCGTTCACGTATTCGGCTTCTAACGGTGATCCATTCGGAGAAGAGTGGATGAAGACCTTCAAGGTATGAAGATGACACTTCGGCAGAGAGGGGTGCTAGCGCCTCTTGAATCCCCTTATAGAAATACAGAAGACATCTCTGAAGATCTAAAAGATCTAATCTTTTTCTTCTCATGCTCTCACTTCCTAGGAGGAAGGAACCCTATTTATAGGGTGAGAAAGAAAAGTTCCAAGGGAGAAGAAGAGACTCTTTTCATGGTATGGTAACTTTAATCCAAAGAAGCAGAAGAAACTCTCATTCTCATGGTAACATCATGGTAGGGGTGGCAATCGTGTCGTGTTGTGTCGTGTCCGGGTCGTGTTATGTTTTGGTCGGGTTGAAAACACATCAACCCAAACACGACCTGTGAGTTAAACGGCTTAGGTAATTTGGACACGAACACGATCTGACTCGAAACACGACTAACCCGACACGACCTGTGACCCGAGATTTACACAGGTAATAAAAACTGTAACCCAAATTTTAATAATTTAAATAACATTTAATATATTTGTAAATATGGGATAATAATTAATGGAATATAAACATGAAAGCTTACTAATTCCTAGCATTTAAACGTATAATAAAAGCTGTAACCCAAATTTTAATAATTTAAATAATATTTAAGACATTTATAATTGTAAATATGGGATAATAATTAATGGAATATAAACATGAAAGCTTACATCTTCACACGTAATTTTTTTTTCTCCCTTGTTCTTCAATGATTAATTGACGAAAGATGGGGAAGACTCTGATTGCCAACAGGGATGAGCGATCAAAGTGCCTCCTGAATTGTAAAAGTAGTTAATATTTATATGCATTAAAGATGGATTTGAGGAAATGGACCATGAAAGAGATGACATTATGACAGACGATAACTGATTTTGTGAAGAAGAGATGAAGAGATGAGAGAAGGGAGCCCGATCTGACTAGAAGACCTGCAGTCCTCTTGTCTTTAACGGAGCCGACCATCGTTGGAAGTCAGCCATGGCTTCCCACCCCTGCCGAAAACTAGATCTAGAGATCTAGATCCATCCGAACGCCGTCGCCGTCTCTTCTCCGGCGATGGTTTTTAGCAAGACTCAACCCACAACCCACAGAGAACAAGGATACATACAGGGTAACAGGGATGAAACAAAAATTATCAGTTGATTTCGTTGCTTGCGCCGGTGACAATCGAAAAGATCTGGCAACTCCAAAGCTCTGACGAAGGCGAGTGGCAAAAATGAATGGCCGAATGGAAGGCTAGAAGCTAGGGTTAGGGTTGACTGTTGAAGGGGCGAGCGGAACTGCGGAAGGCGAGCGGGTGTCGGGAGAGCGAAGGAAATACCAAAATAACTCAGAGTTAAAAGCGAGCGGATTGTGGTCCTTGTGGACTTGTGGGCCTATGGGCCAGTGGACTACGGCGGGTTCGGGTTATCCTGATTAAATACACGGGTCAAAACAGGTCAGATGGGTTCGTGTCAACCCGATTAAATACATGGGTCAATTTGGGTCAATTCGGGTTAAGCGGTTGAACCCGAACACGACCCATTTAAATTTCGTATTGGCGGGTCGTGTCATACATGGGTTTGTACCAAAAAATAGTCAACCCAAACCCATTTAATTCATGCTAAACCAATTTAGCATGATTATTAGGTAGTGATCTTAATCAACGTAACATTTCCAAATCAAGATCTGAGTTAGTCAAATTGGCCAGGCCAGTGAAAGAGAAGTGGGGGTCCCCCGTTGCTTTCCTTAGGTCAGTCAACGGAACCAATTAAGTAACCACAATCTCTTTACCTTTCTAGACACCAACTGACCAATCAGACCTTGAAAGGATTTGCACTGTGATTTTCACACTACCACCAAATTCATGCATAGAATAAATCTAGTATGCAGAACAGGAGACAACATTTAAATTATCTATTTAATGAATTTTAAAATTATCATCTTAAGAAAAATTTTTGTCAATTAAAACACGTCCGGCCGTAGCTCATTATTCCCTTGGGCCAGTCTATGCAAAACACGCATAGAGACTTAGGAGGCGTATTTTAATACAAAAATTTAAACTTAAGAAACAAATGATAAAACCAAATCATGTTACATGATTTAATAAAACATTAAACAGATAATAAATGCATTTAAAATTCAACCAATCCAGATTTTAAATCCCGTGAGAGAACGGAAAGACGAGAGAAAAGCGAAACAAACAGGCCACGTTTTCTCTCTTTTTAATATGTCACCGCATGTGGTTATGGAAGCCACGTTTTCGCTGCATTTCCTTCCTTTACTTTTTCTTTCTTTAATGCTACGTTTCTTTTCTCTTCCTTTCTTTAATGCTATCTCTTTAATACCAGAAAAAAATCCGGGAAACCTTTAATGCCAGAAAGAAATCTTTAAAAGAAAAGGAAGAGGCCACGTTTTGTTTCCGCAAAAAATCGAATCTGAGTTAGGTTTAATGGTTTCTGCTCAATTCCGTGAACAAAAATCAGAACTGAGCAAAAAATCGAAACCTAAGATCCGAAAAACTGAAAACAGAAAATACGCGGCATAAATTGCTTGAAAAGAGAAACTTTGATGGAAACACTCATAAAATAAGGCAGAGGTTTAAAAAGCTCTGATACCAAATGTAAGACTTAATTTAAATATATTGATCACGATATCAAATATGCGGAAATACGGTATCAATATATTTATCATGAAATTTTAAGATCGATAAATACCTCCAGCCATTATTATTAATTTTCCTTCCTATAAGGGTAAGGAATTTGATCTTCCTTGAATCAGCTGCACGGGATCTTGATCTTCCTTCTCTCTAGGGATCTTGATCTTCCTCCTCCTCTCGATGGATCTTGATTGATCTTCCTCCTCCTCTCGATGGATCTTGATTGATCTTCCTCCTCTCGATGGATCTTGATTGAGTTCTTCCAATCAATGAGCCATCGCACTCTGATGGTGTATGCCCTCAGGATGTGCTCTTGATCAGGGACTCAATGCCTCCGATTATTTTGGTTTTTCTTTCGATAACCTTGTTAAAAGCCTTAGGAAGGGTTCCCTATTTATACTCAAATCCCTTCACCGCCTGCTCCCATCAAGCAAGCGTTCAACATTTAAGGGGGGGCTGTTATCACTTCTTAATTAGTGAAACGTTAGTAATAAAATTAGGACCATTGAAAGCGATGGGTTATTACAGGTTTATAACCAGTTAAAGAAGATGGACAAGCACCAATTGGATCCCTTTTGGGCTGTGGTGGCCCAAGTTGGAATGGACCTTATCCGTCTTGCTTTCTTGTAACGAAACGGGCCCGTGGGCCCGGGTCGTTACAGGATGGAAGGGGACTGCAAGAAGTAATCCAAGCTCTTGATGTGGTGCTCGGGAATAGTCCATTCAAGGAGTGAGCCACCGATTTCTTTGCTTCCAAGTTCTCTGATTGTTTTTTCCATGGTTATGTTACTGTGGCAAGGTCTTTCTTCTCTCTACTATTTCGGAACAGTACGTAGCCCAATCGGCGATGGCCTAGAATACTATGGAATTATCTTTGAATATTGGTATTGTTTCTTAAAAATGCTTGCAATCTACTTTATTTTTCTTACTGCTTTTCTGATTCAATTCTGTGCCTCTACAGATGTTGCCGCCACATCATTTTATATGAACATGGAAGTCGTAGGCTTGGTAATGAAAAATCTTGTCATCCAGTATACCGGGACGCCCATGAGTACGAATTTCCCTTTGCTATTTCTTCTCAAATGAAGGTTCTTTCTGTTTAATTAAGCCTTTTATCTCTTATTTTTAATAAATGGTGTTGCATTTAATTATATTTATCTAGTATTGTTTTCCTTGCATGCTGAAAATTTGACTCATTATACGTAATTTGACTACTGGTAAACTGTTTTCTGATTTTAGCTTTTAGGCCGTTGTAGTTGTTCTCATGTTCTCACCCTTGGTGCACCAATAATTCCAGCTAAGGGAGGGCCTTATAGAGGGTTGAAGGTTGAGGTTACAGAGGCAAAATTCATGCCAGCTGTTTAGGATTACAGTGATAACCTCCTCAGAATTGAAAGATCTCAAGTACTTTCTTTTCCACTCTACCATACTCTGGTTTTAAACGCTCTGTAGCTGATGTCAATGGTGTTAATAGGAATAATTGCTGCTGATATACAAAATGAACAATTATGTAATATTATGTTTGTTCAAGTATTATCTTGCTAATCAGGGATATGAGAAGCCTGTCCTCAATTACTTTCGAGGAAAGTACAATTGTAAGGCTTGTTTCATGGCCATCTCTTCAATCTGGCAGTGCTAGCGAGCCAATATATGTACCAATCGAGGTTATCTCATTTTATTGATATATATCCTAAGCGTGCTCTTGGAGAGGTTCTTATTATAGTCTCCATGGGCTTGAATTTTGGATTTTGATGGTTCTTATCATGTTCCCTCTAGCAGGATTGGTCTGTTCAATTGGTAGATGAATCAATTTGTGAGATTGGTTGGCAAAAAATTGTAAAAATTCAGATATTTGATGGAGCAGTGTCTATTTGGAGTTTAGTGTAGTATATTCCAAAGATGTGCAGGAATCGGATGTATTAGACTCCAAAGGTTATGAGTGTTCAGTGTAAGATAGGTGACATGTGACATCGTGGTATCAATGAAGACCCAACAGGTGCGTGCGATAACTTATGCCATGCCCTTGGACGAGTCTATCCAGAAAGGACTCAAAGTGGCAATGTAGTTGTTCGAGAGAAGTCTCCTGATCTCTTTGGCTGAGTAGAATTGAGAGAGGTTAAAAATAAGGGTTCATAGCTGTCTTTGGTTAGATTGGTAGAGGAGTTTCTTGACTTGATACTTTTGAATGCAAGAGGGGAGAAACGAAGGAAGGAGAACAGAGAAAGGAAAGGAAAGGGAGAAGAAAAATATTTTTTCTTAGTGCTCTTTGTGGGTTTTAAATCCTGTATTATATTTATTATGGTTGAATTCTCGCTCTTTAGGTGAAACCGATGGATTTTTTTTTGAACCATATTAATTAATTTTAAATTACGGTTTCAGCTTTATTTTTCATTATTTTACTCAACTGTTCCTTGGATTTTAATAAGTTGGTAGGAGATGATAAACTTAATTTAAATATATTGATCCCAATCAGATATGCGGAAACATGGGACCAATATATTTATCATAAAAATAAAGCAAGTCAAGATCGATAAATACCTCCAGTCATTGTTCCACGGTCCAGATGAGGGTAAGGATCTTCCACACCTTGCGATCTCTCTCAGCGATGGTGTAAACTTTCTCGATGAGACCAGGCGCAGGGACCTTCCCGGTTTTATAATCCTTTATGCCTTATCTGTCCATTACAGAGGGCGCCGCTTTAAATGGATATGGTTGAGGGATTCTTATCTTAATCGTGAATTCAAATTCAAAATTTGAATTCACGTAATCCCTCGATATCAGAATATAGGACCACCTTAATCCACCTTAATCGTATCTAACCCGATACGATTAATGGAGAAAAACCAACATTCTCCCACTTGGTTCGTATATTCTATTACTATAGTAAGAAACAGAATACATGAATCATGACAATAAGTCCTCTTAAAATCGAGTATTATTTACCATGTATTACAATGTATTATATTTTCCAAACATAAACCTATATAACTTAATGAATAAACCCCATGTTTATTCTAGGTCCAACGTAATGATGCTTATCACAAATTAATGTGTACACTAAATAACTGAATGTGAAAAACATCACAACCATAAAAGAGTTTCATTGTACAAGTAGTTGTCCATGCAACTAAATTATATCATGGGACCAACTCCCATTCATACCACATGATCCTCAAAATTCTTAATTGGCATGCCTTTAGTCAAGGATCAGCTATCATCAATTCAGTGCTAACATATTCTATGATCACTTTGTTTTCTTTAACACATTCTCTTATGGCTAAATACTTAATGTTGATGTGTTTACTTCGACTACCACTCTTGTGGTTTTTAGCCAAAAAAATATAGCAACTGAATTGTCATAGTACAATTTAATTGGCCCAGCAATAGAATCAACAATTCTAAGCCCTGAGATGAAACTCTTCAATCATACACCGTGCGATATAGCCTCAAAACAAGCTTGCATAATAGAGGTAGCAGTCAACTATGTACCTCATAACCTTTTAGCAGCTCTCAAGTGGTCTAAACCTGGATTACTCTGATATTTCCCCAACATCCCAACTGCAAATGCTCTGTCAGGCCTTATACAGACCTGAGCATACATCAAGCTACTAACAGCTGAAGCATATGAAGTGTTCTTCATTTTCTCCTCTCAAAGTCATTCCTTGGGCACTGATTCAAATTGAATATGTCACCCTTGACTATGGGAGCTATACTCGGTGAATAATTTTTCATCCGAAATGTCTCTAAAATTTTATTGATATAGGTTTCTTGAGATAGACCTAAAACACATCGAAGTCTGTCTCCCTGAATTTTAATGCCAATGACATAAGAGGCATCACCCATATCTTTCATGTCAAAATTCTCAGAGAAAATTGTTTCACCTCATGCAACATACCTTTATCATTGGTTGCAAGTAAAATATTGTCTACATATAGGATCAGAAAACAAATTTTGCTCCCACTGACCTTCTGATATATACATTGATCTATGATGTTCTCTACAAATCCAAATGAAGAAATCACATCATGGAATTTTAAGTACCATTGTCGAGAGGCTTGTTTCAATCAATATATAGATCTCTTAAGCTTGCATACTAATTGCTCATTATCACTAGAGGGAAAACCTTTAGGTTGTTTCATATAAACCTCTTCCTCTAGATCTCCATTGAGAAATGCAGTTTTCACATCCGTTTGTTGCAACTCTAAATCAAAATGCGCAACAAGTGCCATGATAATGCGGAAGGAATCTTTCTTAGATACAGGAGAAAATGTCTCCTTGTAATCAATTCCCTTTCTTTGAGTGAATCCCTTAGCAACGAGTCTTGCCTTATATCGCTCAATGTTGCCTAACGAGTCTTTCTTGGTCTTAAAGACCCATTTACAGCCAACGGCTTTTGCTCCATTAGGCAACTCAACAAGATCCCAAACTCCATTAACTGTCATAGAATTTATCTCATCTTTCATAGCATCAGACCATAAATTGGATTCCTTACAATTCATGGCTTGTGAAAACGTTTCAGGATCATTTTCAGCTCCAATATTATAGTCTGACTTTTGAAGATACACAATATAGTCACTAGAAATTGCTGGTTTCCTTTCTCTTGTAGATCTTCTTAATGTTGTAACAATCTCCTCTGGAGGAGTTGATTGTTCAACTATCTCTGGTAACTCATAAGAGACTAGATCTACTAGTTCATTATCAGTAAATTATGGAATTTCAATGACTGGTTGTATAATGCCCGTTTGATCTTGAGGGGCACTATGAACGATAATCAGTCTGTCACTTGAAGTGGAAGGTTGAGCATCAGAATGTTTCCTTTCAGGAATCATGCTCTACAATTGATCACTCCCACTGATCAAGTCATTCTCAAGAAATTTGGCATTTCTTGATTCCACAATCCTAGTTATGTGAGATGGACAGTAAAATCTATATCCCTTGGACCTCTCGGCATATCCAACAAAATACCCACTAATGATCCTAGGGTCCAGCTTTTTCTCTTATGGATTGTATACTCTCACTTCACATGGGCATCCCCATATGCGTACATGTCGCAAACTTGGTTTCCAACCTTTAAATAACTCAAATGGCGTTTTAGAAACAGCCTTGGTTGGAACCCGATTTAATATGTACACAGCTGTTTTGAGAGCTTCTATCCACAAGGACTTAGGTAGTTTGGAGAAGCTAATCATGCTCCTCACCATGTCCATCAATGTTCAGTTCCTTCTTTCTGCTACACAATTTTGATTAGGTGAGCCAGATAAACTGTATTGGGCAACAATCCAATGTTCTTGAAGGAACTTCGCAAATGGACCAGGCATTTGTCCATTTTCTGTGTATCTCCCATAATACTCACCTCCTCTATCAGATCTTACAATTTTGATTTGTTTTCCACATTGCGTCTCTACTTCTGTCTTGAACACCTTAAAGGCATCTAATGCTTCGTTCTTATTATGAAGCAAGTAGAGATACATCACTACAGTAAATATAAGGGATAACGACGCTTTTAAAGCTATTTCCCCCGGCCCAACCCCCCCCCCCCCCCAGCCCACGCCCACCCCCACCCCACGCCCACCCACAACCCACACCCCACCCCAAACACACACCCCCCCCCCCCCCAAACAAGCTGGAATTTTTTTTTTTTGCATCCAATATAAAAATTTCTCAGACTCCTAGAGATCTAGGATGATTTATCCCTATTTTTATGATACTAAACAGTGTGAAGAGTTTCTCTTCCTGCAACTATTGTCTTCTTTAATGATAATTTCTCATGTGTTAACTGTTTAAAAGTAATTCTCTGTTTTGGTGGCAAAGAAACACTCTTCTTAACGATGAAATTGTAAAAATTGGCAAGGTGGAATAAAGTAAGGATAACGAAAATCATCAAACAAATAAATATAAAGCCATTGTTCTTCATCGATAAAGACAATCACGGTGTTAATGCACGAAATCAATTGACCCATTGATTTCATAGGAACAACTTATGACCTCCAGAAACCAAAAGATAACAACTTGGGAGGGAATTCCAGCATATACCTGACCGAAATCTGCCAGCTTGAGTACCCCCTCGGCGAAGATCAGCAGATTGGACGGCTTGAGATCACGGTGGACCACCGAGTGCCGGTGGCACGCGTAGACTCCCCTTGGGATCTGAAGCATCAACTGCTTGACCTCGCAGACTGCGAGGCCGCCGCCTTTCTTGGCGTCGCTTATGACGGAGGTGAGATCGGCGGGCAGGAACTCCACTGCCAGTAGTACTCGACGAGGTCGACAACGTTTGGGAGAGTCCCGGAGGATCTGGAGGGCCTCGATCTCCCGGAACGAGCTCTGATAATCGTGGATCTCCTTGAGGGCCACCACGACGCCGTCATACCGCCGGCGGCTGCGGTATACGTCGGCATAGGCGCCGGAGCCGATGCGTTCGAGGATCTCGTACCGCTGGGTGATCTCTGACCGGCCGTAGATGCTCCAGCTCCTAGAGTAATAATTATCCAGAAATCAAACACATCCCAGCCAAAACATGATACGCAAGCAAGGAGCCAAATGTAAACACGGAATCACCAAAAATACTCGAGCAAAGTCCAATTCCAACAAGAGCTCGGAACGGCAATCTCCTAGAATTCACAAACCATACAATCACAGAAAAATAAACCCAATTCCACGAAACAAAACCAGAACTGCAATCACTCGAAATTAATAGCAAAAAACAAAAGGAACGAACGTTCCGATCAAAAACTCTGTGAAACCAAAAACCTTTGAACTGTACAGTCAGGAAATCAAAAGAGATCGGGGAATCGAGAGAAGAAGCGAAGGGGATCAGTAGAGTTACAGTTTCTTGGCCTGCTCGAGGGATCGGGCGTGGCCGAAGTGGAAGAGATCGTAGATGCCATCGGCGTAGACCCGGACGGGCCTATCCCCCTCACCCTCTGGCTTTTCCTTCTGCTCCGGCGCTGGATCCGCCATTGGTGCTTTGAAGCCGAATTAAGAGAAGAGCCACACGATGTGGATTTTTCTACCATGTTCTCCTTCCCTCTCTCTCCCTCTCTGGTTGGGGGCCATAATAGTAGGGTAAAGGCTACCGACGCTTTAAAAAGTGTCGGCAGGCTGCGTGAATTCCCCACGGTTTCCCCTAGCGTCGTCTTAAAAGGGTTGCTATCCCTAATTTTTTGGGTAGTGCATAAATCGTGAGTAGTCATCAATGAAGCAGATAAAGTATTTCGGACCATGAAAATCCATATCTGGACAATAAATGTCCATGTATATGATCTCTAATAGGTCTGAACTCCTCTTGAGCACATTTCTTTGACTTATTGGTCTGCTTGCCCTTAATGCAGTCCACACAAGTGTCAAAGTCAGTGAAGTCAAAAGTATTGAGTACTCCTTCATTCACTAACCTCTTGTTTCTATCTATGAATTTATGTCCCAATATTCGATGCCATAACATAGAAGAGTTATCATTTACAACACATCTTTTCATGCTAGCCCTAACATGCATCATATCATGAGTGGTATTATTTTGTAAATTAATATAGAAAAGACCATCAGATAAAGTATCATTCCCAACAAGTTCAGATTTATAATATAAACCGAAAGAAGTATCTGAAAAGTTGAAGGAATAACCCAAAGGTACAAGTCTTGAAACTGAAATTAAATTCTTAGAAAAACTAGGTACATAAAAGGTCCTTTCCAAATTTAAAAATAAAACCACTACTAAGAACTAAATTGTATATCCCTATAGCTTCCACATGTGAGCGCATCTTATTTCCTGAAGAGATATACTGCTCACTTTCTACTGGCTTTCTTAGGTTTTGCATACCCTGCAAAGTATTGCAAATGTGGATTGTAGAACCAGAATCAATCCACCATGTGTTATAAATAACATTAGCCATATTAGATTCATAACAGACAAGTGAGATTGTTTTACTTTTCTTTTCAAGCCAAGTCTTGAACTTGATGCAATCCTTCTTCATGTGTCCCTTCTTCTTATAGAAGAAACACTTGGATTCCTTCTTAATGTCAGATTGGGGTGGTATTTTACTTTTACCCTTTTTTCTTGGCTCGTGCCCGATCCTTTCCATTTGTAGTCAGCATTGCACTCTCATCCAATTCCATCAACAGTCTACCCTCTTCTTAAACACATATGGCCAAAAGTTCATTGATTGACCATTTTTCCTTATGTATGTTATAAGATATCTTAAATGGTCTATACTGCTGTGAAAAGGTATTTAAAATATAGTGCACCAGAAAGGACTTAGACATTTCAACCTTAAGAGTCTTCAGTTGAGCTGCAATGTCCCTCATTTGCATAATGTGCTCACGCACACCTCTCACTCCAGTGAGCCTCAGGGATGACAACTTCAATATTAGGGTACTGGCAAGAGCTTTGTCTGAAGTACTGAATTGCTCATCAATGGCCTTTAGTAGCTCCCTGACATTCTCATGCTTATCAACTGAACCACGTATACCAACAGAGATTTTTCTTTATGAACATTGTACTCAAGCGATTAGATCGCTCCCAACGTTCATAAATCGTAATCTCACTAGGAGTGATGGTCTGAGTTACTGAAGGTGGTTCATCCTTCCATATAGCATAATCAATGTCCATCCAGCCAGATGAAGGAGAATTCTCTCCTTCCAAACCTTATAGTTATCATCCCTTAATTCAACTATGTCACATTTTATATCAGAGAAATTTACAGGTTACATAACTGCAAAATTTAAACATACATGCTTATTATCAAAAATTGAGGCTAATAAAATGCTTTACCAATGTAAATTATGCATTTAGAAAATAGTAAATCTACCGACATAAAACTTACCTGTGGGCTAAAGCTTTAATTCAATTAGATTCACTTAAGTCTGTATGATAAAACTATCAAATTATGTTCCTTCTTTTTAATTCATTGGGTAGATTAGAAAAATATAATTTGATATTTTATCCTAATTAATTATTTAAATACAAAACAATGAATCTACTGGCATAAAACTTGCATATGGGCTAAAGCTTTAATTCAATTAGATTCACTTAAGTCTGTATGATAAAACTATCAAATTATGTTCCTTCTTTCTAATTCCTATGGGTAGATTAGAAAAATATAATTTTATATTTTATCTCAATTAATTATATAAATAGTGAATCTGCTGACATAAAACTTGCATATGGGCTAAAGTTTTAATTCAATTAGATTCACTTAAGTCTGTTTGATAAAACTATCAAATTATGTTCCTTCTTTCTAATTCCTATGGGTAGATTAGAAAAATATAATTTGATATTTTATCCTAATTAATTATTTAAATACAAAACATTGAATCTACTGACATAAAACTTGCCTATGGGCTAAAGCTTTAATTCAATTAGATTCACTTAAGTCTGTATGATAAAACTATCAAATTATGTTCCTTCTTTCTAATTCCTATGGGTAGATTAGAAAAATATAATTTATATTTTATCCTAATTAATTATATAAATATAACAAAATTTCCTATGGGATAAATTTTATATATCTATAATTAATTACAATTAATGTCTATTATTTATGTGATTTATTAACTTTATTATACAATTTTATAATTAAGGATACTATGGCTACTCCTCAATTATTCAATTGTATTTATCACTTAGACATTATTTAAATTTTATGCTCAATTATGTCACTTAAGATGCAGGTATAATTCATAAAATTTATACACACAAATTCTAAATATAATTAAACATAAATAAGCCAGGCCAATGGCCCAACCACTTAATGAACGAGCCAGCAGCCCGTCATCCTCACCCAATTCTAATAGTTTAATTTAACCAAAAAAATCTCTCAATCACCTCAAAATTTTTTTGGATCAAATGCTGCAATCCAGCATACTGTAGTCCAGACTGGGCACTGTTTTCCATAAGAGGCATTTTTCATCCGTCCTCATCCCATACACATATCCGAAGCAAGGAAACCCACACTTCCTTCTCTTATGGTGATTTAACCATGAGATATTTAGATTTATCTTTTATTTAAACTATATCCAAAAGGGTAAGCGAACATATAAGTGCATGCTTCATGGCATAAATCTTACTGATTAATCTCTTAAATAAAACTAAATTAAATCAACTGTATCAGATCTAATGCCCTTTCAGATGATTCTTGATGACCTATTAACTCTCCCGGTACATAGGTAGTTGGGTCAAACGCACCAAGGTACTACAACAGCCTCCCTTATTGGTACGTCCTAATATCCCTACCGTATGCCCGTTGGGTAAAATAATCCAGGGTACTACCAGTAGCCTCCCCTTTGGATTATCCCTAAAAGAGAGAAATAGAGATCAAGAACGTCTTGCCCCTCTTTATCAAATAAATGATATAAAGATTGTTTCACATGGATTTTATCATATCCGTATATTAATGGAAACAATCGTAATAATCAAGGCAGAAGTGTTTTTATACGCTCTGATACCAATGATAGACATAATTTAAATATATTGATCCCTATCAGATATGCGAAACATGGGACCAATATATCATAAAAATAAAGCAAGTCAAGATCGATAAATACCTCCAGCCATTGTTCCACGGTCCAGATGAGGGTAAGGATCTTCCACACCTTGCGGTCTCTCTCAGCGATGATGTAAACTTTCTCGATGAGACCAGGCGCAGGGACCTTCCCGGTTTTAGAATCCTTTATGCCTTATCTGTCCATCACAGGGCGCCGCTTTAAACGGATATGGTTCAGGGATTCTTATCTTAATCGTGAATTTAAATTCAAATTCAAAATTTAAATTCACGTAATCCCTCGATATCAGAATATAAGACCACCTTAATCCACCTTAATCGTATCTAACCCGATATGATTAATGGAGAAAAACCAACAGGAGAAATTACTTCACATTTTATCATAAATAATTTGGGTAGAAAGAAAGTAAAACAAATTGAAAAAATAGAATAAATGTTTAATCATTCTATTTATGGTGTGAAAATGTATTCTATTGGCAATTAAACCTCTTAGGAGTTCTCATTCTTTTGCTATTTTTGATAAACCTTCACATTTTATTGATGAAATGATTGATTTTTTTTTTTACTTTGATAATAAGATAAAATAAAACAAAACAAAAACTTCTGAGAATTTCCTTTCAAATTAAATAATTGTTAGCTCAACAGTTGTGGTTGGTTTGGACTTCAAATGGGCATAGTTCGTTACAATAAATATTAGATATCCCGATGCTAAAAAAGCCATTTTTTGGCTTGCCGACTCTTTAAAGCGTGGGCAACATTTTCTTTTGCCGACTCTTTCAAGCTTCGGCAAAAAAATAATTTTTTTAAAAATAAAATAACTCATGATTATCTCAAATGTTAATCCTTTTTAACAACTCTCAAGATAAACCAAAATTTAAAAATTAAGCCAATCCTGATCAACAAGATATTTTGGATGGAGAAGGAGACCCAGGGTGTTTACATACTCAAGATGGGACCTGGTTCCTAGTTCCTGTGGTCAAGCTAAGTCGGAATTGAGATAAAAGCAGGTAGTGAACCTTGGGTTCTGCACAGGAGCACAAGGGCAAGATTTGGTTAAACTCAACCAAAAGAATATAAAGAAAAAGTGCAACGGAGAGACAAAGAGAGCAGAGAATGAAAAATGCCGAAGGAAGGTTAGAGCAAGAAAATAAAATATAATAAATACAAGAAGGAAATGAGGAAGTCAAATGGAAGAGGGAACCGATCTCTGCTCCACCATGTACCTGTTGGAAGAGGAGAAGATATTTTCTTTTGGGCAAATTTCTGGTTTCTTTCTATTTTTTTCATGCTGAAACGTGAAGGGATACATGGCCTTTTATAATTACAAAATGACTCTTGGTCTTCCACAATACTAAATTCAGAATAGCAACTTCCTATGCAATTAAATAATAGCAATTTTCTATGCAATTAAATAACAGCAATTTCCTATGCAGTAATTAAATAATATCAACTTCCTATGCAGCAATAACAATTTCCTATGCATCAATTTCCAATAATCAAGTTTAGTTTCCAACACCTCTCTTTAAACTTGATTCTTCATGACTCCAAGCATGCTTCTCAACTTCTTGAACTCTTCTTCCTTGAGGGCTTTTGTGAAGATATCAGCTACTTGATCTTTTGTTGAAATGTGGAGAAGTTGTACTTCTTGATTTTTGATACAATCTCGAATGAAGTGAAATCTTGTATCAATATGCTTACTTCGATCATGAAAACTGGATTTTTTTTGCAAGTTGTATAGCAGATTTATTATCAACAAAAATGTTGGTTGGCTCTTCATGTGAAATCTTCATTTCTTGTAGTAGTCTTTGAAGCCAAAGTGCATGACAAACACAATTTGCTGTAGCAACATACTCTGCTTCACATGATGAAAGTGTAACAATTTATTGTTTCTTTGAAGACCATGTAAATGCTCCACTTCCAATATAAAAGGCAAATCCACTAGTACTTTTTCTATCATCAATATCTCCTGCCCAATTGCTATCACAAAAACCAACTAATTTTATTGGATTAGTAGATGAATAGAAAATACCATGATCTTGCGTACCTTTGATATATCGAAGGATTCTTTTTGCAACAATTAAATGATCCATTCTTGGCTTCTCCATGTAACGACTTATAACTCCAACACTATAAGCAATATCCGGCCTTGTATTTGTAAGATATCTTAAGCTTCCAACCAAACTTTTATAATATGTTGGATTGACAAGATCTCCTTCTCCATCTTTACTTAATTTAGTATTATATTCAATTGGAGTGGTGCTTGAATTGCAATTCTTCATCTTGAATTTCTCCAAAATTTCCTTTGCATATTTGCTTTGTGAAATAAATATGCCTTCATCTGATTGATTTACTTCAATACCCAGAAAATAAGACATTAAGCCAAAATCTGTCATTTCAAATTCTTTGATCATTGAAGTCTTGAAAACTTCAATCATTGCAAGATTATTTCCTGTGAATATCAAATCATCCACATATAGACAAACAAATAGAACATCACCAACATGATTAGACTTCATATAAAGAGAATGTTCAAGAGAGCATTTTTGAAAACCATTTTCAGCAAAATACTTGTCAATCCTTGTATTCCAAGCTCGTGGAGCCTGTTTCAATCCATAAAGAGCTCGTTTGAGTTTGTAGACTTTGTCTTCTTGTCCTTTTTGAATGAAACCCAAAGGTTGTTCTACATAGACTTCTTCATTCAAATATCCATTCAAAAAAGCTGATTTCACATCCATTTAAAAAATTTTCCATTTCATTTGTGCTGCTAAGGAAATGAGAAGGCGTACCGTTTCCATTCGAGCAACAGGAGAGAAAACTTCATCATAGTCAATGCCATATTGTTGTTTGTAGCCTTTTACTACCAAGCGGGCTTTGTGTTTTTCTATTTCTCCACTTGCATTTGTTTTTTTTTATACACCCATTTGACTCCAATGGCTTGATGACCTTGGGGAAGATTTGTGAGTTCCCAAGTGTCATTTTTCTCTATTGATGAAATTTCTTCATGCATGGCATTTCTCCATTTTTCTTCTTTATTTGCTTCATAAAACTCAATTGGATCATAACCTGCAAAAAGATAAACATAGTATAATCATTAGCATCAAGACGCCTTGTGACGTCAAGCAATTCTTGCACACTCCGAGTTTTGTGTGCTCTATTTGAGGATGAGCCACTGGAACTTTCTTGTGGAGATGAATGTCTTGGACTTTGTTGTGGAGTTGATGGAATTTCTTCTTGATGTTGTGACTCTTCTTCTTTATTATTTTCTTGCATTTTATTGTTATCTTGCCAGCTCCACATTTGCTTTTCATCAAATTCAACATCTCTTGAAAAAATCACTCTCTTTGTAATAGGATTATACAACTTATAGCCACTTGAATTTTCAGCATATCCTAAAAGAATACACTTTTCTCCTTTGTCATCAAGTTTGATCCTTTTCTCATCAGGCACTTTGACATAAGCAACACTTCCAAAAATGCGAAGATGATCAACCTTAGGCTTGTATGAACTCCATGCTTGCTCAGGTGTCATATTGTGAAGCCTTTTTGATGAAAATCTGTTCAACAAATAAACTGCACAAGCAACTGCTTCTCCCCAAAATTTTTTAGGCATATTTTTATCTTTCAACATACATCGAACCATATTTAAAATAGTTCGATTTTTTCTTTCTGAAACACCATTTTGCTGAGGTGAATAAGGCATAGTAACCTGATGAAAAATTCCTTGTGCTTTGAAAAAATTTGAAAACTCTTTGGATAAATACTCACCACCACGATCCGATCTCAAAGCTTTAATTTGAAAACCACTTTGTTTTTCAACAAGCAACTTAAATTCTTAAATTTCTAAAACACTTCACTCTTTTTTTTAATAAATAAACCCATGTCTTTCCAGAATAATCATCAGTGAAGGAAAGATAATATTCATTACCTCCCATAGTTGTTGGTTTGATTGGGCCACAAACATCTGAATGTATCAATTCTAATGGTTTTGTTGCTCTTCTTGATCTTCCTGAAATGAAGGTTCTCCTTTGTTGTTTTCCAACTATGCAAGTTTCGCATTTTTCCTTAGATATTTTCAGCCAAGGCATTCCTGTCACCATATTCTTGCTAGACAAAAGTTTTAATCCATCAAAGTTTAAATGTCCATATCTAAGATGCCATAGAGTAGAGTCATCAAGACTTTGTGTTAACATACAAGAGGAGCCATCAACATGCAAACTTAGCTCAAACATTCTATTTTTTGACATAGGAACATGTGCAATAAGAGTATTGTTGTTGTCTCTGATAGAAAGACCCAATTCTTTCATGTGAATGTCATAGCCTTTTTCAAGCAATTGGCCCAAACTAAGAATGTTATTTTTAATGTCTGAAACATAATAGACATCTGAAATAAAATTTTGAGTGCCATTTTGAAGCTTGATAAGGATTTTACCTTTCCCTTCAACTGGCCTTTTAGAGAAGTCTCCAAAAGTCACCGAGCCTTTGAAGCTTTCATCCATCTTAAAAAACATGTCCTTTATCCCACACATATGATTGCTAGCACCTGTGTCTAGATACCAAGTACTTCTTTTGATAGCACCAGAAATGTTATTGTAGGCCAAAAGTAGAGTTACTTCTTCTTCTTGTTCTTTTGTAAAATGAATTTTCTCATCAACATAATTAACATTATCTTTGTACCAACAATCTTTAGCATAGTGCCCATATTTTTTGCAAATAAAACATTGTAGTGCTTGTTGTCCATACCTTCCTCTTCCTCTAGGATTAAAAAATCTTCCTCTACCACGACCTCGGGCATGATGGTCTCTTATGTCTCCTTGACTTCTTTGAGGTTGATCTTGATGAAATCTTCCACCTCTTCCTCTTCTTCCACGGCCTCGACCATGGAAACTTGTTTGACCTTTAAGATCACCTTTTTCTTGTAGTGTAAGATTTGTTTGAAGTACTTGCTCGATGGGTTTCTCCTCCATCCTTTTAGACAGCTTTTGCTCATGTGCTTGTAAAGAGCCCATGAGTTGCTCTATAGTCATCTCTTCTAATTCCTTTGATTCTTCAATGGCTACAACAATGAAGTCAAATTTTGCATCTAAAGAGCGCAAAATTTTCTCCATGATTCGAACATTAGTAATTTCTTCACCATTTCTTTTCAATTGATTGACTATAGACATCAATCTTGAAAAATAATTAGAAATTGACTCCCCAGTTACCATTTTGAAAGATTCAAATTCAGACCTTAAAGATTGTAGCCGAATCTTTTTCACCTTTTCTGCTCCTTTATGTGCCTTATGCAATAAGTCACATGCCTCCTTTGATGTTGCAGCTCCAGCGATAATCTCGAATGTGCCTTCATCTACACTTTGGTATAGTGTGTAGAGAGCCTTCTTGTCTTTCTTTTTTGACTCCTTATGTTGCTTTCTTTGCTCTTGTGTGAGCATTGCTTCACCTTCGGTCGGCTCCATGTAGCCGTCTTCTACAAGATCCCAAACATCAAAGGATCCAAGCAAAGCCTTCATTTGGATGCTCCAGTTGTCATAGTTGTCTTTGGTGAGTTTGGGTATTTGGGATTGAACAAAGTTCATGGAGGCCATGGATCTTTTGTGGCTCTGATACCAAATTTGTTGGAAGAGGAGAAGATATTTTCTTTGGGCAAATTTCTGGTTTCTTTCTATTTTTTTCATGCTGAAACGTGAAGGGATACATGGCCTTTTATAATTACAAAATGACTCTTGGTCTTCCACAATACTAAATTCAGAATAGCAACTTCCTATGCAATTAAATAATAGCAATTTTCTATGCAATTAAATAACAGCAATTTCCTATGCAGTAATTAAATAATATCAACTTTCTATGCAGCAATAACAATTTCCTATGCAGCAATTTCCAATAATCAAGTTTAGTTTCCAACAGTACCGTCTCAAGAAAGAAAATAAATTCCCCCTTTATTTTCTTTTCTTCCTTTTAATCTGTTGATCTGAATTCTTGTCTTGTTCTCATTTCATTATCGAAACGAGATGAGAGGTGGCTCCACCACCATTACCCTCAAATAATGCAAGGTGACTGAAAAGTTCCAAGCAGATGAAGCTGATTACTTGAATCCAAAATATGAGCATAAGTTTTAGTATGATCTCCCCAGAAACAACGATATCAAGACAGTAACTTAAAATTTGCTCTCAAAACTATCTCATTGGTTTTTTTTTTTTTTTTGATCTTTGCACCAACAGTTAAGATTTATTTTGTATGATCATCACTCACGCTGCTACTTGATGACTTGTACTAGAGAAAAAAAAAAGCATTAGAGGCTTCGAAGTATCCTTTAAAGAAATATTTCAACACTCAAATCAACAAGAAAGACCAAGAAAATTTTCTGAAGCCTTTGAAGAAGGCTTTTAGGGCTTTTTAAACTAGAAGAAGAAAGAAGAGGAAATAAAAATTATTACCTCAGATATGATCTTGACCTGCTTTAATTTTATAGATGTTTGAGAATAGTTTATCATAAGTTGAGTGCCTTATAAACAATGGCTCTTGATTGGACCTTGATCTTGGTGGAGGTTTAATCTTAATCAAAGTTAGTTACCAATTTTCTTGATAGGATCTTGTTAGTTATGGAATAACAAAAAAGGTTTTAGATCATAAATCAGGATTTCCTCCCATTCTGCTAATATTGGACATTGCCATATGTCATCATTACCTTAAATCATCATATCAGCCCATATGATTAAATTATATGTCTAAAAATCATAGGGAAAAGTATTTTTAACCATTTTTACCTGTAAGAATAAATTAAATTGTAGGAAAAAATAATAAATAAATATTTTTTCCCTAAAAAATATGTCTAAAATCGTAAGGAAAAGTTATATTTATTTTATTTTAAATATTAATATTTTAAAATTATTTTTTTATTTAAATTTTTTTATTATTTGTATATTTTATTTAAATAGATTATTTTATTGTTTCATATTTTTTTAAATATTAAAAATCATATTAATAAAATAATATGATTCTTTACATACAATCTATTACATATACAAAATTTTTACATAATGACAACAAAAGATAAACATTAAAATAACTAATAAATGAATGTCAGTAGTTCATATCAATTACAATATCCATAACTAACATAAAACATACTACTAGGTGGAGGCGGACGTGAAGGAGGCGACGATGAATGTGGTGAAGGCAGTGTAGTGTTGGCTGAAGACGATGCTGAGCTTGACGGTATATCATGTGAGAGAGGAATGGGAACATTAAACCCATCAGTAGCAAGTGTAGCAATTAATCCCTGAATTATTTGTTCTTGATGCATAACTTGCTCATGCAGAGCTTCAACAACTGGAGTCGAATGTGATGCATCCCCACTAGAGGTTGAGGCAAAATTCTTCTGTCGAGGTCTCTTCGCTGCCTTAATTCTAGAAATCGATTTTCAGCCTTTGCAATAGCTTGGACGTGTGCCAAGAACATTATCAATGATGCCACCCTCAATAATATTTACACTATTAGAGCCATCTTCCTAGTTGGATAACGATGTGCGGCATTGGAGCATTTCTTTCTACAAAAATAATCAATTCAAAAATTAAATAATAAACACTCTAAAATCAACAAAAACAACAATGACTATAAATAAAATAATTAAAAAATTAAATAGTAAACACTCTAAAATTGACGACGACAACAACAACAACTACTACTATAAATAAAACAATTCAAAAAATTTTGACATAGGCACAGTGTTGACCCATGTATTGATTTTGATGAACAACAAAATTATATGAGTATATTTCTTATATTACTGATGATTTTGATTAAGTGTTTCAAATATTAAACTCATTAATCAGTCAAAATCACAAGTCCAACCAAGAAAAAATCAAGTTTGGACTTGAGTCCGACTTTAAGTTTCATGTTCAACACTTAGAGTTGACTCTCACAGTTGAGAAGTTGACTCTGGCATATTTTTTGAACTTTGGCATGCTCTCGAGTCAAGTCCCACGGTGCTCGAGTTGACTCACACAATTTTGTAGAAAGAAGGAAAAGAAAAACTGGCGTCTAGCTCGAATCGACTTCCAAAGCAGCTTGAGCCGACTCATGGTGAACTCGAGTCGACCCCGAGAAAGTAAGAGTCAACTCTGACTTGCTTGAGTCAACTAAACCATATCAGGAGCTGACTCCAGACTGTCAAAAATTGATTCAAAACTTCAACGGCTCTTTTCTTATTTTGTTGTATCTCTACTCTCTACAATCTTTGTAAATTGACTCAGTCAGTGATTGAATGAAGGGGTAGTTAGGCCCTTTGCAAGCCAGGTTGGCTTGAGGAAGGTTTTGTGCTGATGATCTATATGTAAATTGACTCAGTCAATTTGTGTTTTAGTTGACAAGCACAACATGTGTGACATTATCTATATAAATCTACCCACATGTCAATAAGAACTCATATTAAACTGGACTCCAAAATAGAAACAAGAAATTGAGCAAAACTAAGAAATATTTTCAATCAGAAGAAGCATGTTATCACAAATATCCGTGTGGTAGACAGTTATTGGTAAGAGCTTATGCTTAACTAAACTAACAACTAAATAAGCAATAATCTCACTAAATTTAATCAATTTCAAGCCATTGAAAGTAGTCCTCTTTAATTGCAGTAGCAACAACAACAACAACAATTAGTAATTTCAGCAGCAATAACAATAGCAACAACAACATACATATATTTGTTGTGCAACGTTGTTGATCCATCCAGTTGATTGACTGTAATGCATGTCCTTAAAATGCTCAATAGGCTTGGACATTTCTTTTGTCTCCTTATTCATCTATTATAAAAGTAATATTAGAAAATATATAACATAAGTTACATGTAATAATATTAATTTTAGATAATAAATATTTATGTACCATTCTGTATCGATGTGCAGTGAAAGAGCTAGATCCATGGCAACTTTCAAACTTGTATGGTCAAGCTAATTCCTAGGACATAAAAAAAATTTGTCTCCAATTCCACTACTTAGGCTTATTAGATTAGATCAATCCCTATTAGGTCAACTATCTGTTTAGGCTCTTATTAGGTTGATGCCAAGCAAATTGATGCTTATCGGGTTGGCATTGAGCGAACTAATGCCTATTAGGTTGGTATTAAATTCAAAGCAATTCAAACCAACCTATTTTGGACCTTAATCTGAGGTCAATTATCTTTAAGAATTCAATCATTTTATATCAAGTTAATCCATCCTAATTCTCGAGAAGAATTAATTGGCTAATTATTAATCATTTAATTATAAAATCAAGAATTTATTTGGAAAGTTTTTAAATTGAATGCCTCTTGTTTCAAGACATTTTATATGCTTAAATTTTTAGGAATTATCATTATGGGGTGTAACGTCCATCTACCCTTATCACTTAGAGATACAAACAAAGCATTTATTAAGGTGGCTTATCATGAATAGTTATCCTACTCCAAAGTTAGCGATTGCCCCATATAGTAGCTCAGCACAGGTTAACTTAGGAATGAACTTTTTCTATTCACATTCTGATCAGCATTGCATATAAAAAAAGGCTGGTGGGGTGAATCATTTTTTACTTCAAATTTTTGCTCTTGCTTAAGTTCCTCTAGCCATCCTACTAGGCTCTTTTCAAAATCCTTAGATTCTTTAGATAGGCCAGTAGGTAATTCTTTGATTCTTTATTAACGGGTTAGATTCAAACTCTTTCTTCTCTCTCTTAATAGATAAACCTAGGTCCTTTCTAGAAATTAGTCGTTATTGGATATTTATGTCAAGAAAAAAATTATTAGAGGCAAAGATCAAGGCTATCCTGACTTAAAGAAGAAGGTAGGAATATAATCTTCTTTTACAAAGCAACAAATGGGGATAAGAAGTATAATCAAATAATGGAGAAAAGTTATTCCTTTAATTAAAGGAAAAAAAAAAAAACGTACATTAGAGGCGTCAGAGTTTCCTTTAATTAAAATCAACAAGAAAGACCATGAAAATTTTCTGAAGCCTTTGAAGAAGGCTCTTAGGGCTTTTTAAGCTAGAAGAAGAAAGAAGAAAAATAAAAATTATTACCTCTATGATCTTGACCTACTTTTGAGAGTAGTTTATCATAAGTTGAGTGCCTTAATTATAAGCAATGGCTCTTGGTTGGACCTTGATCTTGGTGGAGGAATCTTAATCAGAGTTAGTTACCCATTTCCTTGATAGGATATTGTTAGTTATGGAATAACAAAAAGGTATTAGATCATAAATCAAGATTTCCTCCCATTATGCTAATATTGGACATTGCCATATGCATCATTATGTTAAATCATCATATCAACCCGAAACAGCCAGAGGAATACCTGCAGCCAATTATTACATGTAAATATATATATATATATATATATATATATATATATATATAGGAGTCCTAATTCCACCGGGTTGCACGTCTAACAAGACCGTTATGGTAACATATCTATAAAAAAAAAAAACCCTATATCAATTCAGCTTACCACCTGCTTCACCTCGTTTCCTCGATGAACTAGGAAACACGATCGTTCCAATTCCTAAATTGATGGATTAGCGCTTCCCCATCTACATATAGATGGTGCAAGCAAACTGGGGTCAAAAAAAAATCCCTCCCAATCGCTATCTTTTCAAAATTTTTTTTTTTTTTTTTCCAGTTTTCTTCTCTCCGTCCGCTAGCTTTCCCCTGGAACCATGCCGGGATACACCGAAACCGATGGAGAAGGTTGGTATGACTGCACGGAGTTCGAGGGGATCCTTTTTACTGTGACTGGGGATGGGAGCGTAGCCACCGTGGACGTCCACCCTACCGTGAAGGCGACGGCCACTACAACAAAAATGACTTTTGCCTACGATTTTTGCACCTACGATTTTAAAATCGTAGGCAAAAGATGTCTTTCCCTACGAAATTTTACACATCGTAGGCAAAAATTCTATAGCCAAAAGGTAAAAACCTTTCCCTACGATTTTCAAAAAATCGTAGGGATCTTTCCCTACGATTTTCAAAAATCGTAGGGAAAGGCTATATAAATTTTTGGAGCCAAAATCTCACTCCAAAAATTTTCTGAAAAAATATTTACCTACGATTTTTAAAAAATCGTAGGTAAAGAACAAGAGCCTTTACCTACGATATTTTGGAAATCGTAGGGAAAGACTATATAAAATTTTGGAGGCAAAATCTCCCTCCAAAATTTATCTGGAAAAAATCTTTACCTACGATTTTTAACAAATCGTAGGGAAAGTATCTGGATATTTCCCTACGATTTTTTGAAAATCGTAGGTAAAGGATTTTTATTTTTCTAAAAAGTCTTTTCCTACGATTTTCAAAAAAATCGTAGGTAAAGGTCAATAGTCTTTCCCTACGATTATCATATCGTAGGGAAAGGCTCTAGAGCCTCGTGGAAAGAATGCATACTTTTACCTACGATTTTCATAAAAATCGTAGGTAAAGACTCTAGTGCCTTTAATGGAAAGAATGCATACTTTTACCTACGATTTTCACAAAAATCGTAGGTAAAGACATCCAACCTTTACCTACGAATTTAATAAAAATCGTAGGAAAAACCTTTTTTTTTTTTTAGAAATCCAACCCTTTCCCTATGATTTTCACGAAAATAGTAGGGAAAGACTATATACCTTTTCTAAAATCAAATTTTATATTACTATATTTATATTAATTATTATTTACATATATTATTTATAGTAAATATGTATTTATATATAATACATAAAAATAAAATATATTATATAATTTTTTATATAACAAAATAATTACTTATTATAATATTGTTGTATACTATAATTTATTATGTATTATCATATTGTTAATAAAATTATTAATCTTATATTGTAATACATAATGTATATAGAACATGTTATAAAGTTATTATAATAATATAGAATATATTATATATTATAATAAATATTATTATGCAATATAATATTAAATAAAAATATTATTATGTATATATCTTTTTTTAGTTATCCTTTTAAATGATATTTTTTATGATAAATATAAGAAATAAAAAAGTAATTTTTATTTCTATTTAATTACCAAAAGTAATTTGTAAAGATAAAAAAATAGAAAATAAAATCTATTTTTTATAAAATAAAGAAAAAAAATGTTGTTAGAAATAAAATGCAGTCAATGCAGTGAACGAAGGGATATCATTCGTGAATTGCTGCTATCGATCTCTAGGACGGTTGATTGAATTTAATTAAATTCAATTCAATGCTGCAGATAAGGTGGTCGGAGCCCATTACCCGAACCTGTTGCGCGCTTTGTGCACCGGAGTCTATTGTACAAAGACTAATCCATGATCTTGATTGTCGATGATAGATCTGACGATTGCGATCCATCCGATCGAAGACGATCCGATGGTTGCGATCGATCAAAGCCATGATCTTGATCGGCGATGATCGATCCGACGATTGCGATCCATCCGATCAGAGACGATCTGACAGTTGCAATCGCTCCAAGCCATGATCTTGATTGGCGATGATAGATCCGACGATTGCGATCCATCCGATCGAAGACGATCCAATAGTTGCGATCGATCCATGCCATGATCTCGATTGGCGATGATCGATCCGATGATTGCGATCCATCCGATCAGAGACGATCTGACAGTTGCAATCGCTCCAAGCCATGATCTTGATTGGCGATGATAGATCTAACGATTGCGATCCATTCGATCGAAGACGATCCGATGGTTGCGATCGATCCATGCCATGATCTTGATTGGCGATGATCGATCCGATGATTGCGATCCATCCGATCAGAGACGATCTGACAATTGCAATCGATCCAAGCCATGATCTTGATCGGCGATGATAGATCCGACGATTGCGATCCATCCGATCGGAGACGATCTGATGGTTGCGATTGATTCAAGCCATGATCCCGATTGGCGATTATCGATCCGACCGTTGCGATTCATCCGATCGGAGACGATCCGACGGTTGCGATCATAGTAATCACTCATGCATCATTAATATAATGCTTAATGGGCATGAAAATTACATTTAGAGCCAAATATTATTGAGTTTTAAATATGAATAACAATAAAAAAAAATATTTTAATACGGATCCTTTCCCTACGATATTTAAAAAATGGTAGGGAAATCCAACCTTTCCCTACGAGTTTTAATAAATCGTAGGGAAATCCAATATTTCCCTACGTTTTTTTTAAACTCGTAGGGATTGATTTTTACCTACGATTTTTTACTGAAATCGTAGGGAAAAGTTCATTTACCTACGATATTTTTAAAAATCGTAGGTAAAGGTTTTGATATTTATTTAAAATTCAAAAAGTTTTACCATAAATTTTTTTGAAAAATAATTTATTTCCCTACGATTTATAAAAATCGTAGGGAAAGACTAGTTTAGGAAATTAAATTTTATTTTATTTTAATTTTTTTTTTTGGAGGCAAAACTTCCGCCAAAATTTATTTTCTCAAGAGTCCTTTCCCTACGATTTTAATAAAAATCGTAGGGAAAAATAATTTCCGAATGGTTTTGGGAATTATTTTTTAATAAAAATATGAAATTGTTTCCCTACGATTTGTTAATAATCGTAGGGAAAGGAAGGGTTTAAATTACATCTTCAGATCCCCGATCGATCCATTCCGCTTCCGCTTCTCTGCTCCTGGCCTCCACCCTACGATTTACCCTAAATCCTCCGCCTCGCGTCGTCGCCGGTCGGGTTGCATCATCGTCGCCGGCCGGGTTGCATCATCGTCGTCGGCCGGGTTGCTCGCTTCTCTCCTCACCTCCCCCTCTTCGCTCCCTCCGGAGACTAACAAACCCTCGCCTCCACCGTCTCTCTGCCGCGCGCCACCGGCCCTGTCCCAGCCGCCGCCGCCGGCGTCCGCTCCTCTATCCCCGTCCCTTCCGTCGGGCCCGCCGCCTCTCTCCTTCTTTCCTCCCAACTCCGCCGCTTCTTGCCGAAGGTGCCGATCTTCTTTCGTTGTGCACTTTTTACGCGTTGAAATTTGAGCGCAGTGTGGGACTTTTTGATGTTTTTGGATCAGGTTTTGTTTTATTTTAACAAGATTTCGTCCAACCAAAAAGGCCGGGAAGGTAAGGGTTGAAGTTAAAATGAACGATGGGTGCGGAATAAGGGACCGGGAATGTCTATGAAAATTCATTATTTTTTTCTTCGTGTTTTTCTTTAAAATCTGGTTTTGAATAATCTAAAAGATATTTTTTGATTTTTTTTAATAATGCGAAACATGCTGTTGATTGATCAATTATGGAACTGAGTGATGACGCTATTAAATGAGAGTTTAGTGTTTGGAGATGTTATATGAATATATAATTTGATCGAGAAAGCTAAATTTGGGTCAGGTTAGTGTAAGGGCTTGTGCTAGAATTGACTAGCACTTGAAGCGAGTGTTGCAGTGACCTGATCATGAAAAGGTATTTAATCGGTGTCTGTAATCACTCCTGATTGGAAAGCTCTTAAGAGCTTTAGCCTATATAAAATGATCAGGCTGGTAGGTGCTCCAAATATTTTTTAGGGGTTGGATAATTTCAATCTGATAATGTGCTCAGTTGTCAAACTCCTTCAAAGAATTGAGTCTATTTTGAAACCTAAGACCACTTAGAGAACACTGCATAGTGACTTCTACTTTAGCTGGAAGGGGGTTAAGCCGTTTTTTATGTTTAGAAAATAATTTTCCAAATGATAATAAAAAGATATAATGCTTTCTATTGCTGGTAGATATGGTTATATATTTAAGTGATGTCTATGTTATGTTTACATTATTTGTTTGTATTCTTTATATGTATAAAGAGTATCACGTTGTTACTATTTTTCTGTACCGATCCTGAATATGAGTTGATCAATGTCTGATTACGTATGATAAACAAATATCATGTCAGTCACTATAAGGCCTCTCAGATCTGTTCAGAAGTATCTATCTTGGTCCTCCCTAATCAAATCAGATGTTCAATAGCTGTGTTTTTGAGGTAATAAACAGGGCATGATCCAACCAAACCCTAGAAGTTGCAAGTAAGATGTGATTTAATTGAATATTTCTAGCAACAAGCTTTTATGATTTAAGTAGGATTTGATAATTTTTCATATTTGATGTTTAACTTTTACTTTCATCAAGGGATTTACATTCTAGCTAGTGGCTACTGTTGTTAATAAGAAATTCAATGTTATTCAGTCTTGCTTAATTTGGATCCATTTGAAGTCCTGCTGCACGGAGTTCTTTATCCATGATCAAGATGAATATTTCTGAGAGATTCTGGAATCGCTCAGCCTTCTTATTTCAATGATTCTTGATGATCAACATTGGCGTCCTTGAACAATGTTTTTACTTCGGAATCTTGTTTGATTGTCTAGGTCTGTATTTATTGTTTTTCCCTTTTTTAGGAGCATAAAACATGAATGTATCTTACATCTTTCTTAACTGGGTTTGATGGCAATGAATTATTTTAGTTCTTTCATATCCTTCCTTAAGTTTTAGAAGCTTTTCATTGTGCATTGTACCTAGGCCTAACAAGGGGCAGGCCTAATTGATGCCATCCAGCGCCCCAAACCCTAGAATTGTAATTACTGACTGCCACCTCCTTGGCTAAGGCCGCATGGTGATCCACACAGGTCACAAATCCCCTTTAATTAGGCAACGATTTAGCCTGTGGCTATGATGCCATGAAGGCTTGAAAACAACTCTTTTCTTCGGAAACGAAATGTTCCAAATGGTCTTGAAATTTCTTGTTCTCATTGAACATTTACATCTACATGCGTCAGGATCCTGATTTATGGATCTCTTGGTAACCTGGGCTTACCTGCATGGGGATCAGAGTGAGGAACTCTAGGTGTCAAGGTTGAACCCCTCCAACCGTGACCCCCACACACCACGCCTTAAGTAATTCAAGTGTGACTGCATGTGGTAATCCTGCAGCACTTGAGTCTCATGAGTTGCATTCTATGACTGCATATATTGAGCCCAAGTCAAGCCTTCCCTGAAGTCGGTTCAAGCATTCTCCTTTGGGAGGCTCCATGCCCTCTTGTAGATCTCTGCATCATTAACCATGTACCATTCATGAACTCTCTTTTGGCTTATCTTGCTCACTAATATCAATATTAGCTTCAATAGATGAAAGATATCCCTTACTTTTGTTGGTTCCCTTACTTTTGTTGGTTCTGCATTCGTTACCATGCTGGCTGGTACCTTCTCAGCGGTTGTCTCCACTATCAGTTCAGGTTGCTGAACATGAGAGGACATTTCCCCAAATCCCATACCTTTGTTCCCATACCCTTTTACAAACTGTGGTTAAGCATTCTTATTTAGCTTTTAGTTAAAAACACTTCTTCTCAGGTCCAATCTAGGTCCTCTTTTAATGGGTCTGTTGATTTGGATGGTAACACAGATATGATCAAAACAATTCTCCTCCCCATGCATAGTGGATTCATCCACCTTAGGCCGCCTACGTACCATTGCAGCTATCAAGACCAGAATATCCAAATTCATGGATTCATGAGGTATCTGGAGAAAACGGATCCACATAGGAATATCAAACTTCTTTTGATATTGAATAAAATCATCCTTCCACCTCATCAAGTCTTTGGACCTGACCAATAATCATCCAACAACTCAGTCAAAATATAGATCATATTCTGTTCATTTGCAAATTCAAAACATAATAACCCCTTGGCATATTTGAGACTAGATATGGTTTAGCAGTTATCCACAAAAGACTAAAGCAAGCGTTCAGATAATCCACATGCGTAGATCTACCCAAGAAATGACTAAACAAAACACACTTCTGCTCCTCATTTTTTTAGAAGCAAAGTAGGATCAAATACTTTATGATCTGTAATATCGCCTTCAATTTTTTCAAACAGAGAACCGAGGTTAAGTCATGGATTTGAGAAACTCTAGACTCACCTTTTGACCACATGAGACCAGGAAATATTCTCCACAGGTTTAACAGCATGACTATGATTCTTGCCATCAGCATCAGCTCCATTGTTCCTCTCTAAAGCATTAACCTCAGTAAGCGAAACCATTCCTTGGGCTAATAACCTCACTTCAAAGTTTAACCAGGGGATTTTTTGCTAGGAAATCCCCTAATTACCATTCTTCATGTATTGTTTACTTGGCTTGCATGACAATGCACACTTGCTGGAAGCATCCTCATTGCCCTTGGAACCCCCGGAGCCCTTGGGCTTCCTAGAGCTCCCCATCGATCTCTCCCTCAGGAAGCAGAAAATTATACTGTAATAGCCTGTGTAGCAGAAAAGTATACTGTAATAGCTTATTTTATAGCATCAAAAAGTTCAAAAAATTTGGAGATCTTACTTTTAGTTCCCAACTTTTGTGAAATACCTCAAAATATCATTAAAGACTAAGAGTTTTTTTTTTCATGGTATACCTCAAAATAACAGCAATGGTTTTCCAGTGTTTTGCATCTGTATCTAAGATTAGGCTTAGTGTTTCTAGCAATCTGGTAACTGATTTCTAGCCTACTCATGGATTGAACTACACTTCTCAGAGTTCAAATCCAACTGCAAATGGATGACTTCTTTATCTGTTAAATAGACTTGCTGATTTGCTCGAATGAGGTTCCTTGATTAAGTGAGTGATGGTTTTTTTTCTAAAAAGGTGAGGGAGCAAGCAGAAATAGTAACTAGATCTCACAGTAGCCTGAACAGGAAACTAAGAGCACAAGTTTCTTTATCTCCCTTGCATTAAAAAGGTCTTTTTCACCCTAAGCATAGAGACAGCTTACTTCAAAGAGAATGTCCTCAAGCTTTTTCAGTTATCCTCAAGCTTTCATCAAGGCAGTCTAAAAACTGATCAGTCAAAGGGCCAATTCATTGATTATTTGGTTGAACTGGAGTACTATTGGTCCTTATATTATAGCATCACAATTCACAAAGAAGTGATGAAAATTACGTATTGTTTATGACTTGCTATGCATCATGAATCATTAATGCTCATACCTGCACGAATGGAAGATTAGTAGCTTATAAGATGCATTAGAAAATGGGATGATGCTAATGAACATGATCATCGCTCTGTAGATTTATTTAGATGTATGTGGAATATACTTGATCATCGCTCTTTGTGGGTTCTTGAACATCAAAAAAGTGAATTCTTGATTAATTGGCTCGTGACAAATCAGGCTTTTTTTCCTTAGAAATGATGCTCTGCTTCTTCTTACCTTCCATTCTATTTTAATGATGCCTGTTTATTGGTGTGCATGAGAAGCTGGAAGCTGGCATTATGACATTGAACTTATTCGCTGGATATGGTATATCTTTAGCTGGCCTGATTGAAATGCCCAGAACTTTGTTTTCATTGATCTTTATTCTCTCCTCTCTTGTTTGTCTGGTGGAGTCATTGAACAATGCATGCTGAAATTTTCTAATTTGCTAACTAGCCTATCAGTCTGCATATTGCACACCTATTTCACTTATGAATGATTGTATTTTTTTGCAGAGTGTCTAAGTAACACAATTTTTATGCTGGTTTGTCGTCATCACTAAAGAACTTGGCAGAAAATGCCATTACATGTGTACCATACCACAATAAAATATGATGTTTACTTTGATACAATCTGTTAAAATATGATGGTTGTCACTTCTTCAGGTTGTTTCCTGCCCCTGTGCGCTGGGTCTAGCTACTCCCACAGCTATCTTAGTAGGCACCTCTCTAGGTACCATGTCTAATCTGTTTGGTTTCGTTCAGTTACATATGCAAGAATTCTTCTGCCTATTTATAAGAATCTGGAGTGTTTCACTGTACCAAAGATGGACTTATTTTATTCTCATATGTTAGCAGTTTTTGAGATATCTATTCCTTATCCTTCTCTAGCATATTAACCAGTTTAGGTGATGCTGCATCGACTGTTGAGTTTGTGTATATGCATGTACCTCTTCTACACACATTTCATTATGCATGTAACTTGTTGGTCAATTAATGGATTCTTCCCCTTACATTAATTGGTTTTACGACACTTCTTACATGTGTACAAATTACAGGATCTATCAAGATGACAATTGATAAGAGCTGGACTTCCATAAGTAATCGTTTGTCAAAGGAATATCTTGATGGTGTTAAGATGTTTATTTCAAGGGCAGAGAGGTATGTTAATGAAGACGGTAAAGTGAGATGCCCATGTCGAAAGTGTCTTAATCTTTATTGGTATAAATTGAGGGTCGTTCATAATCACTTGATTGATAAGGGTTTCCAACAATCATATCGAACATGGTTTTATCATGGAGAGTCTTTTCAGCCTCAACAACCAGAACATGTGGAAGTCATTGATGATGAAGATGTTGGTGATGAAATGTTAGATGTATTAGCTGATATTATTGGCCCGAGTACATCTGAAACCCCTTGTGAGACATTTAATGATGATCCCGAAGTTTTAAGAACTTCGGGCATTGATCAATATGATGAGTTGTTTAAAGAGATAGAAACTGAATTGTACCCTGGGTGTACAAATTTCTCTTCCTTGACTTTCCTAGTGAAGCTTCTTCACTTGAAAGTTTTAAATAATTGGAGTAACAAGTCTTTTGATATGCTTTTAAAGCTTCTTAAGGAGGCATTTCCAAATGGGACAAAGTTGGCAGGTTCATATTATGAAGCAAAAAATTTATTACGCAATCTTGGCCTAGGATATGAGGCCATCGATGTATGCAAGTATGATTGTGCTATATTTTGGAAAGAAACTGCGAGTATGCAAAATTGTCCTGTGTGTGGAGAATCTCGTTGGGTCGATATAAATACAAAAGGAAAAAAAGTGTCACATAAAGTCTTGCGGTATTTTCCATTGACTCCTCGATTAAAACGACTTTATAGTTCACGACACACAGCAAAAGATATGAGGTGGCATGAAAGTGAACGTCCTAAGAACGAAGGTGTACTTAGGCATCCCGCAGATGGAGAATCTTGGAAGGATTTTGACAAAAAGTATCCTGATTTTGCACAAGAAACTAGAAATGTTCGTTTGGGTTTGGCAACTGATGGATTTAATCCATATGGGAATATGAGCAACTCATACAGCATGTGGCCAGTTATTATGGTGCCTTATAACTTCCCACCTTGGAGGTGTATGAAAGAAACAAACATGATTATGTCTTTATTAATCCCTGGTCCTAAAGCTCCTGGCAAGGATTTTGATGTTTTTTTGAGGCCTCTTGTAGATGAATTGAAAATGTTATGGGAGGTTGGTGTCGACACTTATGATGCATACACTAAGTCAATGTTTCGTATGCGTGCTGCTATTACATCTTCATCTCATGACTATCCTGCATTTCAATATATATCTGGATGGAGCACCAAAGGATATAAAGCATGCTATACTTGTAACGAAGAAACACCTTCGACAAAAATAAGAAGTAAAATTGCATATGTCGGACATAGGCGTTTTCTTCCCATAAATGAAACTGCTTTGAGAAAGAGTAGACAGTTTAATGGTGAGCCTGATTATCGGGAACCTCCACTGCAATATACTGGTGAAATTATATTAAGACAATTAGAAAAGTTACCAGAGAAGATATCAGGGAAGCATAAGAATTTTGGGGGCAAAAAAGTTGCACGGTCTCCTACCGAGTTGAACTGGAGTAAGAAGAGTATTCTTTATGAATTACCATATTGGTACAATGTGTTATGCAGACACAATTTAGATGTTATGCATATCGAAAAAAATGTGTGTGACAGCTTGTTGGGAACTTTATTGAGCATCGATGGCAAGTCTAAGGATACAACCAAAGCAAGACTTGATCTTGAAGATTTAAACATCAGAAAAGAATTACACATTTTTAAAGATGGGAATCGATGGAAGAAGCCACAAGCAAGTTACACATTGTCATCAGAAGAACGAAAGATATTTGTTAATTTTATTAAGTCAGTGAGATTTCCAGATAATTTTGCAGCAAATTTATCGAAGAATGTGAGTGAGTCTGATGGTAAGATACATGGATTGAAGTCTCATGATTGTCATATCATCATTCAAAGATTATTACCTGCTGCGATTCGGCCATTCTTGAACAAGGAGACTCGTGAGGCCCTCTTTGACTTATCTAAGTTCTTTCAACAAATTTGTGCTCGAAAGTTGGTTGTTAAAGACTTAGAGGTTCTTCAACATCAAGTGGTTCTTTTATTATGCAAACTTGAACGAATTTTTCCACCTGCCTTTTTTGACATTATGGTACATTTGATGTTGCATCTGCCAAGAGAAGCATTATTAGGGGGTCCAGTGCATACACGATGGATGTATCCATTTGAAAGAATGATGAAAGTGTACAAGCAGTATGTTCGTAATCGAGCTCGCCCAGAAGGTTCAATAGCGGAGGGTTACATTGTGAATGAAGCTTTAACATTCTGTTCAATGTACTTAAAAGGGATTGAGAGTAAATTTTGTAGACCTGAACGACATCAAGATACAGGGGGGAATGAACCGGCACGTCAATTAAGTGTGTTTCAACGTGTTGGTCGACCATTAGGAAAGAAGAATGTCATAATGCTTGATTCAGAACTTCGTTTAAAGGCAGAGTGGTATGTGCTTAACAATTCTGGCCCTCAAATGCAGAAGTATTTGGAGTAAGTTTTGCCAAACTTCATCTACATTTATTTCTCTTTTCATATTAAACTATATTATCTAATTTTATTGTATTCAATATTTAGTGAGCACATGAACTTATTGCGGGCTAAGGGTGGCACAAACTTAGATCGTAAACAAGAAATTGAATTTCCTCTTTGGTTCAGAGACAAAGTAAGTCATAAGATTATATGAATCTAAACTATTTATTTTTCCAAAATTACTAATTTAGTTTTATTCAATAATGATTGACAGATTGGGAATTTACGATCTATTAGATCATCAGAAGCAACAGATGAATTGTATGCTTTGGCTTCTCGAACACTTGTGAATGCATATTCTTATCCTGGGTATATTGTGAACGGTGTTAAGTTTCTAACAGACGAACGTGATATTCGCCGTAAGACACAAAATAGTGGTGTGTATGTAGAAGGGCCAGATGGAAGCAAATTTTATGGAGTATTAGAAGAAGTAATTGAGTTGTCCTATTTGTTCAATAATAGTGTCATTTTATTCAAGTGCAAATGGTACGATACCAATCCACGAAGAAAAAGAATACAAGAGGACAGTAATTTCACAAGTGTGTTCATTGGAGGACAATGGTATCAAAATGATCCATTTATTTTGGCCTCACAAGCACAACAAGTTTTTTATATTCAAGATTTGATCAAAGGACCGGATTGGAGACTTGTACAAAAAGTTAACCATAGAAACTTATGGGATAATCCACAAGCTGAAGTGAGCAGTAGTACTGCAACTGATACTGAACATATATTGCAAGCGAATAACTCATCAGAGTTTCGTATATGGGTTGAACTTCCACCATTAGATAACAGTACACTCAATCGTCATGACGTTCAACCTGAAATTGTTGAAAATATGGAAGATTTTCTTAGGGAGCCCATTTTGGTTCAAGATGATAACTTTATCAATGATGATGAAGATGAAATTGATGAAACATTAGAAGAATATGATGATGACCAATCTGAAAGTTCAAACAAGGAGGACGATTCATTATCTGAAGATTCTACGAGTGATGACATATTTTCTGAGGATGAATCACATTAAAGAACTTATATGTAAGTTCAATTTTGTTTTACATGGCACTGTATTTCATTAAACATGGTGGAAAATAGACTTCTTATGTTTAGGTTTTGATGCTTTGCATTTGGACATTTTGAAGTTTGGTGGTTTGCTTGTTGTGTGCTTGATAATTGGTGTATCGAAATTATTTGTTTTGCAGCATTATGTCTACACAAGGTGGAGATGGATCTGATTCACAACCTCCTTATGATCCTCATCGCGATAAGGGGAAAAGGATAGCCTCATCAAATGAAAAATCAAAAAGAGGATTTTCTCGTAGCTTGACATTGGAGAAAGCTATTGAAGATAACAAAAAAAATCCTTTACCTGTGCAGTTTGATATTGCAAATGATAATGATCCTGATCATCGGGAGACCGCCACTTATAAACCTATAGGAAGAAATGGCAAGTTGTTCAATAATCATATGGCCCAGGTAGTTCGACAGGTCATAGATCATTCTGTGTTGTCTTGGAAGAAGGTTTCACCGGTCGAAAAGGAAATTGTGATGAATAGTATGCATGTAAGTAACTTTTTGATTATACCTTTTAGTAAATAAGTTTATTTTTTATGATATTATAATGTTGCATTTATTGTTCGAATTAATTTTTCAATAATGTGCAGGAGAAGTTTGTTTTTGAATCCAGTGATCTCATCAATGATGCGATTGATCAGTCGATGAGCAACAACTGGAGAGATTCTCGTTATCGATGGCATCAACACTTTAAAGAAATTGGTGGCGAAGATGATCCACAAATGGCAAAGACAAAGAGGCCTCATACTTTGTGTAGACAAGATATTTGGGAACGTCTTTGTGACCATTGGGCAACTGAGGAAGCAAAGGTAAGTATCTTTAAAAAATTAATTAAGATTTGTAGTTCAATTTTTGTACTACTTTTCTTGAATCCCAAATTTATTTAAACTATTTTTAAAATTTTGTTTTTTCAGATAAAGGGAAAGAGTAATTCTATAAATAGGAAGAAAAGAATGTTTGAAAGTTGCCATGGATCTAGCTCTTTCACTGCACATCGATACAAAATGGTACATAAATATTGATTTTCGACAATTAATATTTTTACATGTAACTTATGTTGTATGTTTCTAATATTACTTTTAAAACAGATGAATACGGTGACAAAAGAATTGCCCAAGCCTATTGAGCATTTCAAGGACATGCATTGTAGTCAATCAACTGGGTGGATCAACGACGTTGCAAAACAAAGATTTGTATGTTGTTCTTGCTTTTCTATTGCGTAAGATAAGCAGTATTCACCAATGCCCATCTAAAATTGAGCTTTTAGCTTTAATCTTATATTATGATCATTTGATTGTGCAACTTAGTGAAGGCAACTATGGATTTCCCAAATGAACTTCATATGATTTAACTTAGTTCAAAATTAAGCTAGATTTAAGCATAGATAGATATCTTATATATTTGAACTTATTTTTCATGATTTATCAACATTACTGACATAATCTACTTGAAGAGAAGTTCAATAATTTATTTTTGAATTGATTAATTTTGTAGGAAGATATGCTTCAATGCCGCACATCGTTATCCACCCAGGAAGATGGCTCTAATAGTGGAAATATTAATGAGGGTGACATTGTTGATGACGTTCTTGGCACACGTCCGAGCTATCACAAAGGTTGGGGATCGATTCCTAGAATGAAGGCAGCAAAGAGACCTCGACAGAAGAATTCTGCCTCTACCTCTAGTCAGGATGCATCACATTGGACTGCAGTTGTTGAAGGTATGCGTGAGCAACTTATGCGTCAGGAACAAGTAATTCAGGGATTACTTGCTGCATTTGCTTCTGCTGGGTTTAATGCTCCTATTCTTCCCTCAATTAATATACAATCAAGTTCAGCATCGGCTACAGGCAACACTACATTGCCTTCACCACATTCATCATCGCCTCCTTCACATATGCATTCGCCTCTACCTCCGCCTCCGCCTCCGCCTCCGCCTTCACAGTAGTATGTTTTGATGTTTATCTTTTGTTGCCATTATATAAAAATTTTGTATATGTAATGGATAGTGTATGTAAAGGATCAGGTATCCTTAGTTTCTTTAGTTTAGTTTAGTTGCTGCTGAAACTGCTGAAATTGCTGAAACTTTATCTATCAGGTATTCTCAGCTTCTTTTTGTACTCTAATGACCATCAACATTGGCAATTTGAAGTGTTGTGGAAATAATTAAGTTTTTTGCTATAATTTTTACAGGATAATCTTTCTAGGGGGAATATTGGAGCAGTTAAGGTTCTCTGGGAGCTATTGCCTGGGAGACTTCAGTTCATTTATGGGACGGGATAACTATTCCCATGGAGGACATAGGGACCTCCCCTGTCTCTCTTATTTTTTGATGCTTATCTAATGATGATTTGGAATGTTATCTCCAGGCAGCTGTTCTTCTGTGTTGCAGTTGGTCTATGGGCTGGGCTGGTTATTGGCTTTGTCACCGACTACTACACAAGCAATGCATACAGGTGAAACTTCTCTTTTTTTATGAGTTGTGACAGATTATTTTTGTATCCAGTGGCTCACTGGTAGTCTGTGATAATTCCAATTTTTGCCATTGCCCAAGTGGCTGAAGACCTGGCTTGAGAACTCCAGACATCAGTTAGGTATTTGGTCAAGAGCTAGGCTTTGAAATTATCAGCATGGACCGAAATTACTTTGGTTGCCAGAAAAAAAAGTTTTGAACTCACATACAGTAGGAATTAGTGGTCCTCAACCATGTTTTAACATGTACAGGCCACTTAGTTAAGCACCAATATGTTGACTGAATTAACATGACATATAACCCATCCCATACTCTACATGTCAGGACTGAACAGCAATCTACAGTGTCGACTCTGAGGAGCCTCTTCATCTTTGCCCTTCTCTCTGCACTTCTACTTGGCCCGTTCATACAGCTCACATCTAGTGGTTGCATTTGGAGCCAGTGGCCTTGAGCAATGCTTTGTGTGCACGTGCACACATGTGCATGCTGTATGAGCAATACGGGAATGACATTGCCACCTACAGTTAATGACTTTGTGTAGGCAGTGGCAGCATCTAGTAGTTTTCACCAAATCAAGCTCAAGACCAAGGGACCAAGGGCTCAATGCATGCACTATTTGTTCATGCCAAACTTCATTTATCAGCTTTTGCTTGAAATCCAGACAGATGACAAACCTCCTTCCTTTGGTTTGCAGTTGATTGATTCCGATTATGTCATCTAATTTAGAACGTGTTCTTAAATTAATTTGCTCACCGTGTCCATCGAAGTTTCTTTTTGGTCTCTCCCTATTCTTTGTCAACCCCCTCCTCTCCTGACATGAGCCATGTCTGCTTATGTTTCATAATTTCAAATCTTTACAAATGGCATTCCCTTGTGTTAGCCTCATTTAGTGTCTTTCCTAACATTGTGTTAGTCCCTTCACTCATATGCTGATCTTAACACTTGACTCTTGTAGTCTTGGGCCTTAAGATCTTATGGTTTTATCCTGCAAGGCCAGATCATTTTATCATGAGCAGTAATTTTATCTGAAACTTTAAGAGTTTCACCAGGCATCCCTACTGTCACACCTCTTTGCTTAAATCCAAAGGTTCGAAGGAGTTGGATGGTGCATCCCAACAATTTGGACTTGGGTAATTATAATATGGGTGGGTCTCCCTCATTTAAGCGTTGGTATAAAATTTATGAGGTATGCTAGGCAGTGTCATACAGAAGCATTCTACTCATGATTGCTGATTGTTTTCCTGGTTTCTTAATTATTATGAGAGGTATGGTATGCACAAGAATGCAGATTTACTTTTCCTCAGAGCAGTTTGGGTCCTTGTGTTATAATAGATTTAATGTGTCTGTTGTGGCAGTCTGCCTTTTCTTTGCCATCATGCTTCGTGTTAGTTTCCATTTGGAAATGATAACAGTGAGCGCTAACAAATAAGTTGAACTTGCCTGACTTCTGATCAATTAAATCTTACTTTATCCAGGAGTTCTGTTAGCATCTAGAGATCATGGCCAAGCACCACCCCGACCTCATCATGTGCCGGAAGCAACCAGGAATCGCCATTGGCCGCCTGTGCGAGAACTGTGATGGTAAGTGCGTCATCTGTGACTCAGGTGTGCGGCCCTGCACGCTTGTTGCTATGTATTTTGCATTGGAATCTTAGTTGCTATGTATTTTGCATTGGAATCTTAGTTGGATATGGAATTTAATATGCTGTTTTATAATATGAACCAGAATGCTATGTATTTTGCATGTCTATTCATTTCATGGATTAAGGAATGAGTGAGAGATTTTAGCAATTTTTTATTTCTTCTGTAGCAATACCTAAACCTTGTAGGGATGAAACTTTTATATCTTTCAAGGGTACGACTGCCCTATGTATGCTGGTTTCTGTCCCTACCCCTACTCTTGGGAATGAATGTTAAGCTCCCATCCTTGTGGGATCCAAGAAGGCCAGATATATGCATCCTTACCCTCATGTATAAAGATATTAAGGTTGTTTCTGTCTTTGGACCTCATGACCTTTGAGTTACAATAGAGCAATCTTATTGCTGCACCAAGGTTATCCTTGTCAAAGGATGCTGGTTATAGCTAAAATTATCATAGTTGTATAAGTAGCTAATCTCTTATAATCTTAGAACATATTGTTATATTGGCACTAGTGGCTGTCCATATGGAATCACCCACCATTCAGCATTCTGTGGCTGGTATGCCACCAAACTCACGATCATATCCTTTATGGCTAATTTACCTGCACTTTCTTCTAGGACATATTGCTTCTATGTGTGCTTAAGAAACTTTATTTGCATTCCTATGCCTGCTGTCATTGTTTGAGATGCAGAAAATGTATTTTCCAGTCAAAAAGAGATGCAGAAAGTGTAACCTGATACTGCTTTAGACATATAAATTCCTTAATCCATGAAATCATTTTTTGGATTTATCAGAGGATTGGGTGTAAGAAGAACTCATGGGTTCTCTCTCTCTTTGTTTACAGATTGCAATCTCTGCATCTAACACTGGTGGTGCATGGGATAATGCTAAGAAGTATATTGAGGTAAAAGTCATCCTTGGGTCTCTTTCATCCCCCCTTGTATCAATCAAGATGTCTTTCTTTCTTGAGTTCATCATGCTATTTAGAACTTGCTGATGATTTTTTTTTTTTTTTTGGGTCAGGCTGGAGCTTCAGAGCATGCTAGGACCCTTGGCCCTAAAGGATCAGATCCCCACAAGGCTGCTGTGATTGGTGACACCATTGGAGACCCTCTCAAGGACACATCTGGACCGTCGCTTAACATCCTTATCAAGCTCATGGCCGTCGAATCTCTCGTGTTTGCTCCATTTTTCGCGGCACATGGAGGCATCCTCTTCAAGATCTTCTGAGAAGAGAGGCTCCCAGGGCAATGCTGCACTTAGAGAAGCATGTTTTGTCTTTGTTTTGTCTTTGTTTACAAGCATAGTGTTTTGTTGTAACAATTACTCATTATATATATATATATATATAAGTAGTTATCAACAATGATGCTATGAGTTTGTATTCGCTGTCTCTTCTTGCTCGCTGCTTGATGATCATGTAAGTTGATCAATGAAAAATGCCATGAACCTCTTTTAATTTCTTAATTTTTACCTACGGTTTTAGAGTTTTTTTTTTGTAGGAAAAGAAAATATTAAAAATTATTATTAGCTATTTTTTTTCTACGATTTTAAGAAAATTCATAGGTAAAGATAAGGATAAAAAAATATATTTTTTTGATTTTTTTATATGATTTTGAGGTTTTTCGTAGGGAAATAAATCATTAAATATTATTATTAGCCAATTTTTCCCTACGATTTTAGGATTTTTCGTAGGGAAAGAAATCATTAAAAATTATTATTAGCCAATTTTTTCCTACGATTTTAAGAAAAATCGTAGGGAAAGAAGTGGATAAAAAAAAATTCTTGATTTTTTTCCTACGATTTTGAAGTTTTTCGTAGGGAAAGAAATAATTAAAAATTTTTATTACCTAACGTTTCCCTACGAGTTTAAGGTAAATCGTAGGGAAAGATGTGTATAAAAAAATATTTTTTCCTATTTTTTCCTACGATTTTAGGGTTTTTCATAGGGAAAAAATTTTCTAAAAATTATAATTAGCCAATTTTTCCCTACGATTTTAAGACAAATCGTAGGGAAAGGTATTGATAAAAATATATTTTTGATTTTTCCCTACGATTTTTAAATTTCGTAGGCAATTGTTTTTAAAATTTAAATTTGAATTTCAAATTCTTCTCATTCTTTCCCTACGAATTATGATCTTTACCTACGAAAAAAATCGTAGGGAAAAGGTCTGATCTATGCCTACAATTTTTAAAAGTCGTAGGCAAAGGCTTTCCCTACGCACTTTTCCCTACGATTTTTTTATACTTTTGCCTACGACAGAAATCGTAGGGAAAGGCTTTACCTACGATTTTTTTCTCTTTCCCTACGAAAAAAATCGTAGGCAAAAGTTGATTTTTTTGTAGTGATCGTTTCCTCTCGGATTGGAACACTCGGAGATGTCATTTAATATGATAATTAGTTTTGTCACCGGAGTTGATATTTTTAATCCTTTTTAGTACTATGTTTTATATTAGACACTTTCGAGCTTTCACATCAATTGAGATAAATTGATATCAGTTCGTCTCACAATGGCAATGCTGCGAAATCGTGAGTGCTCTGTGTTAGCGTTACCTTTACGTGGCCCACGTAGGTATATAATTAATTTATTATTTATTTAGATATTTAAATTTAAGTGATAATGATGGTTTAATAAAATTAATTTTTATTGATTTATCTTTGAGAAGTTGTTATTGATAACTTCTCTTTGATGAAAAGAGAAATTGATCGTATTATAAGATTGATCCTCTCTCTCCTATATATAGTCTGTTTGACCATCAAAATAGAAAAAAGAAGAGAATTAGGAAAGAGGGAGAAACTCAATCTATCGTTAATACATACGCAGCCTCTCGTTCCAACGAATATCAATGGATCAAGGTACACATTCTTGATTTATATTTTCATATATGTTTTCATATAAAAATTTGGCCATTATGTTTATTAAAGAAGATCTTTTAATGGATCTTACATGTGGTATCAGAGCCTTGATTAAAGAATTTATGATTTTTCATTATGAATAATTATTTATATATATATTTTTTTTATTAAAGATGATTAAATTTTCTTTTGGCAAGAATTCTAATGCACATGCATTATTTCCATGCGCTGACCATCTAAAGAAACTCATGTAGAATTTTTTTTTTCTTTTGGAATTATTTTCTTTTTTGAATTTATTTAATCCTCCCTTTTCTCACGAATTTCTCTCTAACGTTTCCATGAGAAAAAAAAATCTCACGAATTCCTCTCGGGGAAACGTATGTTCCATTTTTATTATTGAAATCCCACGTAAGTTGGTACGTTAGTGTTCCCTCATGAATTCACACGTACGGTGGGAAGAGGACGGTGAGGGAAGGAAGGGAATTCCAACAGAAAGAAATAAATAAAAAAGGGGAAAGGATCTTGACGGGTGAAGAGTCTTCACGCATGAAATCACGGTGGTCATGTTTGCCTGCATGAAGAACCTCTCGCTCACGGAAGCACGGCTCTTACGGAAAGGGTCATGAGGAGGGAAAAAGTAAAATAAAATAAAAGGCTAACGATGATTCAAACATATAAACAAGGGATTATCACTTTATCAATTTAATCTTTGATAATAAAAGGTGAAAGCCTATATATTTCTCCAGCAAGAAGGTTCTTTTAAAATTTATATTTTGCTTTCTAATATTTATGATATTGATGTTTTGAAAAACATTACAATAAAATTATGTGGGTACCTTAAGTCTTTTATATTCACGCATGATATTCTCATTAATTAAATTTGATGTCTATATTATGTAATTTTTAGTCACCAAAGTGGCCAAATTTGAAGGTTATAGATATCAAATTCAATTAAATAATTTAATTACTCATAATTATGTGATGCTTATAAATGAATGACATAATTGTTTAATTGTTATGAGTATATTGAAGTTCATTGATTATAAATATTTAAGGGTTGCCCAAAGGTTGACTAGTCATTTATAATCTATGGACATGATGTGGTCAATTAATATGCTTGGTTAGGAATGTTTAGCATATCCAAAGATAGCAAACAGATCTAATTTGAGTATATATAATTGTCAAGTATGTAAAATTAAAATTAAGCATCAATTATGTTTACTGTAGTATATTGTTGTATCACCCAAAGGAGAACTTCAATATGCACTTATTATTTAATTGATGGAGTCTGAATATTTATTTAAATATATTGCTCAAAGCATTAATGTGGGAGCATATTCTATATGTTCTTGTTTCTCTTTATTCGCAAGCTATGTCTGTTCAAACTTTCAATGGGCTTAATTTCTCTGAATGGTGCGAACAAGTTCAGTTTCACCTTAATGTTCTGGATCTTGATTTGTCACTCATAAATGAGAAACCCACTGCTCTTACTAACTCTAGCAATGTTGAACAGAGGTCTTTCCATAAGACTTGGAAAAGATCAAACAGACTTAGCCTGATGTTTATGCGAATGACTGTAGCAAACAATATCAAGTCCACAATTCCTGCTACTGAAAGTGTTAAGGAATTTATGAAGTTTGTGGAAGCACGTTCCCAATCTGACTCTGCTGATAAGTCACTTATTGGGACATTGATGAGTACTTTAACCAACATTAAGTTTGATGGTTCTCGTACTATGCATGAGCATGTTGTTGAAATGACAAACATAGAAGCAAGACTAAAGACTATGGGATTGGAAGTGAATGAGAATTTTCTTGTGCAATTCATTATCAATTCCTTGCCTCCTGAGTATGGTCCATTTCACATGAGTTATAACACTATGAAGGATAAGTGGAATGTGAATAAACTACAAAGTATGCTCATTCAAGAGGAAGCAAGAATTAAGAAACATGAAAATCATTCTATTAATCTCATGGGTCAGCAAGGAGCTGAAAGAAATCAAAGAAAGATAAGAAAGGAAAGAGCAAGCAACGACCACTAAAGATAAATGGGTCATCTGCTCAAATCCACAAGAAGGAACAAAAGGATGATAAGTGTCACTTTTGCAAAAAGCATGGACACTATCAGAAAGATTGCCTAAAACGTAAGGCGTGGTTCGAAAAGAAAGGTAAGCCTACAGCTTTTGTATGTTTCGAATCAAACCTAACCGAAGTTCCTTATAATACTTGGTGGATTGATACTGGTTGTACCACTCATATTTCTAATACGATGTAGGGATTCCTTATGATCAAACCATAAACCCAAATGAAAACTTTGTCTCAATGGGAAATAGAGTCAAAGTTTCAGTTGAAGCTGTTGGAACCTATCGTTTGATTCTAGACACTGGACATCATTTAGACCTTTTCCAAACACTTTATGTCCCTTCTATTTCTCATAATTTAGTTTCTTTATCCAAACTTAGCTCAATTGAATATTCTTTTAAATTTGAAAATGGATGTTTTAGTTTTTTTAAACACAATCACCTTATTGGTTCTGGTATTCTTTCTGATGGTTTGTACAAATTTAAGCTTGATAGTCTTTTTGCTGAGACATTGTTAACCTTGCATCATAATGTTGTTACTAAACGTGGTTTAATGAATGAACAATCAGCTTACTTATGGCATAAACGTTTGGATTGTATATCCAAAGAAAGAATTGAGAGATTAGTAAAGAATAAAATCCTTTCTGATTTAGATTTTACTGATCTTGGGATTTGTGTGGATTGTATTAAAGGAAAACACATAAAACACAATCAAGAAAAGCGCCACAAGAAGGAAACAGCTCCTTGAAATTATACACACCGATTTATGTGGGCCTTTTGATATTCTATCTTTTGGTGGAGAAAAGTATTTTATCACCTTTATTGATGATTTTTCACGTTATGGCTATGTCTATTTATTGCATGAAAAATCTCAATCGGTAAATACTCTAGAGGTGTTTATCAATGAGGTTAAAAGACAACTGGACAGAAAAGTAAAAATTATTAGGTCTAACAGAGGTGATGAATATTATGGAAAGTCTGATGAATCTGGATAATACCCTGGTCCATTTGCCAAATTCCTTAAAAGTATGGCATATGTGCTCAATACACAATGCCTGGAACACCAGAATAAAATGGTATTGCAGAAAGGCGTAATCGAACTTTAATGGACATGGTTAGGAGTATGTTAAGAAATTCATTATTACCCTCATTATTGTGGATGCATGCTTTAAAGGTTGCTATGTATTTGCTAAATAAGTTTCCTAGTAAGGCAGTTTCAAAGAGTCCTTTTGAACTGTGGACATGAAGGAAACCCATTTTGAGGCATTTACATATTTGGGGTTGTCCAGCGGAAGTAAGGATTTATAATCCACATGAAAAAAAAATTGGACTTAAGAACAACCAGTGGTTTCTTCATTGGTTATCTAGAAAGATCAAAAGGGTATAAATTTTATTGTCCTAACCATAGTACAAGAATTATTGAATCTAGAAATGCAAGGTTCATTGAGAATAATGAAATTAGTGGGAGCTTGGAACCACATAAAGTGGAAATCCAAGAAGTTAAGGTGCAAGTTTCTTCACCTATAACTTCTTCTCAAGTTGTTGTTCCTAGAGTTGTTGAACCTAACTTTCAAGAACAATAAATTAATGATCAAACACCACAGAATGATGATATTACTAATGAACTTGCAATAAATGAACCCAATGAAGTAGCATTAAGAAGGTCTCAGCGACAAAGAAGAACCACTATTTCTGATGATTATGTAGTTTATCTACAAGAATCAGATTTTGATTTGGGTATTAATGATGATCCAGTTTCTTTTTCACAAGCCATGCAAAGTACTAATTCATCTAAATGGTTAGATGCCATGCAAGATGAGTTAAAATTAATGGATTACAATGCAGTCTGGGATCTTGTTGAATTGCCTGAAGGTTGTAAAAGAGTTGGGTGTAAATGGGTCTTTAAGACCAAACACGACTCAAATGGCAATATTGAACGTTGTAAAGCCAGACTTATTGCCAAAGGTTTTACTCAAAAGTATGGCATTGACTACACAGAGACTTTTTCTCCAGTCTCTAAGAAAGACTTATTTAGAATTATTATGGCACTAGTAGCTCAATATGATTTAGAGTTGCATCAAATGGATGTGAAAACCACCTTTCTAAATGGGTGTTTGAATGAAGCGGTTTATATGGACCAACCTGAAGGTTTTTTATTTGAAGGAAAGGAACACATGGTGTGTAAACTGAAGAAATCAATATACGGACTTAAGCAAGCTTCCCAACAATGGTATCTTAAGTTCAATGATACCATTACATCCTTTAGATTTAGAGAAAACACCGTTGATCGGTGTATATATCTGAAGGTCAGTGGGAGCAAAATCATATTTTTGATTCTGTATGTTGATGATATCTTGCTAGCTACTAATGACCTTGGCCTATTGTATGAGACCAAGAATTTTCTCTTTAAGAACTTTGAAATGAAAGATATGGGTGAGGCATCCTATGTGATTGGAATCGAAATATTTCATGATAGATCACAAGGAATGTTAGGTTTGTCTTAGAAGGCATATATTAATAAAGTTCTTGAGAAATTCAACATGAACAAATGCTCTGCAAGTGTTGTTCCAATTTAGAAGGGAGATAAATTTAGCCTTATGCAATGTCCAAAGAATGAATGGAACGCAAACAAATGGAAGAAATACTTTATGCATAAATTTTTGGTAGCTTGATGTATGCTTAGACATATACCATGCCAGACATCAGTTTTACTGTCGGAATGCTAGGCAGATATCAAAGTAATCTAGGAATAGATCATTGGAGAGCTGCAAAGAAGGTACTAAGGTATTTACAACGAATGAAGGATCACATGCTCACCTACAGAAGATCTAATGATCTTGAGATCAAGGGATATTCAGACTCAGATTTTGCTGGATGTGTTGATACTAGAAAGTTCACATTTGGCTATTTGTTCTTGTAACATCCTGAGAACCTTGTAATTTATGGCATTTTCATTTGAAATGAAAGTCAGAAAGTTTCCGTGAAATATGGGTGTGTTGGCCTTTTGATAAATTTAAAGAGAAGAAATTTTGGAGTAAATAAGTATATTTCTGAATGTTAATGAGTTTGATTTAAGAAATTGAGAGACTTAAGTTTTAATGGGTTTAAATCACAAGAAAAATCAAGTTTAGTTTGAGTTTTATCCTAAAATGATGTTTTTAGTGGTTGGAGTCGACTCTAATTGGAGTGGAGTCAACTCTGGCACGGTTTTAAACTTTCGGCATGCTCTGGAGTCGACCCCTACTTTTCTGGAGCCGACACCTATTTCTGTTAGAGCCGACTCCAAGACGACAGGTTTTTCTGAGTTAAATCTTGAGAATTTTATATTTAATCTGTTTCAAGTCCGATTTGGATGCTGTTTAAACCGTTGGATTTCTAAAATCGAGTTCTTCAAGTTGGTAAAGTCTTTTCTTAGAAATATTACATAAAAGTATTGATTTAAGTAAAAATAATAATCTGGGCTATAAATTGATTAAAAAAATGCTATGTTAGGGGCAAAATGGGAAAAGGCTCCGATGTCAATTGCTAATTATGTTAAGGGCAACTTGGAAAATAAAATATAAGGGCAAAATATCATGGTTATAAGTGAGCCACGTGTTTTTCAAAAAGCATGCGTTAAGAGTGTTTGAGGGCAAAAGGGGAATTTGGCATGCCTTAACCCTTAAGTTTCCAATGACTTGGTCCCCAAGTCATTAGAGAAAAAGGGAAACATGGGTTCAGCTAGAGAAAAGAAAGAAAGAAAGAGAAGAGAGAAAGAAGAGGAGAAAAGAGAGGAAGAGGAAGAAGAAGAAGAAGAAAAGGAGGAAGAAAGAGAAAGGGAAAGGGAAGCTTGGGGTTTGTGCTCGACTCCAGGTAAGCTATAGCTTCCCTAGATCTTGTATGACTTTAGATTTTCTTAGATTATTGTATTTTGAGGTAATAGTAGAAGTAATCTTGAGTAGAGAAAGGGTGGAAGAAAATAATGAGATATTAGAGGATAGATCATGTATGCATGCATGGTTCGTGGGAAAACCTCATGTGGAGGTAATCCTAATAGCTATCGTATCTGTATGTTGACGTAGGTCAAGAGGGTTATTCCAGGGAGCCGGAATACCAGAGTTGAGTACCAGTCGAGGAGTAACCTACTAAGGTGAGTGGGTTTCTCATCTAACAATGAGAAGTTAATTTGAGCTAGTATAATGAGATTAATACCTAGTTATGGTATGTTATGTTTAGCAGAGTATTATGTATGTTTTAAATATGAAAAATGAGAACCTAGTATATGATATTCTGATAAATGAGTTTTGAGCATGAGTTTTGAGCATAAACACATAAGCATGAGTTTCGATGAGGGGATTTTTAATATATACATGGCATATTTGCATGATAAAGCTTTACAAATGATGTATGTATCATACTGAGCATCAGGCAGCTAGGGGGCTGATCACCCTTTAAACTGTACTGTAGCATGAGCATTGCACACTACTATCGAGCCGGCACCTCCTTGCGAACAATCGTACGATGAACCCCAGAATCAGGGGTGAGTGCACGCTGAACCAGACCAGTGGGACTGGTTGTGAGCAGCCCGTGGGGCATGAATCATAGCTCAGTGGAGCTGATTACTATATATAGCCCGTGGGGGTAGAGAGAAAACCCGAGGTTCCAGAGTTAAGGAACAAAGCACTTTGCCAGGTGAACCGCACGGGTAAGGGGTGCTATTTGTGCGGGGATCCTGTTGCTAGTCACGCACCCGATGAGAGTACACCTATAGAAGGGCGACTGTAGGGTGGTACCTCAGAGGCATTACACACACAGCCCAGCATCATGAGATCTAAAAGCATATGTTGTGATATAAAAAGGGCCAATGGGCCAAATAGTTATCCCGAGAGGAGAGCTTACTTGAGATGCCAGTGGGCAAGCAGATCCCGATGGGAGTCTGGGTTGTAGATAAAGAATGCATATCTTCATATTGTAATGCATGGATTTTTATCTTAATGAGTTATCTTTCAGTGAAAAGTTATTATAGAGTATTTCAGTACTGATATGTTATTTGAAGAATAAGCTACATTTTATTTTATCTGATATCATGTTAAAAATGTACTTTGAGTTGTACAAGCTAAATAGTATCAGCATACGATTGAAAATAAGAGGTTATGGTTCTCTATTTCTCCATAGTTATATGGTTATCCAGTCACTGGGACTTAGGTCTCATCCCTCTATGATTTAAATGTTCTTTCAGATCAGTGAGTATTTCTGCCAGGATCACAAGATAAGCAGGACAGAACCCTTAGCTGGTGAAGCTTGCTTGGATGCAAGAGTGTATAAATGCTAGCCTTGTATATTGAGAGAGTGTGGTTTGATATTTATTTTGTATATGTGTATGTGTACAGTGAGATTTAATGATGTTTTAGACCTTTTGGATATGAATACGAGACTTATGTTTTGGAGAAAATTATGAACAGATGTGTGTACTTAGGATTTTGATGTCGATTGTGAATGTGATCTTGGAAACTGCCTGAGGAATGTCATGAAAAATATTATCTGAGCAGGTTGATGCTTAGTGTTGATTGAGTGATTTGTGTATATAATTGAGATGAAAATGAAAAGTTTTTAACAGGATGTGTTTTCGTGTGTCTGCACTTATGATAATTAGTTGGGGTTCTCTAGCTCTTTATGAGCGCTACATAAAGACTAGTAAAACTCTATCCGATTACCACAAGTGTGCAGGTGTGCTGTCGGTGGCCCCAGAGAGAAGGGGGAGCTGACAAGTTTTGGTATCAGAGCCCTNAAATAAATGCGGGGAACATCATGACTTAACTTATTGTTTGCCCGTACAATGCATTGTTGCGGATGGTTCATTAATTCTAATAAATATAAGAATCTGTGGACCAATAACGTCCCCGAGCTTTTACGTTCTATTACGTACTCCTAGTCGAGATCATAAGTTGATGTGGCTGTAATATATTCTTTATCGGCTAATGCAGCTGTAATATATGCTTTATAAATTAACTTCCAGGATTCCTAGAAACCAGTTAATTAATACTCCTAAGAATACGATGCAATGAAGTAAGAGGACAAAATTTTCATTCTTAAGTTATAGAGTTTTTCAGATCTTGAAGGAAAAGCAGGACATTAGTGAAGTAGCGAAATACAAGCATTAATGGTGTCACATTGCAAAACTTGCAACTAATTCACTGTGTTCAGTTCTAGACTAATTTTTTTGCTAAATGTTGTTTCAATAGACTGGATATCTTTAACAACATTAGTGGGTTTGCCATGGTTTCTAAATTATCATGCTCATGTTTATATTAATATCTTATATATGCCTCCAGGATGCTACATATATCTTGTACCACGCAAATCTAATGGCAGTAGTTTACCCTTTTTTTCCAACTCATATGAAATAAATTTGTACTCAACAACTCAACTCACTGAGCCTTTTTCCAACTATGTGGGGTCAACTACATGAACCAGCCTTCTCCACTCTACTCTATTCATATGAAATAAATTTATATATACATATAATTCAAAGTTAAGGAATGAAGAGTTAACCGTGCTAATCGACATGAGTTTTTATTTTTTTAAGAAAAATTTAGATGTCAATAAATGATCATTTCTCAAAAGTTATGAGTACCCATACAGAAATAACAGTTGTGGATCAACATTTCAAGATGAATACAGAATATTGGTTGATAGAAATTTGATTGGATGCTATATAACTATTACTCAATACTTTTAAAGATCATAAACTATTAATTTTTTAATGTCGCATACATCTTGTTAGATCTCTGGTCAATTGGAAAAAAATCACACTTTCTTTTCTTTTCACTGTACTGCTGTTGGTGTCCATGCTTCCATGCATTTTGTGTCGTTTAGCCTTAGCTGCATGCCTTCTCTCATGATCATTTTTAATAAAATTTTTAACTGGAAACGAAAGGATATTTACAAATCATAGCTGCAGAATGATAAATACAAGCGAAATGCATTAAACATCTCCATCGTAGATCGGTCTGGTGAATGATTCCTGAAAATTTTTTGTCCTTATTTTTCGTGAGAACAAATAAATTTCTATATTTTTAAGATAACTCAGTCAAAGGGTGATAAATTCCTGTGCTGCTAAGGTAATTTAGTCAAACAGTGATAAATTTGAACACTGCTAGGTAACTCTCTCTTTCTGCTTGTATTTCTTTCAAATAATAATAATAATACTTTTCTTTTTCTTGATTTTTAGTTGCGCATTGGATGATAATTTTTTGTTTTTAACTCTCTATTATATTAAGTTGTTATAAATTGGGCACCACTTACTAGAAATATTCATTTCTAGAGAAGTATTAGCCATGTTTAACCCTATTATTTTTGGTCCAACCCAATCTATTATAAATATATTCATTGGGTTGGTTTAAATTTATTTCAATTAGTAATGTCCAATGGATCATGTTAGGTTGGATGTATTTTTATTTTTTATTTTTTAATACTAAATTAACTAAGATATTTTTAAATATACAGATATTTTGATAAAAACCTTCTGGCCTTGTACTGACCCACGGGTCTTGGACCTCTAACCTAGCATGGGTCTTGAATGGCCCATATTGTACAAGTGCCATTCATGTTATATTAAATTTCAATTCATTATATCCATCATCTTCCATGACATTTATCCTACTCCATTGTATATATCCGTTGAGTTTCATTAAATTTATTTGGTTGGATTTCTTTTATTGGGATTGTACCATTGGTTTTTTTTTGGTGCATCAGAAATGACGCTATCCATTTGATAAAGGTTGCAGATAAGGGAGCATTGAATGGGTGCTTCTGAATCCATAAATATCTTTCCCTCTCTATCTCATGTATATCCATCGTATGCCAGAATCACATAACTTGATGCTTTTAATTTCTTTCTTTTCTTCCCCCAGAACCATTATAACATCTGATGGCCTTTTTTCTTTCCTAAAATTATCATAATCTCTAAAAGCCTCTGTTCTTGCCCTAAAAAATATAATTTTTAAAGGCAAAGGATAAAGCAATCTAATAAACCTTTAAAATTGTGTTTGATGCATCGCCAGACAATTCCGAATGGTAATATGGATTAACTTTAAGATAGATTACCACTAAATAGATTGCTAGTAATATTGATTATTGTGTTTGATATACACAGGTAATGTTATAGTAATATTGATTACTGTATTTGATATGACAAATACATTACCAGTCATATAACATCAAATTCTCAAAAAAAACCCTAAATTAAATTTATATACTAAGAACATTATTTTTTTTTTATTTTTTTTTTTATTTTTTAAAAAAATTATTCGATATTTTCTTATGAACGAATAATACCGTGGTTTTTTTTTTTTTGAAGATATGAGAAAAGAGATAACGACGGCGAGTCAGGAGAAAAGAGAGAAAAAAAGGAAATGATTTTATTTGGAGAAAGAAATAATTTTATCTTTACGGATGAGGAAACAAGGGTAATTTTGTTTAAAAAAAATTATTAGATTACAACATATCTGGTAAGGTCTGGATTACCTCTTGAGTGGTAATCCATATTAGATTACCATACCAAATATAACTAGATTACCATATCAAATATAGTTATATGATGGGTCCCATTAAAATTATCAATGCCCTCTAATAATTGATCGTGCGTCTCTTATAAAAGTATTACTATAATTGAATCCTATAAAGTATATGCCCCGAGGCTCTTCAAGGAAAGCAAATCTTATCTTTAAAGACTAAAATAATTCTTTGCTTTATAACTAAGTTTTCTTATGCAATTTATTTATCATTTATTATAATTATTTTGTAATTATTTGTATAATTTAATTTGTATCTATTAACTTATAACAATTTATTTTCATGATATCATTTATTTTATATAGAATTATTTTATTCCGATATCATCGGTTTAGAATCTCATTCAAAATTAGATAAAAGGGTTTCTCTAGATTTCTTAATTTGTATAATTATTTAAGATAGATCCAGATGCATAATTAATGTAGGATTAAATATATATTAATCTTATTCTATTCATTAATATAAGATTAAGGCAAAAATCAAGATGGAAACAATTAATTGATACCCATCCTCACTCTCTCAGGTTATATTGATGGATCGAAAAGAGAAGGCCAAGGGCATTTTGTCTTCGGACATGTGATGTAGGGTTTGTTGATGGTAAGCTATTTGATGTGGTCGATGGCGCCACATGGACGTTAACGGCAAAGCTAACTGACGGCGTAGATAGGAGCAGGCGACCCTGCTTTTTTAAGGCAACCCCGCTCTTCAGTGAGACCATGCGTCTTCAAGGCGGCTCCGCTCTTCAGCGGGCTGCACTTCCTCCAAGTCGGCCCCCAGTGGCTCCGATTCCTTCAAGTCGGCCTCCAGCGGCCCCAACTTCTTCAAGGCGACCTCGACGGCCCGCTTTCTCTAAGGCAGCATCGACGGCCCCGCCTCCTCCAAGTCATCCCCAATTTCTCCAAGGCGGCCTCGATGGCTCCACCTTCTCCAAAGCAGCCTCGGCGGCCCCGCTTTCTCCAAGTCGGCCCCCAGTGGCCCTGACTCCTCAAAGATGGCCTCAACGGCCCCGCCTTCTCCAAGGTAGCTTACGCCGCCTGATAAGATCAGGCCCACCTACCACCTGGCCTACGCAACCTAACAGAGTCAGGCCCATCTGCCACCTGACCTGCGTAGTTGATAAGATCAAGCCACAAACTGTCAGACCCATGTGCTCGATGGGACCAGGCCCACTAACCAGCTCCTATTCATGTAATCGCCATGAGTTTAGCAGACATTCCTCTTCACTGAACTTCATGTGGCTGATCCCCAGACGGATACC
>UESW01004408.1:539513-734659 GCA_900491605.1 Calamus simplicifolius
TCATATGCCCTGGTGACAGCGAATGGAGACCCTTTCACCTATGAGGAGGCTATGGAAAGTCAGGATAGAGATAGGTGGATCCATGCTATGGCAGAGGAAATGCAGTCTCTTCACAGAAATAATACGTGGCAGGTGGTCCAGCTGCCACAAGGAAAGAAACCCATTGGTTGTAAATGGGTTTATCAGCGCAAGGAAGGAGCTTCAGAACAAGAGGGTATCAGGTATAAGGCAAGACTAGTGGCCAAAGGATACTCTCAGAAAGAAGGCATCGATTATGGTGAGATATTTTCTCCAGTTGTCAGGCACACTTCCATCAGACTATTATTGAGTATTGTAGCAGCTCAGGACTTGGAGCTGGAGCAGATGGATGTGAAGACAGCATTCCTCCATGGTCATTTGGAGGAGAGCATCTACATGGAGCAGCCACCAGGGTTTAGAGAACCAAGATCAGATGGGAAAGTCTGTTTGCTGAAGAAATCTCTGTATGGGCTGAAGCAGTCGCCGAGGCAGTGGTACAAGAGATTTGACACTTATGTTAGGAGCATTGGACTTTCAGGTGTGAGTATGATTCTTGTGTGTATGTTAAATCTCTGGATGATGGGTCTAGGATGTACTTACTCTTGTATGTAGATGACATGCTGATAGCATGCAAGAGTGAGAAGGCTGTACAGGAACTGAAGATAGCTTTGTCTCGGGAGTTTGAGATGAAGGATCTGGGGCCAGCCAGGAAGATCCTAGGGATGGAAATCATCAGAGATAGATCCAAAGGTGTGCTGCATCTGAGTCAGGGTGGCTACATTAAAAAGATTCTGGAGCGATATGGGATGAAGGATGCCAAACCGACAGCACTACCTTTGGCAGCACATTTTTCCTTATCGAAGACCATGTCACCACAGACTGAGGTGGAGGCTCAGGAGATGGAGAAGGTACCATATGCTTCTGGTGTTGGGAGCCTTATGTATGCCATGGTATGTTGTAGGCCAGACATAGCCCATGCAGTGAGCCAGGTGAGCAGGTTCATGGCGCACCCTGGCAGGGAGCACTGGCGAGCACTAAAGGGAATCTTCAGGTACTTGGTAGGTACAGTTGGGTTGGTATTTGCTATGGACAGCAAGAAGGTGCTGAGAGATCCAACTTATCCAAGGAGGCTCGTGGGCAGTTATATGGGTATGTGGATGCAGACTTTGGTGGAGATGTGGACACTAGGAGATCCACAACAGGCTTTGTGTTCAGCCTGTTTGGTGGTCCAGTATCGTGGAGATCATGTCTGCAGCCCATCACAGCCTTATCTACCACGGAGGCAGAATACATAGGTATCACAGAGGCAGCAAAGGAAGCTCTTTGGCTGAAGGGCTTGATGCTGGAGATGGGACTTGATCAGAAGGTTGTCCAGGTGCATAGTGACAGCCAGAGTGCTCTGATGCTTGCGCAGAATGCAGTCTATCATGCCAGGACGAAGCACATTGACCTCAGATACCACAGGATCAGAGAGCTGGTGGAAGATGGTGAGGTGGAGCTGGTGAAGGTATACACCAAAGAAAATCCAGCAGATGCACTGACTAAGGTTCTTCCACGGGACAGTTTTCAAAAGTGTATTTCGTTGTTAAAGCTGATGGACACAGTGGACGTGCTGAGGCCTTGAAAGCACCAAGGTGGAGATTGTTGGGCCTGGTGTGGTGCTATCAAGGCCCAGGTGGGCTAACTTGTATTGGGCTGGGTTTGAGTCCAAGGGTTGAGATTAAATCAAGTCACGGGTGTACACGGGCTTGGGGATTAGTTTAATCTCATTGGTTTAGTCCATGGGAGTTTTTTGTTGAGTCTGGGCCTGGCCCACTTCGTGGATGTATTTAAACCCTAGTCTCTAGGGTTTGGATGGAATAGAGAACAGATTCTTTTCTCCCAAAAATTCCCTTCTCTCATCATAGGGTGGCAGCCCTTTCTTTCTCCTCCCCATCTTCCTCCTTTTTCAAGAAGTAAACCTAACAGGATTAGAAATCCTTAGTTCTAGTTCTTGTTGAACGGGGAATCCCATTGCTATTCATCAAGGTCTAAACCTAACAGGATTAGAAATCCTTAGTTCTAGTTCTTGTTGAACGGGGAATCCCATTGCTATTCATCAAGGTCTAAACCTAACAGGATTAGAAATCCTTAGTTCTAGTTCTTGTTCAACAGGGAATCCCATTGCTATTCATCAAGGTCTAAACCCTAACAAACCAAGGATTCATGTTTAAATACCTATTCTAATTCAATTGAAAATATATAGATCCTACCTACTCATCCGCAATGTCCTTTAGTCCATGTAGGTATAGATTGGATCGGTTTTGATATCATTTATCATAATGCAAAATTATACTAAAAGGTTTGTTAAAAAGTATTATTTAGGTTTTTTGCTGCTGTGTAAATATCAAAATTATTTTGTTAATAATTTCTCAATCAGAAGCTCATGGTAGAAAACAAGATATGTGATAGTTCATTTGCCCATGAATATGGAAAGAAAAAATTATTAAATAAAAGTCATGAAATAATTCTAACAACTATTCAACAAATAGGTAAAGTTCAAAACTTAGCCATGATATGATCTTTAGCAAGGATGGGAAGTCATCCACATCTCACCTGTTTGACGTGAGGGACGCGATCACTACTGGAGATGGGAACTCGAGACCCTCACATTTTCCTGAGGAAATGGTTTGTAACCAAAGAATGGAAGACAATGGGATTGGAAGCTTTGATTTGATCAGCAACGGCTTAGGTCCTCTTGCCAGGGCTGCACATATGAAGCCAATCTCCACCGATTCTACTTTGGGATGGAAAGCGAGCTGCAATTACTACCATAATATATAACGACAAAATCCAGTCTAACTCTTATGATCCAGTTATCATCAATGATAGCCTCGAGCCTCAGTTTGAGGTGGGTTTTATTTAAGAATTGTTTGAGAAGTAAATTCACTTTCATTGACCTTGCGGTGCAGTTACAGAAATATCCAATGAGTAAGCCCATGACCAAGTTTGAAGAGATGTTTGCAACGCGAGAGGCACATATCGGAGGGGTGAAGAGGATGAGAACAACGATGGAGAGCGACTGGAACCCCAACTTGCAACTGAGCTTGAGCACAAATTTTGCAAACGAAGAACGTAGCGGCAAGAGGACTCTCGATGCTGAAGAGGGAGTGGACAACACGCTCTCACTCTCACTTTCTTCCCCTATTTCCATGCAACAGCGAGAAGCCGCGAAGCCTGAAATCCAGTTCCTACAAAAAAGTAGCAGCAACAAGGCCGCTCCGGGGCTGAGTACTTTAGATCTGACCATGTCGATAAAGGCATTGGAGTGAGATCTTTCAAGTACTTGTCTCAAGGCCTTTCTTTATGCATAGTTATGCTGCCCATGAATAAGGTTTATAGCCAACAATGATCCCTTTGAGCCCTTGCATTTTAGTGATAGTAGCTCTGGACTCTCCATGTTTTGAGTGCTATGGTCATCTGGAATTGATTTGGTGTCATCTGTGTCAAAGGGGAAATTAACATGGTTAATTTAAATGGTTAATTTAAATGTTAATTTCTAACATTTAAATTAACCATTTAAATTAACCATGTTAAATTAACCATTTAAATTAACCATGTAAAGGAACTGGATTTCAGGCTTCGCGGCTTCTCGCTGTTACATGGAAAGGGGAAGAAAGTGAGAGTGAGAGCGTGTTGTCCACTCCCTCTTCAGCATCGAGAGTCCTCTTGCTGCTACGTTCTTCGTTTGCAAAATTTGGGCTCAAGCTCAGTTGCAAGTTGGGGTTCCAGTCGCTCTCCATCGTTGTTCTCATCCTCTTCACCCCTCCGATATGTGCCTCTCGCGTTGCAAACATCTCTTCAAACTTGGTCATGGGCTTACTCATTGGATATTTCTGTAACTGCACCGCAAGGTCAATGAAAGTGAATTTACTTCTCAAACAATTCTTAAATAAAACCCACCTCAAACTGAGGCTCGAGGCTATCATTGATGATAACTGGATCATAAGAGTTAGACTGGATTTTGTCGTTATATATTATGGTAGTAATTGCAGCTCGCTTTCCATCCCAAAGTAGAATCGGTGGAGATTGGCTTCATATGTGCAGCCCTGGCAAGAGGACCTAAGCCGTTGCTGATCAAATCAAAGCTTCCAATCCCATTGTCTTCCATTCTTTGGTTACAAACCATTTCCCCAGGAAAACACCTTCTTTCCTCCAGGAATTGGGCGAGGGTCTCGAGTTCCCATCTCCAGTAGTGATCGCGTCCCTCACGTCAAACAGGGGAGATGTGGATGACTTCCCATCCTTGCTAAAGATCATATCATGTGTCAAACCCTTTGCTGGACTGTGATCCTTCATGGAGGTAACTCTTGCTGCCATTTGCTGGTCAAAAGCCCACCCTTGATGCCTGCTGAGAGGAGGGAACCAAAGAGAAGATGAAGGCTAGAAAATTAGGGTTCGGGTGACGAGGAATCTATCTTCTCAGGAATACTGAGCACTTTATTTTACCTAAAGTTGCATCTCTTGATATCAAACGGCTGTTGGGTTTGCGATCGACGAAGAAGGCTGTAAAGCCGGTCATTGTCGTGGATGCTCCTGGACGGAAAAAAGCCCCCACTCTCTATTCTGAAGGACTGGCCGTTTGCACCCATTCTTTGGTACAACATCTCATGAAAACGATCTTGTCTTCTCAGATTCATATCCATAGGTGAGAATACTGCAATGAAAAGTATTAGTGGGTTTGCCATGGTTTCTAAATTATCATGCTCATGTTTATTTTAATATCTTATATATGCCTCCAGGATGCTACATATATCTTGTACCACGCAAATCTAATGGCAGTAGTTTACCCTTTTTTTCCAACTCATATGAAATAAATTTGTACTCAACAACTCAACTCACTAAGCCTTTTTCCAACTACGTGGGGTCAACTACATGAACCAGCCTTCTCCCTCTACTCTATTCATATGAAATAAATTTATATATACATATAATTCAAAGTTGAGGAATGAAGAGTTAACCGTGCTAATCGACATGAGTTTTTATTTTTTTAAGAAAAATTTAGATATCAATAAATGATCATTTCTCAAAAGTTATGAGTACCCGTACAGAAATAACAGTTGTGGATCAACATTTCAAGATGAATACAGAATATTGGTTGATAGAAATTTGATTGGATGCTATATAACTATTACTCAATACTTTTAAAGATCATAAACTATTAATTTTTCAATGTCGCATACATCTTGTTAGATCTCTGGTCATTTGGAAAAAAATCACACTTTCTTTTCTTTTCACTGTACTGCTGTTGGTGTCCATGCTTCCATGCATTTTGTGTCGTTTAGCCTTAGCTGCCTTCTCTCATGATCATTTTTAATAAAATTTTTAACTGGAAACGAAAGGATATTTACAAATCATAGCTGCAGAATGATAAATACAAGCGAAATGCATTAAACATCTCCATCGTAGATTGGTCTGGTGAATGATTCCTGAAAATTTTTGGTCCTTATTTTTCGTGAGAACAAATAAATTTCTATATTTTTAAGATAACTCAGTCAAAGGGTGATAAATTCTGTGCTGCTAAGGTAATTTAGTCAAACGGTGATAAATTTGAACACTGCTAGGTAACTCTCTCTTTCTGCTTGTATTTTTCTCAAATAATAATAATAATACTTTTCTTTTTCTTGATTTTTAGTTGCGCATTGGATGATAATTTTTTGTTTTTAACTCTCTATTATATTAAGTTGTTATAAATTGGGCACCACTTACTAGAAATATTCTTCTAGAGAAGTATTAGCCATGTTTAACCCTATTATTTTTGGTCCAACCCAATCTATTATAAATATATTCATTGGGTTGGTTTAAATTTATTTCAATTAGTAATGTCCAATGGATCATGTTAGGTTGGATGTATTTTTATTTTTTATTTTTTAATACTAAATTAACTAAGATATTTTTAAATATACAGATATTTTGATAAAAACCTTCTGGCCTTGTACTGACCCACGGGTCTTGGACCTCTAACCTAGCATGGGTCTTGAATGGCCCATATTGTACAAGTGCCATTCATGTTATATTAAATTTCAATTCATTATATCCATCATCTTCCATGACATTTATCCTACTCCATTGTGTATATATCCGTTGAGTTTCATTAAATTTATTTGGTTGGATTTCTTTTATTGGGATTGTACCATTGGTTTTTTTTTGGTGCATCAGAAATGACGCTATCCATTTGATAAAGGTTGCAGATAAGGGAGCATTGAATGGGTGCTTCTGAATCCATAAATATCTTTCCCTCTCTATCTCATGTATATCCATCGTATGCCAGAATCACATAACTTGATGCTTTTAATTTCTTTCTTTTCTTCCCCCAGAACCATTATAACATCTGATGGCCTTTTTTCTTTCCTAAAATTATCATAATCTCTAAAAGCCTCTGTTCTTGCCCTAAAAATATTACAATTTTTAAAGGCAAAGGATAAAGCAATCTAATAAACCTTAAAATTGTGTTTGATGCATCGCCAGACAATTCCGAATGGTAATGTGGATTAACTTTAAGATAGATTACCACTAAATAGATTGCTAGTAATATTGATTATTGTGTTTGATATACACAGGTAATGTTATAGTAATATTGATTACTGTATTTGATATGACAAATACATTACCAGTCATATAACATCAAATTCTCAAAAAAAACCCTAAATTAAATTTATATACTAAGAACATCATTTTTTTTATTTTTTTTTTATTTTTTTTTTAAAAAAATTATTCGATATTTTCTTTTATGAACGAATAATACCGTGGTTTTTTTTTTTTGAAGATATGAGAAAAGAGATAACGACGGCGAGTCAGAGAAAAGAGAGAAAAAAAGGAAATAATTTTATTTGGAGAAAGAAATAATTTTATCTTTACGGATGAGGAAACAAGGGTAATTTTGTTTTAAAAAATTATTAGATTACAACATATCTGGTAAGGTAAACTGGATTACCTCTTGAGTGGTAATCCATATTAGATTACCATACCAAATATAATAGATTACCATATCAAATATAGTTATCTGATGGGTCCCATTAAAATTATTAATGTCCTCTAATAATTGATCGTGCGTCTCTTATAAAAGTATTACTATAATTGAATCCTATAAAGTATATGCCCCGAGGCTCTTCAAGGAAAGCAAATCTTATCTTTAAAGACTAAAATAATTCTTTGCTTTATAACTAAGTTTTCTTATGCAATTTATTTATCATTTATTATAATTATTTATTTGTAATTATTTGTATAATTTAATTTGTATCTATTAACTTATAACAATTTATTTTCATGATATCATTTATTTTATATAGAATTATTTTATTCCGATATCATCGGTTTAGAATCTCATTCAAAATTAGATAAAAGGGTTTCTCTAGATTTCTTAATTTGTATAATTATTTAAGATAGATCCAGATGCATAATTAATGTAGGATTAAATATATATTAATCTTATTCTATTCATTAATATAAGATTAAGGCAAAAATCAAGATGGAAACAATTAATTGATACCCATCCTCACTCTCTCAGGTTATATTGATGGATCCAAAAGAGAAGGCCAAGGCCTTTTGTCTTCGGACATGTGATGTAGGGTTTGTTGATGGTAAGCTATTTGATGTGGTCGATGGCGCCACATGGACATTAACGGCAAAGCTAACTGACGGCGTAGATAGGGGCAGGCGACCCTGCTTTTTTAAGGCAACCCCGCTCTTCAGTGAAACCATGCGTCTTCAAGGCGGCTTCGCTCTTCAGCGGGCTGCACTTCCTCCAAGTCGGCCCCCAGTGGCTCCGACTCCTTCAAGTCGGCCTCCAGTGGCCCCAACTTCTTCAAGGCGACCTCGACGGCCCGCTTTCTCTAAGGCGGCATCGATGGCCCCGCCTCCTCCAAGTCGGTCCCGATTTCTCCAAGGCGGCCTCGATGGCTCCGCCTTCTCCAAAGCAGCCTCGGCGGCCCCGCTTCCTCCAAGTCGGCCCCCAGTGGCCCTGACTCCTCAAAGACGGCCTCAATGGCCCCGCCTTCTCCAAGGCAACTTACACCGCCTGATAAGATCAGGCCCACCTACCACCTGGCCTACGCAACCTAACAGAGTCAGGCCCATCTGCCACCTGACCTGCGTAGTTGATAAGATCAAGCCCACCAACTGTCAGACCTATGTGCCCAATGGGACCATACCCACTAACCAGCTCCTATTCATGTAATCGCCATGAGTTTAGCAGACATTCCTCTTCACTGAACTTCATGTGGCTGATCCCCAGACGGATACCGAAGGTTCATAAAAGGGTAAGAGAATCCGAAGTAAGGGGGGTACATACACACACTTTCTAACCTAAAAAACCTTCCGATTCTCGGAGCCTTCTTTTTTTTCAGAGCTTCTTCAAGCTCTCACTGTTGTGACCTCGGTTGCTAACTTGACCGTCAGAGGGTCCCCGTCGGAGCAACCTTCAGCCCTAGGACTTCTTGCAGGCCGTTCGCTCTGGAGAAGGCTGCACCAGCAAACGACGTTTCCTGACGGTTGATTCCAGTGATCGAGCATCAATAGATTGGCGTGCCAGGAAGGGGGTGAATAGAAGACGAGCTCTATAACACCTGTTGTAAGCCCTCCTCTCCCTCTTCATTAACAATTGTGGTGACGCGTGCTTGAGAAGCCTCCGCCAGCTATCATGGGGGGCACCTCCAACCGGCGAAACAACAAGAGGTCAACCCCCCCGTTGCTAACCTTCCAGCAACTCCCGCACCATCAGCCGCGGCCACTCAAGCTGAGCAGCTGGCCGCGCTCATCCCGCAAGTTCAAACTCTCATGGTGATGATCCATGGGCTCCGAGAGCAACAGTCCGTGGCCACCCAGCTTCAGCCTACTCCTCCTGCACCACCACCTGCTGCACTAGCCAGTCAGCAGTATGCTCAGAGGAGATCCCCCCGATGGGAGACTTACCATCGTCGTTCCTCTCCTAGAGGACACCATTGAGAGTCCCTCAAGAGGTCGCGCTCTCCTGTCCATAGCTCAGGTGAATCTTCCCTGGACTCATGACGCAAGGAAGAGCCTAAGCGGAGGCACTACCACACGTGCTCTTTCCCTTCTTCTTCTTCCTCATCTTCTGGGCCATCAAGGAAGATGTTAGCTATCCACCGCCAGGCGAAGGAATTGGATGAATACCACCGATGGCTGGAGGAGCTCACCAGAAAAATCAACAACCAGCCGGAGGAAGAGTACGTCACTCGTCCTCCTTACACTCGCTGAATCTTGGAAGAGCTCGTTCCCTTCAGATTCTGTCTTTCCCAGCTGGATCCATATGATGGTATGATAGATCCCCTTGATCACCTTGAGAGCTACAAAGATATCATGCAAGTCCAAGGGGCTACTGATGCCCTCCTGTGCAAGGCCTTCCTAGCCACTTTGCGGAAGGCTGCTCGCACCTGGCACTCCCACCTGTCCCCACACAGCATCGACTCTTTTCGAGAGCTGGAAAGAGTATTATTTTCACACTTTGATGCTTGTCGAAGGATTCCGTGGGTCGCAGATAGCCTCTTCTCCGTACGGCAAAAGGAGGAATAGTCACTTCGAGATTTCGTGGCCCGCTTCAAGATGATCACCCTCAAAGTGTATCATCTGGATGACGCGGTGGCAACTCTAGTGCTGAAGCAGGGACTTTGCCCCTCCCGCTTCACATTCTCTTTGGATAAGAAGCCGCCCAGCTCCTACTCTGACCTCTTTCATGCACAGAAGTACATCTGTGCAGATGAAACCGACTTCACCCACTGGGAGACCGAGAGGGGCTCCAGCCGAAGGTTACCCGTCCTGAGCTAAGCGGATCCTCTCACCCCAAGAAGCCCGAGCCATCATGCCGACTGAACAACAGGTGCCGAAGCCTCACCCCCAGGGAGAGCAAGCTCACGCCTCTTCTCACCCCTCGCTCTCACATCCTCATGGAGATTGAGGGTGAGCCATATCTCCAACGCCTTCCCTCCATGAAGAAAAGCGTCCCCCGCGACAAGAGCCGCTACTGCCGCTTCCACCAAGACTACGGCCATGACACCGACAACTGCTACAACCTGAAGCATGCTATTGAGGAACTCATCCAATGGGGTTACCTCAAAAAGTATGTCCAAAAGGCATCCCCGACTGTTCCAGCACTCATGGGGCCTCCACCTGCTCAAGCTGTTGTCGACAACTCCCCGACGGAGAGGATGGTGGGAATGGTATCCTGGGGGCAGCCTCTTCATCCAAGCAGCCAAGGGAGGATGGGGACTTAGATGATGTAATCCCCAGAGGGAGTTAGCTAGGGTAGACAATGTAAACAATGAGGGCATCGTCATTTCGATGACGATCGCCAAACACCCTGTAAAAAGAATCCTGATTGACAGTGGCAGCTCGGCCGACATAATTACCTACAATGCATTTGTTCGGATGGATTTGTCTTTTAACTCCCTTCAGCCAGTGACGGCTCCCTTGGTCGGGTTACAAGAGATTCAGTGAGGATGAAAGGCGAGATCACCTTACCGGTGATGGCCAGAACACCGTCGTGTCAGAGCACGGTCATGATGAGATTCTTGGTCATTCGAGTACCTTTGGCATAAAACATCATCCTCAGCCGATCTGGTCTCAATCTCCTTAATGCGGTCATCCCCACCAAATGGTTGTTCGTGCAGTTCCTTACTAGTAACGGGATCGACGAGGTGCGAGGGAAGTCCAATCCGGTCCTGCCTTGCTACCACACAGTTCCAAGCTCTCAGAACATTGCACCGGCTTTGGAAGTGTCCGATCCCTAGGAGTCTGCCAAAGGAGGAGAACCGATCGAGCGACTACTGACCTTTCTGTTGGGAGATGACCCGACGAGGATGGTCCAAGTTGGCAAACTTCTCCCCATGAAAGAAAGGGATCGCCTCCTAACTTTTTTGTGGGCCAACTCGGACATCTTCGCCTGGTTAGCATCCGACATGGCCAGCATACCATCGAAGGTGATCATCTACAAGCTCAACATCGACCCAAAGCACCATCCAATCCGCCAAAGAAAGGGGAGTTTCGCACCTGAGCAACAGAGAACCATTGACAAAGATATCAACAAGCTGCTCACTGCCGGCCACATCCAGAAAGCACACTACCCGAGTTGGTTGGCCAATGTGATCATGGTCTGTAAGGCAAATGGGAGCTGAAGGGTTTGCATTGACTTCACCGACCTCAACAAGGCATGCCCAAAGAACAGCTTCCCATTGCCCCAGATTGATCAACTGGTGGATTCAACATCCGGTTATGAACTCCTCAGCTTCATGAACGCCTTCTCCAGGTACAACCAGATAAAGATGGATCCGGACGACAAGGAGCACACTTCTTTCATGATCGAGAAGGGCATCTATTGCTATAGGATAATGCCCTTCAGCCTTAAGAATGCGGGAGCAACCTATCAGAGGCTGATGAACAAAGTCTTCAAAGACCAATTGGGCCAAAACATGGAGGTCTATGTGGATGACATGCTGACGAAGAGTGCCCATGCCTCTGACCATGTCTCTGATCTGAAGGAAACCTTCAACAACCTCTACCGCTACAAGTCAAGTTGAACCGAAAAAATGTGCCTTCGGGGTCATGGTGGAAAATTTTTTGAGCTTTATGATGACTCAGCGAGGAATTGAGGTGAACCCAAAGAAAATTAGTGCCATCCTCGATATGAGACCACTAACTAGCAAGAGGAAGGTGCAGCGGCTCACCGGAAGGATGGTGGCCCTATGCTAATTTCCTTCAACTCAGCTGAGAGATGCCTACCTTTCTTCAAGGCCTTGCGCAAAGTGAATGGGTTCGAGTGGACGAAAGACTACCAAAGAGCTTTTGAAGGATTGGAGGCATTCCTATTTACCCCGCCACTCCTGTCGAAGGCAAGGGATGGAGAAAGTCTTTTCCTTTACCTTGCCGCCTCCTCGGAGGCTGTCAACTCTGTCCTGGTGCGCCTCAATGTCGATGGAATCCAGAAGCCCATGTACTATGTGAGCAAGGTACTCTACGACACTGAGGTCAGGTACTCCAAGACAGAGAAGATTATTTTTGCTCTGATCATTTCTGCCCAGCATCTTTGGCCATATTTCTAGGCTCACCACATTGTGGTGCTCACGGACCAAACCCTCAAAGCCATACTGGCTCGTCCTGATACCTCAGGCTCGCTTGCCAAATGGGCAATCAAGCTAGAAGATTGACCTTTCATTTCAGGCAAGGCTGGCTCTGAAGTCTCAAGTCATGGCCGACTTCCTAGTCGAGTGCACCTGGACAGAGGGTCAAGCCAAGGAATCTCCTATGGTGCAACTCGACGTCAAGCTTGAGGATGTGGGGGAGTTTTGGATCCTCCATGTGGACGGTGCCTCAAACTCCCAAGGAAGCGGTGCCAGCCTCATCCTTATGGGTTCGGAGGGCGAAAAGGTGGAGTACGCCCTTCGGCTCCTCTTCAAAGCTACAAACAACCAGGCCGAGTACGAAGCCTTGCTGGCCGGAGTGAGACTCGCCCAGAAACTTGGGGTGAAACGTCTCAAAGCCTTCACTGATTTCCAACTTGTCTTTGAATAAATCAACGGAAAGTACGAGGCCCAAGACCCCATCATGGCTAGTACCTGAAAAAGGTTCGGCTCCTAGTTTCTTTGCTGGCCTACTTTAGCATCAGTTACATTCCTCGGAGCGAGAATACCAAGGCCAATGCCCTTTCCCGCCTGGCCATCTCGGCGGGTGGCATCATGGGGGGCACCTACATCGAGCACCTAGAAAGGCTCAGCATTGAAGACAAAGAGAAAGTCCTCCGGTCACCCAGGAGCCGACATGGATGGACGCCTATGTCCGCTACCTCACGGATGGCACCGTTCCAACCAACCGCGAGGAGGCTAGGCTGCTTAAATGGAGGGCTTCCAAGTTTACCCTTCTAACGGGCATCTATACAGAAGGTCATTTTCCTATCCCCTTCTCAAATGTGTTGGACCTGCAGATGCTGACTACATCCTCAGAGAAATCCATGATGGCATCTGTGGAGACCATCTGAGGGGCAGATCGTTGGCACAGAAGGCCCTCCACCAAGGCCACTATTAATTGGCTCACCATGAGGGAGGACGCTGCCAGGCTGGTTCAGAAATGTGACGGCTACGAATGACATGCACATATCCAATGACAACCATCTACTTCATTGAGTCCACTCTTGGCCCCATGGCCCTTCGCCTAGTGGGGAATGGACATTCTCGGACCGTTCCCCCCGGCTTTGGGTCAGTGAAAGTTCTTGCTCATCACCATCGACTACTTCACCAAGTGGGTTCAAGTCGAGGCACTGGCCAAGACCACCGAGAGCAAGGTCAAAGCCTTCTTCTAGAAGTCTATCATATGCCATTTCGGGTTGCCTCACACCATCATCACCGATAATAGCCGGCAGTTCGACAATGCCATTCAAGACTTTCTGCACCGAGCTGAACATCTGCCATCGGTTCACCTCCGTCGGCCATCCACAAACCAATGGAGAGGCCGAGGTCATGAATCGGACCATCCTCTAGGGACTCAGAACCTGGCTGGACGGATCCAAAGGCAGATGGGTGGAGGAGCTCCCCAACGTGCTGTGGGTGTACCATACAACTCCAAAAGCCTCGATGGGAGAAACCCCCTTCAACTCGTCTTCGGATCCAAAGCGGTCATCTCCATTGAGATCGGCTTTCCATATCTTTGGATGGAGTCCTATAATGAAGAAGACAACCCCACACAGCTGAGAGCCAACCTCGATTTCATTGATGAGGCTCACAACCGAGCACGACTCCGGATGGCCACCTTTCGCCAACAAGCAGCCAAGTACTACAATATCCGGATACATCCCAAGACTTTCATTCCAAAGATCTAGTCCTTACGAAGGTCGAAGTGTCCAAGCCGACAAAGGAAGAAAAGCTATCTCCAAACTGGGAGGGTCCTTACCGCATCACCAAGGTATTTCACTGAGGAACATACCGGATCGAAGAACTCGGCAGATGGCCCATCCCATGCACTTGTAACGCGGACAACCTCCACCAATACTATCAATGATGTACCCCCTCCACTATTGATAATAAAAAACTTTTCAAATACTACATTTGGCTCATCAACGAAGCTGGGGACTTGTTAACTAAAGGAGCTCGGCGGCATCGCGGCTAACGGGACACCACTCGATCCGATGTGGAGATGCCTCTGAAGTGGTTCAAGACCCTAACAGCTCTGTACCTGCTCGAGTTACCCCTCGGACAGGCACATAAACCTTCGAGACGATTCTAAAGGAGTTCGGCGGCATCGCGGCTAATGAGACACCACTCGGTCCGGCATGGAGACGCTCCCGAAGTGGTTCAAGATCCTAACAGCCTCGTACCTACTCGAGTTGCCTCTCGGGTTGGCACACAAATTTCTGAGGCAGTTCTAAAGGAGCTCGATGGCATCGCAGCTAACGGGACACCATTCGGTCTGACATGGAGACACCCCCGAAGTGGTTCAAGACCCTAACAGCTCTGTATCCGCTTGAGTCACCTCTCGGGCCGGCACACAAACCCCAAAGTAGTTCTAAAGGAGCTTGGCGACATCGCGACTAACGGAACACCACTCGGTCCGGCATGGAGATGCTCCTGAAGTGGTTCAAGACCCTAACAACTCTGTACCCACTCGAGTCACCCCTCAGGCTGGCACACAAACCCCTGAGGCAGTTCTAAAGGAGTTCGGCGGCATCGTGGCTAACGGGACACCACTCGGTCCAGCATGGAGATGCCTCCGAAGTGGTTCAAAACCCTAACAGCCTCATACCTGCTCGACTCATCCCTTGGGCGGCACACAAACCCCTGAGGTAATTCTAAAGGAGCTTAGCGGCATTGTCTCTAACGGAATACCACTCGGTCCAACGTGGAGATGCCTCCGAAGTGGTTCAAGACCCTAACAGCTCTGTACCCACTCGAGTCACTCCTCGGCTAGCACACAAACCCCCAAGGCGGTTCTAAAGGAGCTTGATGGCATCATGGGTAATAGTACACCACTCGGTCCGATGTAGAGACGTCCCCAAAGTGGTTCAAGACCCTAACAGCTCCGTACCCATTCGAGTTTCCCCTTGGGCCGACACACAAACCCTCGAGCAGTTCTAAAGGAGCTCAGCAGCATCGCGGCTAACGAGACACCACTCGGTTCAGCATGAGATGCCCCCGAAATGGTTCAAGATCCTAATAGCCTCATACCCACTCGAGTTGCCCCTTGGGCCGGTACACAAACCCCGAGGCAGTTTTAAAGGAGCTCAGCAGCATCGGCCAACGAACACCACTCGGTCCAGCGTGAAGATGCCTCCGAAGTCTATGGCTCGCCGGGTCCTAGCTCTTTGCCAGCCTCATCCTCATCCATCTCCACATCATCCGAGTCTCCAGGCTGGATAGCTTCGAGGTCGTCGATCCCGAAGACTTCAGCAACCTTTGCTTTGTAGTGCTCGAAGCCCTGAGCGTAAGCATCGAGGCTAGCTTCGGTCACCTCTGCTTGAATTCTGGCGAGCTCCGAAACTCCTTGATGGCATTCTAAGCCCAGGCCTCGGCTTCCCGGACTCGAGCCTTGGCCTTCTCAGCCCGGGCTTTGGCTCCCCAGGCTCAGCTCTCGGCCTCCTCGGCCCGGGCCTCGGCATCGCAGACTCTGGCCGTGGCTTCGACCCTCTTCTATTCGGCCTCCCACGCCGCACCTTCGACAATTGAAGGTGTGCGAAAGCCAGCAGTTATTACAAATTTTTGCTCTCCTTTTGCCCAAGGGTCAGAGGATGCATGGCCCCTTGAGCTCAGGAGCGGGGGGCATCTGATGTGGCCGATGATGCCACATGGACATTAACGGCGAAGCCAACTAACGGTGTAGATAGGGGCAGGCGGCCTCGCTTCTTCAAGGCTGCCCCGCTCTTCAGTGAGGCCGCACTTCCTTCAAGTCGGCCCCCAGCGGCCCGACTCCTCTAAGTCGGCCCCAGCGGCCCCGACTTCTTCAATTCAGCCTCGATGGCCCCGTCTTCTCCAAGGCGACATCGATGGCCCCGCCTTCTCCAAGTTGGCCCCCAGCGGCCTCAACTTCTTCTCCAAGGCAGCCTCGACGGCCCAGCTTCCTCCAAGTCAACCCCCAGCGGCCCCGACTCCTCTAAGGCGGCCTCAATGGCTCCGCCTTCTTCAAGGCAGCTCATGCCGCCTAATAAGATCGGGCTCACCTACCGCCTGGCTTGTGCAGCCCGACAAAGTCAGGCCCATCTGCCACCTGACCTACGCAGTTGATGGGAGCAAGCCCACCAACTATCATACCCATGTGCCCGATGGGACCAGGCCCACCAACTAGCTCCTATTCACGTAATTGCCATGAGTTTAGCAAACATTCTTCTTCACTGAACTCTACGTGGCTGATCCCCAGACAGATACCGAAGATCCATAAAAGGGTAAGAGAATCCGAAGTAAGGGGGGGTACATATACACACTTTCTAACCTAAAAAAATCTTATGGTTCTCGGAGCCTTCTTCTTTTTCAAAGCTTCTTCAAGCTCTCACTGCTGTGATCTCGATTGCTAATTTGACCATCGGATGGTCCCTGCCAGAGCAACCTCCAGCCTCGGGATTTCTTGCAAGTCGTCCGCTCTAGAAAAGGCTGCACCAGCAAACGACATTTCCCAACGATTGATTTCAGTGATCGAGCGTCAACACCATTGTCAGTAAAGTCCTTCACAGTTAAAAATCCAACCCACCATAAGCTAGTGTGGCCATCACAAAGAAACTAGCGTTCCCTGATAATGTTGAAATATCAAGAGATGGGTTTTATCTATCCTGCAACGATGACATCCAAAAGAAAACAAGCCTTGGTTTTTTCCCTCATCTTCCCTTCTATCACCATGTAGGGTGATGGATTCAGGTTTTAATCATGTTATATAACCTTTTATTTTAAAAAATTTTTGTTTTAGAAGCAAATAGTGGGGATATGAAAACAAATGGACAAAGAGGCTAGGTGTCATGTCTCAGATCTATTGTGGATATAGGAGATGATAATTTGCAATACACTTAAGAATGAAATCGCTAGAATAAAAGGTATCTTACTTTAAATACTATCATATAATGAATTGATGAATACCAAAATAATATCAAAAAAATCTAACATAAGTTCTTGATATTAGATATGCAAAATATTCTTAAACCGAACTAATTAATCATAAGAAGGTAACTAAATTTTAGACTAGCTCCTATCCGTTATCATGCTTATCTCTTAGTCTCTAAATAAAAAAAATAAAAACTTTTACGAGTAAAGCTTAGTAAGTAATCCTTAACCATGCTTAGAGAAATCAAGTAAGCAACTTAATTTAATTTAAAACATAAGAATTATGTGATGTTTAAATATCATTTTCATAAATAATTTTAATAAAAAATAATACATATCATTTAAAGTAACAATATCAAATTTAAAAAATTAAAGTTTTCATTCCAAAACTTTGATAATAACTTTGCAGTCATAACCATGGCTACAGTTAAACTCTATGGTAAAGTCAGAACAGGTTAGCGCATTTAACCCTGCAGAGGTGAGTTAAAAATAGATCATCACATATATCTCCTATGAAAATGGATTTCAATATTAGAGTCCTTCGTATAAGCCCCAAAATATAGGAATAACATGTCATAAATTGTAGTTCACAAAGAGTTTCTAACTATATTATACATATCATAACTTGTTTCCTATCATATAATTCGTTATTTGCCTACATCATGTAAGTTCTTATAACTTAAAATTCAGTTTTCACATGTAATGAATTTAAAAAGTAAATTACAACATGAATTAATATCTTATTAGAAATCTAATAGGCACATGAGTAACATGTCGTAATATTCATACTTACTTGTTCTAATTTTCAATAATAATATTTATAAGAATTTTATAAAATCCATAATTCATTTTTTTATACCATAAAATCCTCTCACATATTAGAAAAATGCTTAAGTTTTCCGCTAAGCATAATAACATTTCAAATGATTCTTATAAAACTAACACTTATACTAAATTCTAAACATATAAATTTTTAATGTAAAATATTTAATCAACTAAACTAAGATTTTTATGTAATTATCTAGAATATTTATAAAAATTAATTTTCAATCTTTAATAATTTTAAACGTTACTCTAACCATGATAGGGTTTGCTTACAATTTTATATAGAATTATTAGAAATTAATTCTTACTTTTTTATGCTCAAGGGCTCCATCATTCTTCATCTTCAACTTCTATATTCTTTATTATTTATTTGATATCACAAGATCTATATTGAGCCTTATGATTTTATAAAGCAAATAGATTTCTTACTCTTCATAAGATACTAATTTCTTAAAACTAATAATAAACTTTTTAATTCTTATAGGGCACTAATTCTTAAAATGAAAAATATTAGTTAAATATTTAAAATAAATTTTTGAGTCAAAACTAACTTCTAACTCATTCAACATAAATTTAAATTTAGATAAAAATATTTAAAATCATCCTTATCATCATTAATAGTATTTTCATAATTTATTAAAAGTTCATCACAACTAATATATGTTTATAAAATTACTTAATTTCCTTAATTCAACTTCAATTTGAATGATTCAAGATAGGTTTGAAAGCTTATTCAATACCAAATATTATGGTATTTTTGATATTTTTTATCTCAATTCAGTCAAATCGAATCTTAATCTAATATTAGATAAATTAAGAGGAATAGATCTTACATTAGCTGTAGCAATGTTAATCATTTGGTTGCCAGCAGCATTGGCATCATCCAACCAAAAAGAATTTATTTATTGCTACAACCCGATATGCAAATGAGATGCAGGTGGAAATCCAATCCAAATTTTCAATTCCCACAATCGAAATCTTACCTCGATAATATAATAGATTCTATAATTAGTCAAGGATAAGATGTTTAGTCCCAAGGTCAAAAAGTATAAATAATATCTTTTAAGTAGTTTTTTTAAGTAAGATTGTGAGTTCTTACAAATGGTAATGGACTTCTACCTATAGCACATATATGAAAAGTTGTGCCCTAAAAGTCAATCGCAAGTTATATTGTGATAGAATTTATTTTATTCTTTCAAATCATGTACATGATATTTTGCTTATAAATAAAAGGCATTATGTTTCATCATTCGCTACTTCTTATAATTATGATGAACCCCATAAATTAGGGCAATAATTTTAGGGCTATGATGTGATCACGCTAGTGAGACCTAAAATCCTAAAACCCTAATCTAAAACATTCTCAATCGATGGTACATTGAGTCGGGGATCAATGCTACCAAAAAGACTGACACATTTTATGCATGCTCGATGCAGAGGATTATTGATCTCACAATCACTTGTGTGAGACACTAATACAAAGATATGGATGCTCATTAGAAGAATGAATTCACTAAATTGACCTACCAAGAGAATATCTTATGGATGCTTACTTATTTGTCAAAAGATAATTCTCTAAGTGGAAGTTATGCAAGTGATCCTTAGACCTGAAATCATCATAGTATCTTGTGCATATAAATCCATGTTTTGGTTTATACTCATTCATGACATTAAGTTGTGTACGATGTATTTTGGATATGATAGATTGTGTACGAAGATTGTGAGTGGATCAATAAGGAATCAATCACTTCTAGTAAGAGAAGCCTACTCCCTACTTGCTCAATCTTATGATGATCTCAGGAAATCTTTGATCAAAGCAAAATGAAAAATTAGAATTTCTAATCTTTTATTAATTAAATTATCATTAGAAGATTAAGAGATATATGAATAAGTAATTGAGTCTGATATTGATCCATACTCATATATTTATTTGGGGTGCAATACGATTGAAGGATTGAATTGCACGTTAACTTACCACTGAAGGGTATATTTGGTATATCCATCAAATTTTATATCTTCTGGCTAGATATGATACGTTGCTAGATATCAATCTTATCTTGTAGGTTTGATTGGATTAAAAAGTTTAATTTGATCAACAATTAGAAAGGTTTCTAATTGTCAAGTTCGGGATCACATTAATTGAACCTATAAGGATTAGAAATATTCTAATTATGATAGGTCAACTTGTACCCATACCTACTACTAGCTAGATGTAAAATTCAATGGATCACACACAAAGGAACTGATTAAGAGTCTAATTGGATTAGATCATGTTTGCAAGATAGACATGCTAGATGTGTTGCAAACCCTAGCTCCTAATTCGAATTAGAATCAAATTTTATTCTTGTATTAGGTTAATCTAATATGATTAAATCAAGACCTAACGTGAGTTGGCCAAGAGTTGGAACACAATTGGCTTTATTTGGACCATTGGATGGCTCTTTGGATAATGGATTTAGACTGTTGGTCAGTGGCTCGATTTGAACCATTGGATGATGATGTCTTAATCTGGACCATTGAATGATGTCTTAATATGAACCATTGGATGGTGTCTTATTTTGGACATTATCATGAATTAAGTGTAAGAGGTTATCAACGTGAGAAGGGCATTGATAAGGCTTATTGGCAGTTAAGTCTTTTGAGCAGATATATCTTTCTGCTCTCTCCGTAGCGCCTCATCATGATGAGGTGCTATCCTTAGGACATCCCTCATCATGATGAGGCAAGGCGTGTGGATGGAATGCATCTGCATACCTCCGCCTCTTATAAATAGAAAGGCCTTCTGTGTTTCATGATACAGAGAATTCATTCGAAGAGAGATAAACTCCCATCTCTCCTTAATTTCTCTTTTAGGTCTTGTCTTGGACCAAGACAAGAAGGTCTTCTTTAGGACAAGAGGTTGTCTTGTTGTAAACCAAAACAAAGAGATCTTTTTCAAGACAAAAGGATATCTTATCCTAAACCAAGATAAGGAGGTCTTCGTTAGGACAAGAAGCTTTAAAGGATTTCTTATAAGAGAAAGAAAAATAGAAGGGAAAGAAAGCAAGCCAATTAAATCATTTAGAAGGATTAAAGCATCAATGATTAAAGTTTTAAAGGAGCCAGAGTCTTGAACACAGTTTCTATATGGATCGACGTTGGAGGGTGAACACTTGGGCACCTTGTGAATATTTTAACATATTGGATTTAGCGTTGCAGGTATTCTTCTTATCCTATATTTACTATTTATTCATTTGATTGTTACCATAAAGGAGATCTTGGCAGAATATATTTAATTAAGAAATTCATAAAATCCATGCACTTTCGCTGTGTTGTCAGGTGTGCATGAAAACCCCAACAATATATACTAAGGGACATTATAGATAAGGCTATAGTATTTATGAATTGGATTGGATTTAGATTCGAACCCTTAACTTGATAAGGATATCTAGATTTAAATGAGATACATTGTGATACCCTATATTTAGTTTCATATTGGATGAGAAAGAAATGTGTTATGTATTTATAACTCAAGTATATTTGCTACTCATTAGCTTTAATTTTTGAATCAATAGTTTCATACACTTTTTTTATGTATTTTAGCCCAAAGAATTTTTTATTTCTAATTTTTTTGATCATTTTTCTGTGTCCATGCACAGGTCTACAGCTTCCTGAAAAGCAACAATAGATAGCGTCCTATGATGTAGTTGCATTGCATGCGAAAGTGTTGCAATCGTCGGCTTCCAGTAGCTAGCCTAGTGTTTAGCAGCGTTGTTTTCATCCGATTCCAATGCATGCACAAGCTGGGAAGCACTGCAGTATGGTGGCTGATGGGGGCTCATGCAAACTGGGGATCATCTATAATGCCGGTGGTCGTTTCCATGGTGTCTTTTCTAGCGCCTAAGAAGAAGAATTTAGCTGAGTATAGGGCTCGGTTCGTGGAAAAGTTTTGCTGCCTCTGTATCGTACACGATGATTAATGCACGATGCAAAGATATGCATGTTAAAAATAAAAAAATATATTTTTATTTTAAATATATGCATCGTGCATTAATTATTATGTATTGTTGTCGGAAATTATGGTCTAAAAGACATAATTTTTTTATGATGATTGACATCAGATGATATATAATAAATGATTTGATATTTGCATTCTATATACTTGTTGTATATAATTCTTCTGAAAGGTCTATGAATGTTAGAAATAATGATCTTGAGTGCTTGAGATGCTTTACACATGAGTACAGAAGACACGAGATCATTTTATTACATTCGAAATATAATTATCACAATTTTAATAAAGTTAGGCGCTTTATTATGAGAAATTGAAGTATACGTAATTTTTAATTAAAAAATAGTTTGTCTTGACTATTTGAGAGGGATTCTCGAATTAGTATACTAGTACGCATATTGCGTATTGACGGACTTACATGAGAATAAATTTTGAAAATATACTATCATGAAATTTAACTCATAGCTATGAGAGTACGATTGTTCTTAAGTTTGAGCAAGTCACTGAACTCAGACTTATAGCGTATATGCTTTGATTCACCAAATAAGCAAAGTCCATAAATGATTGATACTCGGTGGGTTGGGCATATGCCACTAGGGTCTAAGAACATACTCGCAATATAGTCATTCATGTACTTTCATGAGAAAGCAATAACACTCCCTTGAGAGGTTCAAATTAATCCATCTTAAAACTATGCATAGTGATCTTTATAGATCGAGCGTAGACATGATCAATCGACGGGTTGATTCCTAACGCTTAGTGGATGGATATGAGGGAACCTAGAGCTTAAGGTGTTAGATGGATATTGGACAAGTTATAGTACACAAATTACTTGGTACCAATATTCGAGTGTTGCATGAAGGAACCATTTGCGTATCGATCTCATAGGTAAGGGATGGAATTGTTTTATGTGACAATTTATTTTATCTCGACATAAATCGCGCATATCTTGGAGTGCAGTTGTGATTTTCTGGTGGAAATAAATCATGATTAAGAATATTGTCCCGAGTCATAGGGAATGGCGGTGTAAGGATAATATTCTTGGGAGCTAGGTTATGTGTGTCCCGCGAAGTCCAAGGTGTAGACCATAAAAGGAAGCTCACTCCTAAATTTTAAGAATTCATTTTTAAAATTTTAGGTGACACGATGAGCAAATAATGCCGCATAATATTGTGTTTATTTTTTAGAAAAATTCAGAGAAAAGTTTCTTAATGAAACTAAACTCTGTAACATAGAACCGTGACCAAAGTAGAGGCCATGGGTGGTTTGAGGACTTTGGGTTTAGGCTCTATGGGCCTTGGTCTCAATGAGTCTCTAGACCAGCGGGCCTATTGTAAGTTGGGCATGATGTTCTCAGATCAGGTGCAGAAGAGACAACGTATTTTTTTTATTATGAAGCAGTGTCTTCTTCTTCGCGCATCTTTGGATGATGATGAGAAGCGTCTCTCCCGTAGGGACGCGACGCTTTCTTCAATCAGAGTATCGCTTCCCATTTATAAATAGCGAGCACCATAATCAAAGAAGGATAAAAGAGAAATCTTTTTTTCATTTTTCATCCACCTGTCTTCATCTTTTTTTAAGAACAGTAAAGACTGTGAGATCAGAAAAGAGAAACACAAAAGAATTCGGCTGATTTTTATTCACCAAAAAATCCTTGCTTATTTCCTTGGCCATACCCCTTGCTCATTCAGGGAGTTGAGGATTAAAGATTATCCCGTTTATTCCTAAGAAGAAATCAGCGATCTTAGAGAGCTTCTCCACTCCTTTGAAGAGTCTCCGGTACAGAAGCCTTCACGCAGAGGAGTCTTCACGCACGAACGCTTTCTTATTCACGGGAAAATTCAGTAGAAATCTTTAGTAAAAAGGTACGCAATTATTTTCTCTAATTAAGTAATGATTACCATGATTGTTCATAGGTTTGATTACTGGTATCGCTTCCTACCAACCGGATTTAATATTTTAATCCACGCTTATCTTCTTCATGATAAGAGTTTTGATCGGATTGTTCTGATCATGGGGATCTCATCGGAGATCAGAACCTCCAACTCATTTTATCCTTGAAATAACCATAGCAAAATTTAAAATTCTTATCTTATCCAATTATCAGTAATCTCATCTATCTATCCAACAAAAACTGGTATCAGAGCATTGGTTTTGATAAAAAGTGACGCCTTCTCTCTCCGAGAAAATGAAAAATATTAGAATAGGCCGTAGATATTTCATCCGACTTTCCTCCTTAAATATTTATCAACATATGGTTTGACTTTTTTTTTTTCATTTAGGTTTTAATATCCTTACTAAACCAAGGATTCATGTTTAAATACCTATTCTAATTCAATTGAAAATATATAGATCCTACCTACTCATCTGCAATGTCCTTTAGTCCATGTAGGTATAGATTGGATCGGTTTTGATATCATTTATCATAATGCAAAATTATACTAAAAGGTTTGTTAAAAAGTATTATTTAGGTTTTTGCTGCTGTGTAAATATCAAAATTATTTTGTTAATAATTTCTCAATCAGAAGTTCGATGGTAGAAAACAAGATATGTGATAGTCCATTTGCCCATGAATATGGAAAGAAAAAATTATTAAATAAAAGTCATGAAATAATTCTAACAACTATTCAACAAATAGGTAAAGTTCAAAACTTAGCCATGATATGATCTTTAGCAAGGATGGGAAGTCATCCACATCTCACCTGTTTGACGTGAGGGACGCGATCACTACTGGAGATGGGAACTCGAGACCCTCACATTTTCCTGGGGAAATGGTTTGTAACCAAAGAATGGAAGACAATGGGATTGGAAGCTTTGATTTGATCAGCAACGGCTTAGGTCCTCTTGCCAGGGCTGCACATATGAAGCCAATCTCCACCGATTCTACTTTGGGATGGAAAGCGAGCTGCAATTACTACCATAATATATAACGACAAAATCCAGTCTAACTCTTATGATCCAGTTATCATCAATGATAGCCTCGAGCCTCAGTTTGAGGTGGGTTTTATTTAAGAATTGTTTGAGAAGTAAATTCACTTTCATTGACCTTGCGGTGCAGTTACAGAAATATCCAATGAGTAAGCCCATGACCAAGTTTGAAGAGATGTTTGCAACGCGAGAGGCACATATCGGAGGGGTGAAGAGGATGAGAACAACGATGGAGAGCGACTGGAACCCCAACTTGCAACTGAGCTTGAGCACAAATTTTGCAAACGAAGAACGTAGCGGCAAGAGGACTCTCGATGCTGAAGAGGGAGTGGACAACACGCTCTCACTCTCACTTTCTTCCCCTATTTCCATGCAACAGCGAGAAGCCGCGAAGCCTGAAATCCAGTTCCTACAAAAAAGTAGCAGCAACAAGGCCGCTCCGGGGCTGAGTACTTTAGATCTGACCATGTCGATAAAGGCATTGGAGTGAGATCTTTCAAGTACTTGTCTCAAGGCCTTTCTTTATGCATAGTTATGCTGCCCATGAATAAGGTTTATAGCCAACAATGATCCCTTTGAGCCCTTGCATTTTAGTGATAGTAGCTCTGGACTCTCCATGTTTTGAGTGCTATGGTCATCTGGAATTGATTTGGTGTCATCTGTGTCAAAGGGGAAATTAACATGGTTAATTTAAATGGTTAATTTAAATGTTAATTTCTAACATTTAAATTAACCATTTAAATTAACCATTTAAATTAACCATGTAAAGGAACTGGATTTCAGGCTTCGCGGCTTCTCGCTGTTACATGGAAATAGGGGAAGAAAGTGAGAGTGAGAGCGTGTTGTCCACTCCCTCTTCAGCATCGAGAGTCCTCTTGCTGCTACGTTCTTCGTTTGCAAAATTTGGGCTCAAGCTCAGTTGCAAGTTGGGGTTCCAGTCGCTCTCCATCGTTGTTCTCATCCTCTTCACCCCTCCGATATGTGCCTCTCGCGTTGCAAACATCTCTTCAAACTTGGTCATGGGCTTGCTCATTGGATATTTCTGTAACTGCACCGCAAGGTCAATGAAAGTGAATTTACTTCTCAAACAATTCTTAAATAAAACCCACCTCAAACTGAGGCTCGAGGCTATCATTGATGATAACTGGATCATAAGAGTTAGACTGGATTTTGTCGTTATATATTATGGTAGTAATTGCAGCTCGCTTTCCATCCCAAAGTAGAATCGGTGGAGATTGGCTTCATATGTGCAGCCCTGGCAAGAGGACCTAAGCCGTTGCTGATCAAATCAAAGCTTCCAATCCCATTGTCTTCCATTCTTTGGTTACAAACCATTTCCCCAGGAAAACACCTTCTTTCCTCCAGGAATTGGTGCGAGGGTCTCGAGTTCCCATCTCCAGTAGTGATCGCGTCCCTCACGTCAAACAGGTGAGATGTGGATGACTTCCCATCCTTGCTAAAGATCATATCATGTGTCAAACCCTTTGCTGGACTGTGATCCTTCATGGAGGTAACTCTTGCTGCCATTTGCTGGTCAAAAGCCCACCCTTGATGCCTGCTGAGAGGAGGGAACCAAAGAGAAGATGAAGGCTAGAAAATTAGGGTTCGGGTGACGAGGAATCTATCTTCTCAGGAATACTGAGCACTTTATTTTACCTAAAGTTGCATCTCTTGATATCAAACGGCTGTTGGGTTTGCGATCGACGAAGAAGGCTGTAAAGCCGGTCATTGTCGTGGATGCTCCTGGACGGAAAAAAGCCCCCACTCTCTATTCTGAAGGACTGGCCGTTTGCACCCATTCTTTGGTACAACATCTCATGAAAACGATCTTGTCTTCTCAGATTCATATCCATAGGTGAGAATACTGCAATGAAAAGTATTAGCCCCAAGCTTTTTAGACATTCTTTTTTTCATGGAAAGAAAGAATAAATTAACATAGCCGATTTATCATATCCAAGTTAAACTTGCTGCACATTAACTTATCATTTCTTTTAGAAATTTAGTTTTTCCTCGGTGGGGAATTTTGTGCGATCATGGCTGGTAGGAAAAATACAGAAATATGAACAAGCGAATTGCATCCATGTTGCATGTCGTACAGAACTTTGTAATCTAACATTAACTTCACGACTATATGGCCTTCACAAATTATCACCTTATTTAGAGGAAGCAGAAGAAAGATAGACGTGATCAAACCTGAAGGCGTGGCTGACTTTTCTTGCCCGGAATCGTCTAGCTTCTTGCTTCTGTACACCTGATCCAACCAAAGCAGCAGAAAGAAAGATTGATGAGCAGGGGATCTTTAAAATAAACAGCAGTATGTTTTTTAAGGAAATAAAATTTTTAGGGAAGCAGTAGTTTGAAGTTGCTGAAGTGCACAATCATCCAATTCTCTCTTTTATCCATCTCTTTTAATGTTAATGTTAGATTACAAACTCAACTCACTGAGCCTTTTTCCAACTACGTGGGGTCAACTACATGAACCAGCCTTCTCCACTCTACTCTATTCATATGAAATAAATTTATATACATATAATTCAAAGTTGAGGAATGAAGAGTTAACCGTGCTAATCGACATGAGTTTTTATTTTTTTAAGAAAAATTTAGATGTCAATAAATGATCATTTCTCAAAAGTTATGAGTACCCGTACAAAAATAACAGTTGTGGATCAACATTTCAAGATGAATACAGAATATTGGTTGATAGAAATTTGATTGGATGCTATATAACTATTACTCAATACTTTTAAAGATCATAAACTATTTTTTTTTAATGTCGCATACATCTTGTTAGATCTCTGGTCAATTAGAAAAAAATCACACTTTCTTTTCTTTTCACTGTACTGCTGTTGGTGTCCATGCTTCCATGCATTTTGTGTCGTTTAGCCTTAGCTGCATGTCTTCTCTCATGATCATTTTTAATAAAATTTTTAACTGGAAACGAAAGGATATTTACAAATCATAGCTGCAGAATGATAAATACAAGCGAAATGCATTAAACATCTCCATCGTAGATCGGTCTGGTGAATGATTCCTGAAAATTTTTTGTCCTTATTTTTCGTGAGAACAAATAAATTTCTATATTTTTAAGATAACTCAGTCAAAGGGTGATAAATTCATGTGCTGCTAAGGTAATTTAGTCAAACAGTGATAAATTTGAACACTGCTAGGTAACTCTCTCTCTTTCTGCTTGTATTTCTCTCAAATAATAATAATAATACTTTTCTTTTTCTTGATTTTTAGTTGCGCATTGGATGATAATTTTTTGTTTTTAACTCTCTATTATATTAAGTTGTTATAAATTGGGCACCACTTACTAGAAATATTCATTTCTAGAGAAGTATTAGCCATGTTTAACCCTATTATTTTTGGTCCAACCCAATCTATTATAAATATATTCATTGGGTTGGTTTAAATTTATTTCAATTAGTAATGTCCAATGGATCATGTTAGGTTGGATGTATTTTTATTTTTTATTTTTTAATACTAAATTAACTAAGATATTTTTAAATATACAGATATTTTGATAAAAACCTTCTGGCCTTGTACTGACCCACGGGTCTTGGACCTCTAACCTAGCATGGGTCTTGAATGGCTCATATTGTACAAGTGCCATTCATGTTATGTTAAATTTCAATTCATTATATCCATCATCTTCCATGACATTTATCCTACTCCATTGTATATATATCCGTTGAGTTTCATTAAATTTATTTGGTTGGATTTCTTTTATTGGGATTGTACCATTGGTTTTTTTTTTGGTGCATCAGAAATGACGCTATCCATTTGATAAAGGTTGCAGATAAGGGAGCATTGAATGGGTGCTTCTGAATCCATAAATATCTTTCCCTCTCTATCTCATGTATATCCATCGTATGCCAGAATCACATAACTTAATGCTTTTAATTTCTTTCTTTTCTTCCCCCAGAACCATTATAACATCTGATGGCCTTTTTTCTTTCCTAAAATTATCATAATCTCTAAAAGCCTCTGTTCTTGCCCTAAAAATATTATAATTTTTAAAGGCAAAGGATAAAGCAATCTAATAAACCTTAAAATTGTGTTTGATGCATCGCCAGACAATTTTGAATGGTAATATGGATTAACTTTAAGATAGATTACCACTAAATAGATTGCTAGTAATATTGATTATTATGTTTGATATACACAGGTAATGTTATAGTAATATTGATTACTGTATTTGATATGACAAATACATTACCAGTCATATAACATCAAATTCTCAAAAAAAACCCTAAATTAAATTTATATACTAAGAACATTATTTTTTTATTTTTATTTTTATTTTTATTTTTTAAAAAAATTATTCGATATTTTCGTTTATGAACGAATAATACCGTGGTTTATTTTTTTTTTGAAGATATGAGAAAAGAGATAACACGGCGAGTCAGGAGAAAAGAGAGAAAAAAAGGAAATGATTTTATTTGGAGAAAGAAATAATTTTATCTTTACGGATGAGGAAACAAGGGTAATTTTGTTTAAAAAATTTATTAGATTACAACATATCTGGTAAGGTAAACTGGATTACCTCTTGAGTGGTAATCCATATTAGATTACCATACCAAATATAACTAGATTACCATATCAAATATAGTTATCTGATGGGTCCCATTAAAATTATCAATGCCCTCTAATAATTGATCATGCATCTCTTATAAAAGTATTACTATAATTGAATCCTATAAAGTATATGCCCCGAGGCTCTTCAAGGAAAGCAAATCTTATCTTTAAAGACTAAAATAATTCTTTGCTTTATAACTAAGTTTTCTTATGCAATTTATTTATCATTTATTATAATTATTTATTTGTAATTATTTGTATAATTTAATTTGTATCTATTAACTTATAACAATTTATTTTCATGATATCATTTATTTTATATAGAATTATTTTATTCCGATATCGGTTTAGAATCTCATTCAAAATTAGATAAAAGGGTTTCTCTAGATTTCTTAATTTGTATAATTATTTAAGATAGATCCAGATGCATAATTAATGTAGGATTAAATATATATTAATCTTATTCTATTCATTAATATAAGATTAAGGCAAAAATCAAGATGGAAACAATTAATTGATACCCATCCTCACTCTCTCAGGTTATATTGATGGATCGAAAAGAGAAGGCCAAGGGCATTTTGTCTTCGGACATGTGATGTAGGGTTTGTTGATGGTAAGCTATTTGATGTGGTCGATGGCGCCACATGGACGTTAACGGCAAAACTAACTGACGGCGTAGATAGGGGCAGGCGACCCTGCTTTTTTAAGGCAACCCCGCTCTTCAGTGAGACCATGCGTCTTCAAGGCGGCTCTGCTCTTCAGCGGGCTGCACTTCCTCCAAGTCGGCCCCCAGTGGCTCCGATTCCTTCAAGTCGGCCTCCAGCGGCCCCAACTTCTTCAAGGCGACCTCGACGGCCCGCTTTCTCTAAGGCAGCATCGACGGCCCCGCCTCCTCCAAGTCATCCCCAATTTCTCCAAGGCGGCCTCGATGACTCCGCCTTCTCCAAAGCAGCCTCGGCGGCCCCGCTTTCTCCAAGTCGGCCCCCAGTGGCCCTGACTCCTCAAAGACGGCCTCAATGGCCCCGCCTTCTCCAAGGTAACTTACACCGCTGATAAGATCAGGCCCACCTACCACCTGGCCTACGCAACCTAACAGAGTCAGGCCCATCTGCCACCTGACCTGCGTAGTTGATAAGATCAAGCCCACCAACTGTCAGACCTATGTGCCCAATGGGACCATGCCCACTAACTAGCTCATATTCATGTAATCGCCATGAGTTTAGCAGACATTCCTCTTCACTGAACTTCATGTGGCTGATCCCCAGACGGATACCGAAGGTCCATAAAAGGGTAAGAGAATCCGAAGTAAGGGGGGTACATACACACACTTTCTAACCTGAAAAAACCTTTCGATTCTCGGAGCCTTCTTTTTTTTCAGAGCTTCTTCAAGCTCTCACTGCTGTGACCTCGGTTGCTAACTTGACCGTCAGAGGGTCCCCGTCGGAGCAACCTTCGGCCCTGGGACTTCTTGCAGGCCGTTCGCTCTGGAAAAGGCTGCACCAGCAAACGATGTTTCCTGACGGTTGATTCCAGTGATCGAGCATCAATAGATTGGCGTGCCAGGAAGGGGGTGAATAGATGATGAGCTCTATAACACATGTTGTAAGCCCTCCTCTCCCTCTTCATTAACAATTGTGGTGACGCGTGCTTGAGAAGCCTCCGCCAGCTATCATGGGGGGCACCTCCAACCGGCGAAACAACAAGAGGTCAACCCCCCCGTTGCTAACCTTCCAGCAACCCCCGCACCATCAGCCGCGGCCACTCAAGCTGAGCAGCTGGCCGTGCTCATCCTGCAAGTTCAAACTCTCATGGTGATGATCCATGGGCTCCGAGAGCAACAGTCCGTGGCCACCCAGCTTCAGCCTACTCCTCCTGCATCACCACCTGCTGCACTAGCCAGTCAACAGTATGCTCAGAGGAGATCCCCCCGATGGGAGACTTACCATCGTCGTTCCTCTCCTAGAGGACACCATTGAGAGTCCCTCAAGAGGTCGCGCTCTCCTGTCCATAGCTCAGGTGAATCTTCCCTGGACTCATGATGCAAGGAAGAGCCTAAGCGGAGGCACTACCACACGTGCTCTTTCCCTTCTTCTTCTTCCTCATCTTCTGGGCCATCAAGGAAGATGTTAGCTATCCACCGCCAGGCGAAGGAACGTTGGATGAATACCACCGATGGCTGGAGGAGCTCACCAGAAAAATCAACAACTAGCCGGAGGAGTACGTCACTCGTCCTCCTTACACTCGCTGAATCTTGGAAGAGCTCGTTCCCTTCAGATTATGTCTTTCCTAGCTGGATCCATATGATGGTATGATAGATCCCCTTGATCACCTTGAGAGCTACAAAGATATCATGCAAGTCCAAGGGGCTACTGATGCCCTCCTGTGCAAGGCCTTCCTAGCCACTTTGCAGAAGGCTGCTCGCACCTGGCACTCCCACATGTCCCCACACAGCATCGACTCTTTTCGAGAGCTGAAAGAGTATTATTTTCACACTTTGATGCTTGTCGAAGGATTCCATGGGTCGCAGATAGCGTCTTCTCCGTACGGCAAAAGGAGGAATAGTCACTTCGAGATTTCGTGGCCCGCTTCAAGATGATCACCCTCAAAGTGTATCATCTGGATGACGCGGTGGCAACTCTAGTGCTGAAGAAGGGACTTTGCCCCTCCCGCTTCACATTCTCTTTGGATAAGAAGCCGCCCAGCTCCTACTCTGACCTCTTTCATGCACAGAAGTACATCTGTGCAGATGAAATCGACTTCACCCACTAGGAGACCGAGAGGGGTTCCAGCTGAAGGTCCACCACCTGTCCTGAGCTAAGCGGATCCTCTCACCCCAAGAAGCCCGAGCCATCATGCTGACTGAACAACAGGTGCCAAAGCCTCACCCCCAGGGAGAGCAAGCTCACGCCTCTTCTCACCCCTCGCTCTCACATCCTCATGGAGATTGAGGGTGAGCCATATCTCCAACGCCTTCCTTCCATGAAGAAAAGCGTCCCCCGATAAGAGCCGCTACTGCCGCTTCCACCAAGACTACGGCCATGACACCGACAACTGCTACAACCTAAAGCATGCTATTGAGGAACTCATCCAATGGGGTTACCTCAAAAAGTATGTCCAAAAGGCATCCCCGACTGTTCCAGCACTCATGGGGCCTCCACCTGCTCAAGCTGTTGTCGACAACTCCCCGACAGAGAGGATGGTGGGAATGGTATCCTGGGGGCAGCCTCTTCATCCAAGCAGCCAAGGGAGGAGGGGACTTAGATGATGTAATCCCCAGAGGGGAGTTAGCTAGGGTAGACAATGTAAGCAATGAGGGCATCGTAATTTCGATGACGATCGCCAAACACCCTGTAAAAAGAATCCTGATTGACAGTGGCAGCTCAGCCGACATAATTACCTACAATACATTTGTTCGGATGGATTTGTCTTTTAACTCCCTTCAGCCAGTGACGGCTCCCTTGGTCGGGTTACAAGAGATTCAGTGAGGATGAAAGGAGAGATCACCTTACCGGTGATGGCCAGAACACCATCGTGTCAGAGCACGGTCATGATGAGATTCTTGGTCATTCGAGTACCTTTGGCATAAAACATTATCCTCAGCCGATCTGGTCTCAATCTCCTTAATGCGGTCATCCCCACCAAATGGTTGTTCGTGCAGTTCCTTACTAGTAACGGGATCGACGAGGTGCGAGGGAAGTCCAATCCGGACCTGCCTTGCTACCACACTGTTCCAAGCTCTCAGAACATTGCACCGGCTTTGGAAGTGTTCGATCCCTAGGAGTCTGCCAAAGGAGGAGAACCGATCGAGCGACTACTGACCTTTCCATTGGGAGATGACCCGACGAGGATGGTCCAAGTTGGCAAACTTCTCCCCATGAAAGAAAGGGATCACCTCCTAACTTTTTTGTGGGCCAACTCGGACATCTTCGCCTGGTTAGCATCCGACATGGCCAGCATACCATCGAAGGTGATCATCTACAAGCTCAACATCGACCCAAAGCACCATCCAATCCGCCAAAGAAAGGGGAGTTTCGCACCTGAGCAACAGAGAACCATTGACAAAGATATCAACAAGCTGCTCACTGCCGGCAACATCCAGAAAGCACACTATCCGAGTTGGTTGGCCAATGTGATCATGGTCTGTAAGGCAAATGGGAGCTGAAGGGTTTGCATTGACTTCACCGACCTCAACAAGGCATGCCCAAAGAACAGCTTCCCATTGCCCCAGATTGATCAACTGGTGGATTCAACATCCGGTTATGAACTCCTTAGCTTCATGAACGCCTTCTCCAGGTACAACCAGATAAAGATGGATCCGGACGACAAGGAGAACACTTCTTTCATGATCGAGAAGGGCATCTATTGCTATAGGATAATGCCCTTCAGCCTTAAGAATGTCGGAGCAACCTATCAGAGACTGATGAACAAAGTCTTCAAAGACCAATTGGGCCAAAACATGGAGGTCTATGTGGATGACATGCTGACGAAGAGTGCCAATGCCTCTGACCATGTCTCTGATCTGAAGGAAACCTTCAACAACCTCTACCACTACAAGTCAAGTTGAACCCGAAAAAATGTGCCTTCGGGGTCATGGTGGAAATTTTTTTGAGCTTTATGATGACTCAGCGAGGAATTGAGGTGAACCCAAAGAAAATTAGTGCCATCCTCGATATGAGACCACTAACTAGCAAGAGGAAGGTGCAGCGGCTCACCGAAGGATGGTGGCCCTGTGCTAATTTCCTTCAACTCAGCTGAGAGATGCCTACCTTTCTTTAAGGCCTTGCATAAAGTGAATGGGTTCGAGTGGACGAAAGAGTACAAAAGAGCTTTTGAAGGATTGGAGGCATTCCTATTTACCCCGTGATGAGGACATCAGTTCAGATCAGAGTTCGGGTCAGTCGAACCAGTCCTTCAATGTTCCTGTACCAGCAACCCAGAGTCAGCAGGCCACGTCAGGGAAGACCACACCAGATAATCTACGAAGGTCCAAGAGGTTGCAGAACAAACGGGCTTAAAATTTTATGTGTCGGATTGGGCCCAAACTTGGATAGTCACATGGAAACGGGCTGCTGATTCAAAGTCATTGCCTTTGGCAATGAGCTGCTATGGATTTTGGCCATCCGGGCTCGTCTGATATGAGTTTTGGGCCTATTTTCGTTTTTAATGGCATAGTTGTAATTTTTCTGAACTTATGATGTTAGGGTTTTCTCTCTTATTTAAGTTGGTTTTGGGCGGCCGTCAGAGGCAGAGAAGAAAAAGACGCTGTTTTAGATTTCCTTTTTTTTTTCCTCTTGAATAAAGATGAATGTTTTCTTGATTCAAAACAATTGAATTGAAAATTCAATTGCTCTTCCCTTTAAATTTCGGATTGAGAGTGATCAAAATTCGAAATTTTTCCCTTTTCTTGTCAAGATTTGAACCAAACCTGGACGAATTCTTTTCTCGCAGATTAGATCGTTCTTGAGTTGCAGGCGCTTTGAATATCGCCCTGCATCAACTTGGTATCAGAGCCTTGATCCATTCCTTCCATTACCGCCTTGATCCATTCCTTCCATTACCATCTTGATCTATTCCTTCCAAACCCAAATATCAACCCTAACTGAAATTTGATCCAATGGAGCAGAAGAACAATGATCAATCCCTGAGAGACGCCGTGAGAGATGCTATGCAAGATGCCATGCGAGACCAGCACCAGATGATGCAACAGATGATGCAAACCATGCAGGCAATGATGGCGCGGCTGAAGGTGCAGAATCGTGCCCAACCCCTTCGCGTGGAGGAGCGTGATGAAATTGATGAAGGTAGGGAGAGGGGTTTCGAAAATCTGGAGGCACCACCAATTCGAAGAGGGCAACAGAGGCCTGATGTTGGACTTCCAAGGCACATGCAGCGATCCGGCCACCACCAGCGGCGGTACTCGTCGGACCACTTCCTCCTTGAGTCCGCCGCCTCCGGAGGCGGCGGTGGTAGCAACAAGCGGCTCCAGTCCGCTGGCCTCCAGCACCTCCAGTCCTCCAGCTTCTCTTCATTACAGCAGGTGGAACACTCGAGGATGCTACGGAGTATGTACAGGGGCATGAGCGAGGAGTTCTTGTTCTCGATGGAGCCCTCGACGCCGCCCTTGAGCTCTCGGTCTTCCAGCATGAGGAAGGACGGGGATGATGTGTCGCCTAGTCAGCTCAGTCCTGGGATCTTGGATGTCCACTCCTTCGACGCAGAGCTTCTCCCTGAAACGCCAGTTCCTGGGATTTATGACAGTGCCGATCTGTTTCGCTATGCTCGGGGCAGAAGTTTTGATGATCCAGAACCAAGCTTGTCTGCAAGCAAACAGATGAATAAGTCTCGGATTGTACCAGAAAACAATATCTTGAAAAGTTTTTCAGTTGATAAAGAGAAGTCAGGTTCTGCTGCCAAGATCAAAGTCGTGGTGCGCAAAAGGCCGCTAAACAAAAAGGAGATAACAAAGAAAGAGGAAGACATCATCACAATCGAGCAAAATTTAAACTCTCTTACTGTTCGTGAGACTAAACTTAAGGTTGACTTAACAGAATATGTTGAGAAGCATGAATTTGTGTTTGATGCTGTGCTGGATGAGGATGTTTCGAATGATGAAGTATATCGTGAAACTGTGGAGCCAATTATCCCTGCTATCTTTCAGCGTACAAAGGCAACATGTTTTGCCTATGGGCAAACTGGTAGCCGAAAGACATACACTATGCAACCCTTACCTCTTAAGGCATCTCAAGATATTCTGAGACTAATGCACCACACATACCAGAATCAAGGTTTTCAATTGTTTGTCAGTTTCTTTGAGATTTATGGAGGGAAGCTTTTTGATCTGCTAAATGACAGGAGGAAGCTTTGCATGAGAGAGGATGGCAAACAGCAAATCTGCATTGTTGGTTTGCAAGAGTTCAGAGTGTCAAACGTTGGTGCGGTCAGGGAACTTATTGAGAAAGGAGATGCAACTAGGAGTACAGGCACAACTGGTGTGAATGAGGAATCCTCTCGCTCTCATGCCATACTTCAGCTTGTTATTAAGAGGTCAGCGGATGGTAGTGAATCAAGACCTGCTCGAGTAATTGGCAAGATATCCTTCATTGACCTTGCTGGCAGTGAGCGCGGTGCAGATACTACTGATAATGATAAGCAGACAAGAATAGAAGGTGCTGAGATCAACAAAAGTTTGCTTGCTTTGAAAGAGTGTATAAGAGCTCTTGACAATGACCAAAGTCATATTCCTTTTAGAGGGAGTAAATTGACTGAAGTGCTGAGGGATTCATTCATTGGAGACTCCCGCACTGTTATGATTTCATGCATCTCTCCAAATTCTGGTTCTTGTGAACACACTCTGAATACATTGAGATATGCTGATAGGGTGAAGAGCCTCTCAAAAGGAAACACCAGGAAGGAACTTCTGTCAGCAACCAATTTAAGAGAATCAACTGCTGCAACCTTGTCTTCTACTCTACCTGCTTTCTCCAGCCCTGAGGGTAATAACATTGACACCGTCAATGAAGTGCACAGATTTGATTGGTCCAGACAAATTGAGAAGAGACCTATCTGTCTTACAACATAGATCGTGCCCCCAGTATTAGAGAAGAGGGGAATGTTGCTTCTACGTATGCTAGCTACATCAGGGAGCAGACTAAGGGTTCCACTGCTGCAGTGCAGTATGATTACTCTGCGGAGGTATATGAGCAAGGCAGACCATCTTGGAAGAAAGGAAAGGCAGATGCATACTCTGCTTCACCTTTGGAGGATAGGGTGAGGAAAGCTGATTCCCAAATGAAGCGGAAACATGTGCTTGATGTAGATGTGAATGGTTCGCATTCAGATGATGACTTGAATGCCCTTTTGAAGGAGGAGGAAGATCTAGTGATGGTGCATAGGAGACAAGTGGAGGACATGATAAACATTGTAAGGGAGGACATTCGTGTGGATGAGCACTTCAAGGAGATTTTGGCCAAAATTGAGGCGGGGGAGCGAACTGATTTCGTTCTCCATGATGGATATTTGTTTCGAGGTAACTGCTTATGTGTTCCTGATACGTCTCTTCGTGTGTTGATCATCCAGGAACTGCATAACCAGGGTCACTTTGGAAGGGATAAAACTGGTTGATTCGGCAGCGGTTTTATTGGCCTGGTCTTGACCGAGATGTCAAGGCTTTTGTGAAGAGGTGCAGGTTGTGTCAAGAGTCGAAGGGGACAGACACGAACCAAGGTATGTACACGCCTTTACCTATCCTAGAGGCACCATGGCGAGATGTTTCTATGGACTTTGTTGTAGGATTGCCACGGACAGCAAGGGGACTGGATTCGATTATGGTGATTGTGGATCGGTTCAGTAAGGTGGCGTGTTTCTTGCCATGCAAAACCACTTTTGATGCGTCAAAGGTTGCTGACTTATATTTTGCTTCAGTGGTTCGACATTTTGGTATACCGGCATCCATAGTGTCAGATAGGGACAGCAAGTTTATGGGACACTTCTGGCGAGAGCTGTGAAAGAAGTTGGGCACAAAGTTGAAATTCAGCAGTCCTTATCATCCTCATACGGATGGACAGACTGAAGTTGTCAACCGTAGCTTGGGTAATCTGTTGCGGGCAAATGTGCATGAATTCGGGAGCTGGGATTTGTGTTTGCCGAAGATTGAGTTTGAGTTCAACTCTTCAGTGAACCGTTCTACAGGGTTTGCTCCGTTTCAGATACTGTTTGGGTTCTTGCCAAGAGGTCCTTTGGATGTTCTGCCAGTTGAGTCGCCAGAGAAGATGAGTCAGAAGGTTGAAGATAGAGTGTCTGACTTACAGGAGATACATGCGACTGTTAGAGCCAAATTGGAGCAGACTTACGCCAAATACAAGGCGAAAGCTGATCAGCAGCGTCGGCAACAGTCCTTTGAAGTGGGCGATTTGGTATGGGTTTACTTACCGAGGGAGCGGTATCCACAGGGAGCTTTCACGAAGCTCAAGCCGAAGAAGATAGGTCCATGCCAGGTATTGGAGAAATTTGGTGACAATGCCTATCGGGTTGAGTTACCAAATGATGTCTTCATTTCGGATGTGTTCAACGTTCGGCATCTGACCCCTTATGCAGGAGAGAATTCGAGCTTGAGGTCAAGCTTTTCAGAGGAAGGGGAGAGTGATGAGGACATCAGTTCAGATCAGAGTTCGGGTCAGTCGAACCAGTCCTTCAATGTTCCTGTACCAGCAACCCAGAGTCAGCAGGCCACGTCAGGGAAGACCACACCAGATAATCTACGAAGGTCCAAGAGGTTGCAGAACAAACGGGCTTAAAATTTTATGTGTCGGATTGGGCCCAAACTTGGATAGTCACATGGAAACGGGCTGCTGATTCAAAGTCATTGCCTTTGGCAATGAGCTGCTATGGATTTTGGCCATCCGGGCTCGTCTGATATGAGTTTTGGGCCTATTTTCGTTTTTAATGGCATAGTTGTAATTTTTCTGAACTTATGATGTTAGGGTTTTCTCTCTTATTTAAGTTGGTTTTGGGCGGCCGTCAGAGGCAGAGAAGAAAAAGACGCTGTTTTAGATTTCCTTTTTTTTTCCTCTTGAATAAAGATGAATGTTTTCTTGATTCAAAACAATTGAATTGAAAATTCAATTGCTCTTCCCTTTAAATTTCGGATTGAGAGTGATCAAAATTCGAAATTTTTCCCTTTTCTTGTCAAGATTTGAACCAAACCTGGACGAATTCTTTTCTCGCAGATTAGATCGTTCTTGAGTTGCAGGCGCTTTGAATATCGCCCTGCATCACCCGCCACTCCTATCGAAGGCGAGGGATGGAGAAAGTCTTTTCCTTTACCTTGCCGCCTCCTCGGAGGCTGTCAACTCTGTCCTAGTGCGCCTCAATGTCAATGGAATCTAGAAGCCCATGTACTATGTGAGCAAGGTACTCTACGACACTGAGGTCAGGTACTCCAAGACATAGAAGATTATTTTTGCTCTGATCATTTCTGCCCAGCGTCTTTGGCCATATTTCTAGGCTCACCACATTATGGTGCTCACGGACCAAACCCTCAAAGCCATACTGGCTCGTCCTGATACCTCAGGCTCGCTTGCCAAATGGGCAATCAAGCTAGAAGAGTTTGACCTTTCATTTCAGGCAAGGCTGGCTCTGAAGTCTCAAGTCATGGCCGACTTCCTAGTCGAGTGCACCTGGACAGAGGGTTAAGCCAAGGAATCTCCTATGGTGCAACTCGACGTCAAGCTTGAGGATGTGGGGGATTTTTGGATCCTCCATGTGGACGGTGCCTCAAACTCCCAAGGAAGTGGTGCCAGCCTCATCCTTATGGGTTCGGAGGGCGAAAAGGTGGAGTACGCCCTTCGGCTCCTCTTCAAAGCTACAAACAACCAGGCCGAGTACGAAGCCTTGCTGGCCGGAGTGAGACTCGCCCAGAAACTTGGGGTGAAACGTCTCAAAGCCTTCGCTGATTTCCAACTTGTCTTTGAATAAATCAACGGAAAGTACGAGGCCCAAGACCCCATCATGGCTAGTACCTGAAAAAGGTTCGGCTCCTAGTTTCTTTGCTGGCCTACTTTAGCATCAGTTACATTTCTCGGAGCGAGAATACCAAGGCCGATGCCCTTTCCTGCCTGGCCATCTCAGCGGGTGGCATCATGGGGGGCACCTACATCGAGCACCTAGAAAGGCTCAGCATTGAAGACAAAGAGAAAGTCCTCCCGGTCACCCAGGAGCCGACATGGATGTACGCCTATGTCCGCTACCTCACGGATGGCACCGTTCCAACCAACCGCGAGGAGGCTAGGCTGCTTAAATGGAGGGCTTCCAAGTTTACCCTTCTAGACGGGCGTCTATACAGAAGGTCATTTTCCTATCCCCTTCTCAAATGTTTTGGACCTGCAGATGCTGACTACATTCTCAGAGAAATCCATGATGGCATCTGTGGAGACCATCTGAGGGGCAGATCGTTGGCACAGAAGGCCCTCCACCAAGGCCACTATTAATTGGCTCACCATGAGGGAGGATGCTGCCAGGCTGGTTCAGAAATGTGACGGCTACAAATGACATGCACATATTCAATGACAACCATCTACTTCATTGAGTCCACTCTTGGCCCCATGGCCCTTCGCCTAGTGGGGAATGGACATTCTCGGACCGTTCCCCCCGGCTTTGGGTCAGTGAAAGTTCTTGCTCATCACCATCGACTACTTCACCAAGTGGGTTCAAGTCGAGGCACTGGCCAAGACCACCGAGAGCAAGGTCAAAGCTTTCTTCTAGAAGTCTATCATATGCCATTTCGGGTTGCCTCACACCATCATCACTGATAATAGCCGGCAGTTCGACAATGCCACTTTCAAGACTTTCTGCACCGAGCTAAACATCTGCCATCGGTTCACCTCCGTCAGCCATCCACAAACCAATGGAGAGGCCGAGGTCATGAATCAAACCATCCTCTAGGGACTCAGAACCTGGCTGGACGGATCCAAAGGCAGATGGGTGGAGGAGCTCCCCAGTGTGCTGTGGGTGTACCATACAACTCCAAAAGCCTCGATGGGAGAAACCCCCTTCAACTCGTCTTCGGATCCAAAGTGGTCATCTCCATTGAGATCGGCTTTCCATATCTTTGGATGGAATCCTATAATGAAGAAGACAACCCCACACAGCTGAGAGCCAACCTCGATTTCATTGATGAGGCTCATGACTGATCACGACTCCGGATGGCCACCTTTCGCCAACAAGCAGCCAAGTACTACAATATCCGGATACATCCCAAGACTTTCATTCCAAAGATCTAGTCCTTACGAAGGTCAAAGTGTCCAAGCCGACAAAGGAAGAAAAGCTATCTCCAAACTGGGAGGGTCCTTACCGCATCACCAAGGTATTTCACTGAGGAACATACCGGATCGAAGAACTCGGCAGATGGCCCATCCCATGCACTTGTAACACGGACAACCTCCACCAATACTATCAATGATGTACCCCCTCCACTATTGATAATAAAAAACTTTTCAAATACTACATTTGGCTCATCAACGAAGCTAGGGACTTGTTAACTAAAGGAGCTCGGTGGCATCGCGGCTAACGGGACACCACTCGATCCGATGTCGAGATGCCTCTGAAGTGGTTCAAGACCCTAACAGCTCTGTACCTGCTCGAGTCATCCTTCGGACAGGCACATAAACCTTCGAGACGATTCTAAAGGAGTTCGGCGGCATCGCGGCTAATGAGACACCACTCGGTCCGGCATGGAGACGCTCCCGAAGTGGTTCAAGATCCTAACAGCCTCGTACCTACTCGAGTTGCCTCTCGGGTTGGCACACAAATTTCTGAGGCAGTTCTAAAGGAGCTCGACGGCATCGTAGCTAACGGGACACCATTCGATCTGACATGGAGACACCTCCGAAGTGGTTCAAGACCCTAACAGCTCTGTATCCGCTTGAGTCACCTCTCGGGCCGGCACACAAACCCCAAAGTAGTTCTAAAGGAGCTCGGCGACATCGCGACTAGCGGAACACCACTCGGTCCGGCATGGAGATGCTCCTGAAGTGGTTCAAGACCCTAACAACTCTGTACCCACTCGAGTCACCCCTCAGGCTGGCACACAAACCCCTGAGGCAGTTCTAAAGGAGTTCAGCGACATCGTGGCTAACGGGACACCACTCGGTCCAGCATGGAGATGCCTCCGAAGTGGTTTAAAACCTAACAGCCTCGTACCTGCTCGACTCATCCCTTGGGCTGGCACACAAACCCTTGAGGTAATTCTAAAGGAGCTTAGCGGCATTGTCTCTAACGGAATACCACTCGATCCAACGTGGAGATGCCTCCGAAGTGGTTCAAGACCCTAACAGCTCTATACCCACTCGAGTCACTCCTCGGGCTAGCACACAAACCCCCAAGGCGGTTCTAAAGGAGCTTGATGGCATCGTGGGTAATAGTACACCACTCGGTTCGATGTAGAGACATCCCCAAAGTGGTTCAAGAAACTAACAGCTCCGTACCCATTCGAGTTTCCCCTTGGGCCGACACACAAACCCTCGAGGCAGTTCTAAAGGAGCTCAGCAGCATCGCGGCTAACGAGACATCACTCGGTTCAGCATGGAGATCCCCCCGAAATGGTTCAACATCCTAATAGCCTCATACCCACTCGAGTTGCCCCTTGGGCCGGTACACAAACCCCGAGGTAGTTTTAAAGGAGCTCAGCAATATCGCGGCCAACGGAACACCACTCGGTCCAGCGTGAAGATGCCTCCGAAGTCTACGGCTCGCCGGGTCGTAGCTCTTTGCCAGCCTCATCCTCATCCGTCTCCACATCATCCGAGTCTCCAGGCTGGATAGCTTTGAGGTCGTCGATCCTGAAGACTTCAGCAACTTTCTTTGTAGTGCTCGAAGCCCTGAGCGTAAGCATCGAGGCTAGCTTCGGTCACCTCCTGCTTGAATTCTGGCGAGCTCCGAAACTCCTTGATGGCATTCTAAGCCCAGGCCTCGGCTTCCCGGACTTGAGCCTTGGCCTTCTCAGCCCGGGCTTTGGCTCCCCAGGCTCAGCTCTCGGCCTCCTCGGCCCGGGCCTCGGCATCGCAGACTCTGGCCATGGCTTCGACCCTCTTCTATTCGGCCTCCCATGCTGCACCTTCGACAATTGAAGGTGTGCGAAAGCCAGCAGTTATTACAAATTTTTGCTCTCCTTTTGCCCAAGGGTCAGAGGATGCATGGCCCCTTAAGCTTAGGAGCGGAGGGCATCTGATGTGGCCAATGATGCCACATGGACATTAACGGTGAAGCCAACTAACGGTGTAGATAGGGGCAGGCGGCCTCGCTTCTTCAAGGCTGTCCCACTCTTCAGTGAGGCCGCACTTCCTTCAAGTCGGCCCCCAGCGGCCCCGACTCCTCTAAGTCAGCCCCAACGGCCCCGACTTCTTCAATTCGGCCTCGATGGGCCCGTCTTCTCCAAGGCGACATCGATGGCCCCGCCTTCTCCAAGTTGGCCCCCAGCGGCCTCAACTTCTTCTCCAAGGCAGCCTCGACGGCCCAGCTTCCTCCAAGTCAACCCCCAGTGGCCCCGACTCCTCTAAGGCGGCCTCAATGGCTCCGCCTTCTTCAAGGCAGCTCATGCTGCCTAATAAGATCGGGCTCACCTACCGCGTCAAGCCCATCTGCCACCTGACCTACGCAGTTGATGGGAGCAAGCCCACCAACTATCATACCCATGTGCCCGATGGGACCAGGCCCACCAACTAGCTCCTATTCACGTAATTGCCATGAGTTTAGCAAACATTTTTCTTCACTGAACTCTACGTGGCTGATCCCCAGACAGATACCAAAAATCCATAAAAGGGTAAGAGAATCCGAAGTAAGGGGGGTACATATACACACTTTCTAAGCTAAAAAAATCTTATGGTTCTCGGAGCCTTCTTCTTTTTCAGAGCTTCTTCAAGCTCTCACTGCTGTGATCTCGATTGCTAATTTGACCATCGGATGGTCCCTGCCAGAGCAACCTCCAGCCTCGGGATTTCTTGCAAGTCGTCCGCTCTGGAAAAGGCTGTACCAGCAAACGACATTTCCCGACGATTGATTTTAGTGATCGAGCGTCAACACCATTGTCAGTAAAGTCCTTCACAGTTAAAAATCCAACCCACCATAAGCTAGTGTGGCCATCACAAAGAAACTAGCATTCCCTGATAATGTTGAAATATCAAGAGATGGGTTTTATCTATCCTGCAACGATGACATCCAAAAGAAAACAAGCCTTGGTTTTTTCCCTCATCTTCCCTTCTATCACCATGTAGGGTGATGGATTCAGGTTTTAATCATGTTATATAACCTTTTATTTTAAAAAATTTTTGTTTTAGAAGCAAATAGCGGGGATATGAAAACAAATGGACAAAGAGGCTAGGTGTCATGTCTTAGATTTATTGTGGATATAGGAGATGATAATTTGCAATACACTTAAGAATGAAATCGCTAGAATAAAAGGTATCTTACTTTAAATACTATCATATAATGAATTGATGAATACCAAAATAATATCAAAAAAATCTAACATAAGTTATTGATATTAGATATGCAAAATATTCTTAAACCGAACTAATTAATCATAAGAAGGTAACTAAATTTTAGACTAGCTCCTATCCGTAATCATGCTTATCTCTTAGTCTCTAAATAAAAAAATAAAAACTTTTACGAGTAAAGCTTAGTAAGTAATCCTTAACCATGCTTAGAGAAATCAAGCAAGCAACTTAATTTAATTTAAAACATAAGAATTATGTGATGTTTAAATATCATTTTCATAAATAATTTTAATAAAAAATAATACATATCATTTAAAGTAACAATATCAAATTTAAAAAATTAAAGTTTTCATTCCAAAACTTTGATAATAACTTGGCAGTCATAACCATGGCTACAGTTAAACTCTATGGTAAAGTCAGAACAGGTTAGCGCATTTAACCCTGCAGAGGTGAGTTAAAAATAGATCATCACATATATCTCCTATGAAAATGGATTTCAATATTAGAGTCCTTCGTATAAGCCCCAAAATATAGGAATAACATGTCATAAATTGTAGTTCACAAAGAGTTTCTAACTATATTATACATATCATAACTTGTTTCCTATCATATAATTCGTTATTTGCCTACATCATGTAAGTTCTTATAACTTAAAATTCAGTTTTCACATGTAATGAATTTAAAAAGTAAATTACAACATGAATTAATATCTTATTAGAAATCTAATAGGCACATGAGTAACATGTCGTAATATTCATACTTACTTGTTCTAATTTTCAATAATAATATTTATAAGAATTTTATAAAATCCATAATTCATTTTTTTATACCATAAAATCCTCTCACATATTAGAAAAATGCTTAAGTTTTCCGCTAAGCATAATAACATTTCAAATGATTCTTATAAAACTAACACTTATACTAAATTCTAAACATATAAATTTTTAATGTAAAATATTTAATCAACTAAACTAAGATTTTTATGTAATTAACTAGAATATTTATAAAAATTAATTTTTAATCTTTAATAATTTTAAACGTTACTCTAACCATGATAGGGTTTGCTTACAATTTTATATAGAATTATTAGAAATTAATTCTTACTTTTTTATGCTCAAGGGCTCCATCATTCTTCATCTTCAACTTCTATATTCTTTATTATTTATTTGATATCACAAGGTCTATATTGAGCCTTATGATTTTGTAAAGCAAATAGATTTCTTACTCTTCATAAGATACTAATTTCTTAAAACTAATAAAAAACTTTTTAATTCTTATAGGGCACTATTTCTTAAAATGAAAAATATTAGTTAAATATTTAAAATAAATTTTTGAGTCAAAACTAACTTCTAACTCATTCAACATAAATTTAAATTTAGATAAAAATATTTAAAATCATCCTTATCATCATTAATAGTATTTTCATAATTTATTAAAAGTTCATCACAACTAATATATGTTTATAAAATTACTTAATTTCCTTAATTCAACTTCAATTTGAATGATTCAAGATAGATTTGAAAGCTTATTCAATACCAAATATGGTATTTTTGATATTTTTTATCTCAATTCAGTCAAATCGAATCTTAATCTAATATTAGATAAATTAAAAAGGAATAGATCTTACATTAGCTGTAGCAATGTTAATCATTTGGTTGCCAGCAGCATTGGCATCATCCAACCAAAAAGAATTTATTTATTGCCACAACCCGATATGCAAATGAGATGCAGGTGGAAATCCTATCCAAATTTTCAATTCCCACAATCGAAATCTTACCTCGATAATATAATAGATTCTATAATTAGTAAAGGATAAGATGTTTAGTCCCAAGGTCAAAAAGTATAAATAATATCTTTTAAGTAGTTTTTTTAAGTAAGATTGTGAGTTCTTACAAATGGTAATGGACTTTTACCTATAGCACATATATGAAAAGTTATGCCCTAAAAGTCAATCACAAGTTATATTGTGATAGGATTTATTTTATTCTTTCAAATCATGTACATGATATTTTGCTTATAAATAAAAGACATTATATTTCATCATTCGCTACTTCTTAAATTACGATGAACCCCATAAATTAGATAAATAGTTTAGGGCTATGATGTGATCATGCTAGTGAGACCTAAAATCCTAAAACCCTAATCTAAAACATTCTCAGTCGATGGTACATTGAGTCGGGGATCAATGCTACCAAAAAGACTGACATATTTTATATATGCTCGATGCAGAGGATTATTGATGTTGGCCCAGATGGCAACCCAAGAGGGGGGGTGAATTGGGTTCTTAAAAATTTAAGACTTTTAGAAGATTTAAACTGATTTGCTCAAGATGTGCAAGTGAGTGAAATTAACTAATAAGCAATGCACAAGCAATTAATAAAGAGAGATAGAGAGAGAGAAAATATAGCACGGCAAACACAAGATAATTTTATAGTGGTTCGGTGCAACCAACACCTACGTCCACTCCCAAGATTCACTTGGGTCCACACTATAATCTCTCTAGATTACAGCCGAGTTGTTTTCCAAGCTCACAACTCAAACTTGTTGTTTTCCCGGGTGAACAACGAACCCAGCTGGTTTTAACTCGGGCTTACCAGCACAAAACCCTACACGTTGTTTTTCACGGGCTCACAACTAACCCAACACAAGCACTCCGGCTTGCAACGAGGTATATCAACCTCCACTGATTCAATCCACTGATTGAATCAGCAAACAATTAGAATAAAAGTGTTTGGATAATGAAATGCTCCCCTTGAGCAAATATACAAATGAAGTACAAAATAAAGAGTTAGAAAAGCCTGATAGTATTGCAGATGGTAGTGGCTTTGGCTTTCTTCCTTCTTCTCTTTAACTCCTCTTGAAAGTGTTGAATCACGCCTCAGCAAGATTCTTGACCGTTGAAGACTTTGGAGTTGAGATGAAGCTTTTTCTCTTTTGAAAATCCTCCGATTTGACCTTTGAAATGCTTGTGGATTTTCTTTTGACTTTGTGGATTGATGAGAAGGAGCAGACGAACTTCCTCTTGGATTTCACTCCTTTTGAATCACTCTCCTTTGAGCTAGATGATTTTTCCAATATGCTCTGTTTTTCCCTCTTTTCAAAAGATATTCTTTTCTCTCTTTTTGATTTTCTCTTGATTGTTTTGATTTGAAAAGAGCTCCTCTATTTATAGAATCTGCAAAAATATATCCGTTAGAGACAAGGAAAAATAGCCGTTATTTAAAAATCTTACCGTTGGGGCTGATGTGTCATCGTTAAAAATCGCGCCCAGATTTGCTGGAGTCGACTCATGCTTTTCCCGAGTCGGCTCGAGCTCGTCTTACCAAAAATAGAAATTTTAAAAATTAGGGGTCGACTCGCTAAAACTAAAGTGTCGACTCCTGAAAGTCGGGAGTCGACTCGAGGAAAATGGGAGTCGACTCGAGAAGTGCTCAAAAAACATCTTCTGGTGTCTGAGCGGAGTCGACTCGCACAGTCCAGGAGTCGGCTCGACAGAATCAGGGGTCGACTCGAAAACCATGGGTCGACTCGACAAATCAGCACATTTCTGTACACTGAGCGGAGTCGACTCTGAAACTCAGGAGTCGGCTCCGGAACGATACAAAAATCAGAAAAATTTCTGATTGACATTAAAACTTTCCCAATTCATTTAAATATAAATTTGACTTGAATACATTAAATATGACATTTAGAATGATTCAAGACATAATCCAAGAATTCACGATTGAATTAAATGTTAAAAATTCTTTTTGAAATCTTTTAAGCATAGAGCTTGAAACTCCTTTTTCTAATAGATTCAAAACTCATTAAATTAACATTGAGCATTCCTTTCAATTTGAATAATCAAGGTTTTTGATAAATAAACACATTGTATTCTTTAAGGTACTCATGGCTTTTGGAAATCATCAAAATCAAAAGGATTGGATCATATAATTTTTCTATAATCTTCTCAACAATCTCCCCCTTTTTGATGATGACAAAAATATTGAGTTTGCATGATGATTTGAAAAAATTTGTGATTTCATATTGTGTTCATGGAAAGGCTCCCCCTTAATGAGGTAGCTCCCCCTATGAACCTTAATTTTATAAATCATTCAAAATTTTTCAAAATCAGAAACTTAAGCATTTTCTTTATGAAATTCAATTTATCTCTTCCCCTTATGCTCTCCCTCTTTCAAAATTAAACTTTGATTGAATTGAAGGCATATACGATTGAATAAAAACTCTCCCCTTTTTTGTAATCAACAAAAAGGTTAGGAAGTTCAATATCAATAACATTCTTTATTTTTTTTTTTTTTTTTTTAACTTATCAATTGAGGATAATCATTCAAAGTATTCAAGGATACTTACAATTGAAATAGACAAAAGTAATGCATCAAACTTTCTCATTACTTCAAAATGAAAGTACATGAAAATGTAAACTTGCTCATTGCATTGAAAGTAAACTTGATTACATCAAAAAGAGATTACATGAAAACTTAAAAATTTCTTCTAGTAATTCTATTCAAGTGATCAACAATCTGCTTCATCCCTTCACATTGAAGTCTAACATAATCTTTGAGCTTATTATCAACAAAAGTACAAGCAGATGTAATTTTATCCTGAAGCTCGGCGTTGCATTGGGAGTAGGTCTCTGAGTCACCGCAGATATCCTTAAGTTCTCCAAAGATATTCTTTAAGTCTTCACTTAAGGAGCTGGTAGATGAACTGAGAGTAGACTCAATCGATGCAACCCGATCACTGAGTGAATATAAGGCTTCTTTTAAATTCATAAACTTTTCATCAAATTCTTCTTTCAGTCTATTTTCATGCACACTTATCTCATATTTGAATAATGATCTAAGTTGATCTAACTGTACATCAGAAAAGCTACCAGATGATAGAGTTGAAGACTGAGCAGGAGCAATAGCAGGAGCAGGGGTAGAATCAGGAGCAGGAGCTGGAACAGAATCTGGAACAGACGAGCACTGAGGAGGCTCAGGTGATGAATGTCTCATAGAAGGTCTGGGGGCCTCAGCATCTAGAGCTCTGTCCTCTGTAACATTCTTTCTCTCCCAATTTCCATTTCTCTTAACAAACCCCATTCGATGTATAGTGGCCAAAGAGTAAAAGTCCGTATGCCTTAGTTCCTTTTTCGGCTCACTATCACCAAATACAATCCCTTGGCTTTGAAATAACTTAGTTAAAACCATGCCATAGGGCAAACTAGATTTCTTTTCCCACCACAATCTGCAATGTACCATATTATCATCCGAGGTAGATTAATGGGCTTCCCAGAAACAACAGCATCCATAACAAAAATATCTCTCTCAGATACATAGTCGAATCTGCCGGTCTTGGGAAACAAAATTCTGCTGCAGATGTTGTGAAGTAATCTTAATTCCAAAGGCAATTGACTAGCAAATACTTCTTCAAATCCTTCAAAATTTCTGTTCAATAGCCTAGTGAGGGCTGGAGATCTATCTTCTGGGGCAAAGGTGGATGGTCCAGACAAGGGTAAATTCAACAATCTAGATAGAATAGTGGAAGTTAAGTTCAGACCAATGCCTCTCACTTTGCTCACTAAGCCATCATCTCCTCTGGTCAAATTCTTGTAAAACTCCTTAACTAGAGCAGGGTAGGTGGGACAGTCCAATGAACATATACTCTCAAATCCCATCTCAATTAGTTGTCTACCTATTATAAAGCCTTCATTCTCAAATAATTCAAAATCAACCTTTCTTCCTGTGGTGACAACTATTTTCAAAAACAAAGTTTTATCAACATTTCCTCTTGTAAAATCATTTTCTATTAAGAATTTACTTAACCTATCATACCAAGCTCTAGGTGCTTGTTTCAAACCATATAAAGCTTTGTGCAATTTAAAAACGTGATTTGAAAATTCGTGATCTTCAAAACCTGGTGGTTGTTCTACATAAACTTCTTCATTAATAAATCCATTTAAAAATGCGCTTTTTACATCCATTTGAAATAAGTTAATGTTCATATGACATGCAAATGCAAGTAATAGCCTAATGGCTTCTAATCTAGCTACTGGTGCAAAGGTTTCATCAAAATCAATACCTTCTTCTTGATTATATCCTTTAGCAACCAATCTAGCTTTGTTTCTAATTACAATGCCATTTTCATCTAGTTTATTTCTATAAATCCATTTTGATCCTATTACTGAATGGTTTTTAGGTCTTTCAACTAAGGTCCAAACATTATTTCTTGTAAATTGATTTAGTTCTTCTTGCATAGCTAACATCCAATTATTATCTTTTTCAGCTTCTTCTATAGTTTTAGGTTCAATTTGTGATACAAATGCAAGATGATTACTAATATTTCTCATGTATGATCTAGTCCTTATTCCTTGAGATGGATCGCCTATAATCAATTCCTTAGGATGACTATGAGCATATCTCCAGTCTCTTGGAAGATCTACATCATTATGATCAATATTGACATCATCGTCCTTATGTGAATCATCATCTTTAGCTTCTTGTTCATGATCAGAAGATACTTCAATATTAAGTTTTTCAAGATCTTTTTCAATTATGTTTGTATCTTCCTCATCATCAATCTTTTCAGATCCAGTTGCTAAAGATTCATCAAAACTACATGAATGGATTCTTCAACTACTAAGGTTTTCTTGTTAAAGATTCTATATGCCTTACTAGTTGTTGAATAACCTAGAAAAATTCCTTCATCAGATTTAGCATCAAATTTTCCTAAGTTGTTTTTACCATTATTATGAATGAAACATTTACATCCAAATGCATGAAAGTATTTTATATTTGGTTTTCTTTCATTCCATAATTCATAAGGTGTTTTCTTTAATATTGGTCTTATTAAGGCTCTGTTTAGATGTAACATGCTGTGTTAATTGCTTCCGCCCAAAAATACTTTGGTAAGTTGCTTTCACATAGCATGGTACGGGCCATGTCTTCTAGAGTCCTATTTTTTCTTTCAACTACACCATTTTGTTGTGGAGTCCTAGGGGCTGAAAAATTATGATTAATTCCATTTTCAGTGCAGAAATTTTCAAATAGTGATTTTCAAATTCTGTTCCATGATCACTTCTTAGAGATACTATGGTAGTGTTTTTCTCATTTGTGACTTTCTTAAAGAATTTCAGGAATATCGAGAAAGTCTCATCTTTGTGAGCTAAAAACATTACCCAAGTATATCTAGAATAATCATCTACAATCACTAGACCATATTTCTTTCCTCCTAGACTTGTGGTTCTAGTTGGTCCGAAAAGGTCCATGTGAAGTAGCTCTAGAGCCCTAGAAGTTGAAACAATGTTTTTAGATTTAAAAGAACTTCTAGTTTGTTTTCCAAATTGACATGCATCACATATTTTATTATTTTCAAAATCTAGTTTAGGTAATCCTTTAACTAAATCCATTTTAATTAGTTTTGAAATAAGGTGTGTGCTTGCATGACCTAATCTACGATGCCACAACCAACTAATTTCATTTATGTTAGCATTGTCAGCAATTAAGCAATGATCACTCAAGATAATTTTTCTAAGTCAACTAAGTAAACATTGCCATGTCTATAACCAGTAAAAACAATGCTATCATCAATAGAATTAGTTACAGTGCATAAAGAAGATTTAAATGAAACATTAAAATTTTTATCACATAATTGACTTATACTTATTAGATTATGCTTCAAACCATTAACATAAAGTACATTATCAATAACTATAGATGGAGTTATGCGAACTTTACCAAGGCCCATGATTTGACCTTTACCGTTATCGCCAAACGTCACAACTCCACCTTTCTTTTCTTCTAGGGTGATGAATTCATCTTTGTCACCCGTCATATGTCTTGAGCAGCCACTATCAAGGTACCACTTTTTCTTTGATCTTTTGGCTACAAGACATTCCTGCAATATAATTTAAACTTTATGCTTAGGTACCCAAGCTTTCTTGGGTCCTTCATGGTTAGCAGCAATAAAAATTGTTCCTTTCGGAACCCATATTTTCTTAGCTTTATTTAACTTGTTGTTATTCTTTAACGTTTTGCATTCAAAGGATTTGTGACCTTTTCATTACATTTAAAACAAGTTATATTACTTTGGTTTGCTTTTATAAAATATTCTTTAATGATTTTTGTTTCCTTAATGTGTTATATCCTAACCAGCTTTGTCAAAAACAGCTTTTTGACTATCTAGGATCATGTTAAGTTTAGTTGAACTTAAGTGAATTTCTCAACAATGTCTTTATATTTTTTAACATCTTTCTTAAGAGAGTCAATTTCTTTAGCTTGCTGTTCTTTATCTAAAGCTAAAGTTTCTATTTGATCTTTTAATCTTTAGTTGAGTTTTTAGTTTCAGATTTAATGAATCTATTTCTTGATTAAGATTATCTTTTCTTTTCTAAGTTCTTCTTTTTCATTAGTTAAGTTCTTAATTTCTAAAGCTAATTCATTTTTACTTTTAGCTAAACTAATATTGTCATTTTTCAAAAACTTATACTTTTTCTTTAAGGATTTAAAATCAATCATAAGTTCATTGAAAGCCTCAAACATTTCATCAAATGTAAAATCATCATTTGAGTTTTCAGAACTTACCTCATTGTCGTTGTCGTCGTCGTTGGCCATGAAACAAATATTGGCAACTTCCTTTTGCTCATCTTCTTCCGACGAGGAAGATTCATCTGACCATGTTGCCATGTACGCTTTCTTCTTTTTCTTGTAGGCCTTTTTCAGCAAAGGACAGTCATACTTGAAGTGCCCTGGCTTTTTGCACTCATAACATACTAAGGGCTCTTTTTTTTTCTTTCTCCTTGTCCTTTTTCTTATCCTTTTCTCCTTCAAATCTTGCTCCAAATTTCTTTTTATGAAATGGCCTTTTTCTCATAAACCTTCTGAACTTTTTGGCCAAGAGAGCAGTTTCTCATCATCTTCATCATTGCTTTCACTGCTGCTCTCTTCCATTTCTGCAGTCTTGAGGGCAAGAGTTTTTCTTCTTTTTGTTTCCTCCTCAACATGCTGCTTCATTGTTAACTCGTGGGTCATTAAGGATCCTAGAAGCTCCTCTAAAGGTAGTGCATTGAGGTCCTTTGCTTCTTGGATGGCAGTGACTTTAGCTTCCCACGATCTTGGTAGAGACCTAAGAATTTTACGCACAAGATCAGCATTAGAATAAATTCTACCAAGACTTTTCAGACCATTCACAATATCAGTAAATCTAGTGAACATGCATGTGATGGTTTCAGTTTGTTCCATAGTAAATAATTCATATTTGTGAACCAAAATGTTTATTTTTGATTCCTTTACTTGGTTTGTTCCTTCATGAGTAATTTCCAACCTATCCCAAATTTCTTTTGCGGAATTACAAGTTGAGATTCGGTTGAATTCATTTGAATCCAAGGAACAATATAAATATTAATGGCCTTAGCATTTAGTTGTGCCATTCTCCTATCATTATCATTCCAATCCCTTTCGGGTTTAGGAACAATAGTGCCATCAATAAGGTGTGTGGGTGTACTAGGTCCATTAATTATAACACCCCAAAGCTCATAGTCAGAAGCTTGAATGAATATTCTCATTCTAGCTTTCCAATAAGAATAGTTTGAGCCATTAAAAAGTGGAGGTCTATTCGTAGAATGACCTTCAGCAAAACTTGACCCAATTTGTGTTGCCATATGGATCTTTAGCCCTTGATCGTGAGATCAAATTCTAAATGAGCACTTGCTCTGATACCAATTGTTGGCCCAGATGGCAACCCAAGAGGGGGGGGGTGAATTGGGTACTTAAAAAATTTAAGACTTTTTAACTTTAATTGATTAGTTAGCAAGATGTGCAAGTGAGAGGCTAACTAATAAAATGCACAAGCAAATAAAGAGAGATAGAGATAGAGAAAATTAGGCACGGCAAACACAAGCAATTTTATAGTGGTTCGGCGCAACCAGCACCTACGTCCACTCCCAAGATCACTTGGGTCCACACTATAATCTCTCTAGATTACAGCCGAGTTGTTTTCCAAGCTCAAACTTGTTGTTTTACCGGGTGCACAACGAACCCAGCTGGTTTTGACTCGGGCTTACCAGCACAAAACCCTACACGTTGTTTTTCTAGGGCTCACAACTAACCCAACACAAGCGCTCCGGCTTGCAACGAGGTATACCAACCTCCACTAATTCAATCCACTGATTGAATCAGCAAACAAATGATAAAGATAGTGTTTAAACAATAATGTGCTCCCCTTGAGCAAATATACAAATGAAGTACAAAAGATATAGGGTTAGAAAAGCCTGATAATGTTGCTGATGGTAGATGCTTGGGCTTTCTCCTTCTTCTCTTCAACTCCTTTAAGTGTTGAATCACGCCTCAGCTAGATTCTTGACGGTTGAAGACTTTGGAGTTGAGATGAAGCTTTTTCCTCTTTTGAAAATCCGCTGATTTGATCTTTGAAATGCACTTGGATTTTCTTCTGGCTCTTGTGGATTGATGAGAAGGAGTAGACGAATCTTTTACTTGGATTTCACTCCTTTTGAATCACTCTTCTTTGAGCTAAAAGATTTTTCCAATATGCTCTGTTTTTCCCTCTTTTCAAATGATATTCTTTTCTCTCTTTTTGATTTTCTCTTGGTTGTTTTGATTTGAAAAGAACTCCTCTATTTATAGAATCTGCAAAAATATATCCGTTAGAGACAGAGAAAAATAGCCGTTATTCAAAAATCTTACCGTTGGGCTGATGTGTCATCGTTAAAAATCGCGCCCAGATTTCGCGGAGTCGACTCGAGCTCTGAGGGAGTCGGCTCGAGGTCGATTACCAAAAATAGAAACATTTTAACCATTAGGGGTCGACTCGCGAAAGCACAAGTGTCGGCTCCGAAAGTCGGGAGTCGACTCGAGGAAACGGGGAGTCGACTCGAGAAGTGCTCAAAAAACATGGGTTCTGTTGTTGAGCGGAGTCGGCTCGCACAGACAGGAGTCGGCTCGCCAGAATTCAGGGGTCGACTCTTGAAAACCAAGGGTCGACTCGAGAAACTCAGGCAAATGGGGAGTCGACTCGGAAACCCTTGAGTCGGCTCGGGACCGATACAAAAATCAGAAAAATGTTCTGATTGACTTTAAAACTTGTCCCAATTAAATTTAAAATATAAATTTGACTTGAATACATTAAATATGATTTATCATGGATTCAAGACATGTTTCAAGAATTCATCGATTGAAATATAAAGTGTAAAATTCCTTTTAGAATTCTTTTAAGCATAGAACTTAAAATTCCTTTTTCTAATAGATTCAAAACTCTTTTAATATGACCATTGATAGTTCATTCCGTTCAATTTGAATAAGCTCAAGGTTTTGATAAATAACACATTGTTTCCTTTAAGATACTCATGGCTTTTGGAAATCATCAAAATCAATAAAGTTGGGCAATTATGTTTCAATAATTTCTCAACAGAGATCCTTGAAATGGCTGCATCAAATACAAAATTGATCAAGGAAGCTGGCAACTGTTGTGTATATTCCGTTAAGTCGTATGAAAGGATTGAAGTCGATGGAATCGGCAAGGAGATGATCAAAGATTATATCGTGTCATACGATAGAAATATTGAGGATGTCCAATGCCAGTGCCGATCCTTTCAGTTCAAGGGGTACCTGTGTAGGCATGCCTTGTTGGTTCTTCATCAAAGTGACGTATTTCGTTTACCAGATAAATACTTCTTGAAGAGATGGTGCAAGGACATGAAATACCAATTCGACGAATTCGACTGCAATACTGAAGGTTATGATAAAAGCACACGAAAATCACGGTACGCAGTGACAATTTTTTAATTGAAATGTCTTAATATTTGTTTTCGTTAATATTATGTTAATGATTGTAGATATAGTTTGCTGAGTCATCGGATGATGAAGCTCGCAGAGATAGCCTCCATGTCTGAAGATGCATTTAATGTAGTGATGGATGGTCTAACACCTATATTCAAAATTGCCGTGGATGCCAACTGCGCAGCTCAACCACGTACAGAGCTTGTAATTCAAGATCCTGAACAAATTAGGACGAAAGGTCGCCCGAGAGAGAACAGATTAAAGAGTGGAGTCGAGAAGAAGTCAAAAAGATCAAGAAAAAATCAGGTCAAGGAAAGAGCTGCTTCAAGCATCAGGCAGACTTGTTTGCAGTCAATTAATACCGAAGAGGACCTGGAGAGAAGTGTACCGCCTTCCGAAGCTTTGATGGACGAATTTGATGCTTATGTATTGAGTCAACTTACACAGGAGCATATATAAAACACGGGTGTCGTAACTTTTGAACTAGGGTGTCTTGGTCGCAAATGAAGTGCTTTCAAAATATGGTGTCTATTTCAGTAAAATGAATGCTTTTAGCGCGACGACACCCCAGCTCTTGGCTACGACTCCCTAGCTCTTGCGCGGCGACACCCGAACGCGGAAACCTACGACATCCCAGTACTCGCGAGCGGACACCGAAGATTTTAGCGACACCCCAGCTCTTGGCTAACGACTCCCTAGCTCTTGCGCGGCGACACCCGAAAGGCGAAAACCTACGACATCCCAGTACTCGCGAAGCGGACACCGAAGATTTTAGCGCGACGACACCCCAGCTCTTGGCTAACGACTCCCTAGCTCTTGCGCGGCGACACCCGAAGGCGAAACCTACGACATCCCAGTACTCGCGAGCGGACACCGAAGATTTTAGCGCGACGACACCCCAGCTCTTGGCTAACGACTCCCTAGCTCTTGCGCGGCGACACCCGAAGGCGAAACCTACGACATCCCAGTACTCGCGAGCGGACACCGAAGATTTTAGCGCGATGACACCCCAGCTCTTGGCTAACGACTCCCTAGCTCTTGCACGGCGACACCCGAAAGGCGGAAACCTACGACATCCCAGTACTCGCGAAGCGGACACCGAAGATTTTAGCGCAACGACACCCCAGCTCTTGGCTAACGACTCCCTAGCTCTTGCGCGGCGACACCCGAAAGGCGGAAACCTACGACATCCCAGTACTCGCGAGCGGACACCGAAGATTTTAGCGCGACGACACCCCAGCTCTTGGCTAACGACTCCCTAGCTCTTGCGCGGCGACACCCGAAAGGCGAAACCTACGACATCCCAGTACTCGCGAGCGGACACCGAAGATTTTAGCGCGACGACACCCCAGCTCTTGGCTAACGACTCCCTAGCTCTTGCGCGGCGACACCCGAAAGGCGAAACCTACGACATCCCAGTACTCGCAACGGACACCGAAGATTTTAGCGCGACGACACCCCAGCTCTTGGCTAACGACTCCCTAGCTCTTGCGCGGCGACACCCGAACGGCGAAAACCTACGACATCCCAGTACTCGCGAACGGACACCGAAGATTTTAGCGCGACGACACCCCAGCTCTTGGCTAACGACTCCCTAGCTCTTGCGCGGCGACACCCGAAAGGCGAAACCTACGACATCCCAGTACTCGCGACGGACACCGAAGATTTTAGCGCGACGATACCCCAGCTCTTGGCTAACGACTCCCTAGCTCTTGCGCGGCGACACCCGAAGGCAAAAACCTACGACATCCCAGTACTCGCGAAGACACCGAAGATTTTAGCGCGACGACACCCCAGCTCTTGGCTAACGACTCCCTAGCTCTTGCGCGGCGACACCCGAAGGCGGAAACCTACGACATCCCAGTACTCGCGACACCGAAGATTTTAGCGCGACGACACCCCAGCTCTTGGCTAACGACTCCCTAGCTCTTGCGCGGCGACACCCGAACGGCAAAAACCTACGAAGGAATGAATCGAGGACACCCTGCTCGCAATATAAAATTTATGCATTTGCATTAAATATTAATCAGTGTTAATATGAATAAATTACATTCAATTTTCATTCAAAGAAGAATAAAAAATTAAGAACATTTTTCGACAATGTCGCTAATCTTTTTGTTCAGGCCCTCTCTCAATATCGTCGCAGCTAAGTGTCGCCGGTAATCTCTGACTTCCTCATCCGTGAAATCCATCTTCATATCAGGATTGTCCCGTCGAGCAAGACATTCCATGTATCTCAGACAGTATAGGCCGCAATCCAGCGATCCGGTCGGTTGGCTTGGGCAATCCGAAATCTCTTCCATCGGCCAAGTCATCGCTTCCTTCTTATCGCAGTAGATATGGAATATGTGGCCAAGAATTGTATGCCATTTCCTTGCATTGGCCTTGTACTTGGGGTTGCGTTTCATTGAATTCAGGTGCATGAACACCTTTCTTTCCATGTCGACAGCAACCAAATGCCAGTGCGAGTTATCAGAGTTTATTATGGTGAAAAGAAACCGGAATTGGGCCTTATCTTCATCCGATACATTGTCAAATATCGAGGCCCCTGATGTTCCAGCGAGTTCATGAGCAGGTGATGAGGAAGTCAGACACAGAGCGGATACGAAAACTGATGCAAATATGCACTTATGGTATCGGTCCGGATGCTCTGTCCAGTTGCGCATCAGAAACTCCTGGCCGGCATCAATTATCTGCCAATGCAATGTAAACCGATTAATATAATTCTAAAATCAACAACTAGAACAGGTTTCTTGATATACTTACATCATCTATTATCATTTCATTGTTAATGAGATCTTGAAGATTTTTCCTTGTTACAACGCCAGAAAACATATTGGTGTAGACGATCTCGTCGGTTAGTCGTTCGCTCAAAAAATTTTGAATAATTATTTGGTCATCTTCGACCGTTGTGTTGGGCTTTGACGTGCCCACTGTCTTCGCCGACTTTTTAGGACGGGTTGTCTCATAACATTCTCCGACGACCGTGGATGCCTTACGCTTCCTCGGCTCTTTTTTAACCCTCCTAACAAGCGAAGGCACTCCAACGATTTCTATGTCCATATTATCACCCTTTGGCGCAGGGGTGCCAAGTTTATTATCGGATATGGACTCATCTTTATTTTCATTCCCATGCTCTGTTTTATCATCCAATGAATCCCCCTCCAATCTCTTCTCCTCTGCTTTGCATTCCCCGTCTCAATTGGACACTCGGATGAATGGTCCTCCTCCATCTTCTTCTCCTCACTATTTCCATTACCAGGCTCGCGGAGGACCAACTCCAGGGAATGCACCTTCTCTGTTTTCCCGTCTCCCTTGTCCTCCTCATTTATTGCATTACTTTCCTTTCTGAGCAGTGAACTGAGGAGGCTCTCAGCAATGGACAGCCTGTGCCTGACATCGTCGAGTTGATCCTTAACGCACTCCAATTCAGTCCTCAACTCGGCACATCCTGCGCAGCTATCCGTTGGTTGAGGGGCGCAGGTATCTGTTGGTTGAGGGGATGCTACATTCTGCTGAGTGAGAAGCCAGCGCTCTTCTGACAGTGGTACAGTAGCTCCCTCCATCTGCAACGCAAGATGATAACAAATTAATATTAAGTGAACATATTGACGCATTAAGTTGAAAAATATGGTCAGAGCAATGGAGCAATGTACTAGCTTACCAAGTCGTGAGGCTGCAAGTCGGCAACCCGAACCGACTGGATCTTCATTTGGTGGTCATACCACTTCAACAGCCGGGGCAGTTTATCAGGGTATGCTGGTCTCGCATTGATGTATGCTCGAGGAACCACGCCTGAACATGATATTTTTTGGATATTAAATAATGTAATATTAAAAAAAATACTAAGAACACTTTATGTCTCAATAATCCTTACCACCAGTGCTGCCGAGCATCCGAACAGGGTAGGCTGCCTCCTAACTTTTTTTGCATTCTTTGAGTGGACCGGCTCCTCGGAACGCAAGCAAGCAGCTATTTCTGGGAGAGCCAGAACAATCAACTCCTTCAATGCCGAAGCCCAGTCGATGCTATCCAGTTGACTTAAGTCATCCAAGTGCTGGATGAGATACCGTGGACATCTCTGATTAGACTTTGGAGCCAAAAACATGGCCAACATGTATGCGATCCAAAGTCGGACGGTGTCCTCGACATCCTCCTGTACCTTAGATGATCGGAGTTGAAATATTAACTTCTCCAAACCTTCTTGGCGAAGATCTAAACCCTGGCCAAACCGTCTGAACAACCTTCCGTTGAACAATTGGCTGGACGTGTCGATCTTCTTCCCATGAGCTGGAAGTCCCAGAATGAGTGCGACTTCGTCGGCACTGAATAGAACTGGCTTTCCGCAGAAAATGAACTCGTCGCCTCCATTGTGACATCTTATGATGTCTGCTAGCAGTCGCCCGTCGACTGTGAACGTCTGCATGTCGACGAAGGCACCAAATGGGGTCCTTCGAATAAGTTTTGTATGCCGTCTAGTGAACCCCATCTCCAAACCTTCTGAACGTATACGGCCGGCCTGCAGCTATTCTTAAACAGCTGGGAAGCCTTCACTGGGGGGACTGGAACAATTTTATTGTCAACTGAAACAGGGGGTAAGACATAAGACATACTTGTCATGAAATTTTAAGAGAGGATGTCATAATATTTTAACATAGTGATAAACATACCTGAAGGAGCCGCATCCTCATTCGAACGAAGAACCATGTCCTTGCATTGTTCCGCCATTTTCTCCGTCTGCTTCTTCTTTGTTCGCGGTCTTCGTCCACAAACGAAAGCACTCATCTCCATGAATGAAGTATACGGAAGAATGAACTATGGAAGAAATTTAGGAGGGAAAAGGAGACCAGTGGCTTCTCGAGCAAGAGACGAAGGATGGCTTCTCGAGCAAAAGGATGGCTTCTCGAGCAACAGACGAATGAGTGCTTTTTCTAGGGTTTATGCCGACCTCAGAGAAATACGAAAGGACACCCGGATCGCCACGATCACATCACAGTGACCCGCAAACCCATAGGAACTGCCCACGTTTTGCAACTTTTCTCGAAAAGATGGCATGGCTGAGTTACTAGGGTGTCGTCGAATTAGTACTAGGGTGACGTCAAATTCCGCCTTGTTCAAGCATGGGTGTCGTCGCCTTAAAGCTAGGGTGTCGTGAGATTTCAACTGGGGTGTCGCGAAGGATTTACGGCCGATTCGAACTAGGGTGTCGCGGGATTCTCTATGTGGTCAGTTTTAAGTAAGGGTGTCGTTTCCTTAAAGCTAGGGTGTCGTGAGATTTCAACTGGGGTGTCGCGAAGGATTTACGGCCGAATTCGAACTAGGGTGTCGCGGGGACTCTCTATGTGGTCAGTTTTAAGGGGTGTCGTTTCCTTAAAGCTAGGGTGTCGTGAGATTTCAACTGGGGTGTCGCGAAGGATTTTGGCCGAATTCGAACTAGGGTGTCGCTGGGATTCTCTTGGTCAGTTTTAAGCAGGGTGTCGTCTCCTTAGAGCTAGGGTGTCGTGAGATTTCAACTGGGGTGTCGCGATTTTTGGCCGAATTCCACTGGGGTGTCGCTGGGATTCTCTCCGTGGTCATTTGTAAGCACGGGTGTCGTCGCCCTAAAGCTAGGGTGTCGTGAGATTTCAACTGGGGTGTCGCGAAGGATTTACGGCCGAATTCGAACTAGGGTGTCGCGGGACTCTCTATGTGGTCAGTTTTAAGGGTGTCGTTTCCTTAAAGCTAGGGTGTCGTGAGATTTCAACTGGGGTGTCGCGAAGGATTTACGGCCGAATTCGAACTAGGGTGTCGGGGGACTCTCTATGTGGTCAGTTTTAAGAGGGTGTCGTTTCCTTAAAGCTAGGGTGTCGTGATATTTCAACTGGGGTGTCGCGAAGGATTTTGGCCGAATTCGACTAGGGTGTCGCCGGGACTCTCTATGTGGTCAGTTTTAAACGGGTGTCGTTTCCTTAAAGCTAGGGTGTCGTGAGATTTCAACTGGGGTGTCGCGAAGGATTTACGGCCGAATTCGAACTAGGGTGTCGCTGGGATTCTCTATGTGGTCAGTTTTAAGCACGGGTGTCGTTTCCTTAAAGCTAGGGTGTCGTGAGATTTCAACTGGGGTGTCGCGAAGGATTTCGGCCGAATTCAACTAGGGTGTCGCGGGGATTCTCTATGTGGTCAGTTTTAAGGGGTGTCGTTTCCTTAAAGCTAGGGTGTCGTGAGATTTCAACTGGGGTGTCGCGAAGGATTTACGGCCGAATTCGAACTAGGGTGTCGCGGGGATTCTATGTGGTCAGTTTTAAGGGGTGTCGTTTCCTTAAAGCTAGGGTGTCGTGAGATTTCAACTGGGGTGTCGAAGGATTTACGGTCGAATTCGAACTAGGGTGTCGGGGATTCTCTCCGTGGTCAGTTTTAAGCACGGGTGTCGTCGCCCTAAAGCTAGGGTGTCGTGAGATTTCAACTGGGGTGTCGCGAAGGATTTACGGCCGAATTCGAACTAGGGTGTCGCTGGGATTCTCTCCGTGGTCAGTTTTAAGCACGGGTGTCGTCTCCTTAGAGCTAGGGTGTCGTGAGATTTCAACTGGGGTGTCGCGAAGGATTTACGGCCGAATTCGAACTAGGGTGTCGCCGGGGACTCTCTATGTGGTCAGTTTTAAGTAAGGGTGTCGTTTCCTTAAAGCTAGGGTGTCGTGAGATTTCAACTGGGGTGTCGCGAAGGATTTACGGCCGAATTCGAACTAGGGTGTCGCTGGGATTCTCTCCGTGGTCAGTTTTAAGCACGGGTGTCGTCTCCTTAGAGCTAGGGTGTCGTGAGATTTCAACTGGGGTGTCGCGAATGATTTTGGCCGAATTTCACTGGGGTGTCGCTGGGATTCTCTCCGTGGTCATTTGTAAGCACGGGTGTCGTCGTAAAGCTAGGGTGTCGTGAGATTTCAACTGGGGTGTCGAAGGATTTACGGCCGAATTCGAACTAGGGTGTCGCGGGGACTCTCTATGTGGTCAGTTTTAAGTAAGGGTGTCGTTTCCTTAAAGCTAGGGTGTCGTGAGATTTCAACTGGGGTGTCGCGAAGGATTTTGGCCGAATTCGAACTAGGGTGTCGCTGGGATTCTCTCCATGGTCAGTTTTAAGCACGGGTGTCGTCTCCTTAGAGCTAGGGTGTCGTGAGATTTCAACTGGGGTGTCGCGAATGATTTTCGGCCGAATTCCACTGGGGTGTCTGGGATTCTCTCCGTGGTCATTTTAAGCACGGGTGTCGTCGCCTTAAAGCTAGGGTGTCGTGAGATTTCAACTGGGGTGTCGCGAAGGATTTACGGCCGAATTTGAACTAGGTGTCGCGGGGACTCTCTATGTGGTCAGTTTTAAGGGGTGTCGTTTCCTTAAGCTAGGGTATCGTGAGATTTCAACTGGGGTGTCGCGAAGGATTTACGGCCGAATTCGAACTAGGGTGTCGCTGGGATTCTCTCCGTGGTCAGTTTTAAGCACGGGTGTCGTCTCCTTAGAGCTAAGGTGTCGTGAGATTTCAACTGGGTGTCGCGAAGGATTTTCGGCCGAATTCCACTGGGGTGTCGCTGGGATTCTCTCCGTGGTCATTTGTAAGCACGGGTGTCGTCGCCCTAAAGCTAGGGTGTCGTGAGATTTCAACTGGGGTGTCGCGAATGATTTTCTACCGAATTCCACATGGGTGTCGCGGGATTCTCTCCGTGGTCAGTTTTAAGCACGGGTATCGCAGCATTGGTACTAGGGTGTCGCAGTATTTGGCTTTCCCACACTCTCTTCATTGATGGTTTCTGTTCACGAGGGGGGCGAGGTACTCCTGGGGTGTTTGCTGCCATTCGCTCTTATCTTGTTGAAACCCACGACACCCTAGTTCAAAACGTTAAGAGAAAGCATTAGTTGAAAACCCATGACACCCTAGTAGAAAACCCTATCGTCAAGATCATAAACCACAACAACCTCATAACGAAAGAATGTTTTGTGCTGCGGACGACATTTCCTCCAGAAGTTTTTGTACAAAGACTCCAGTAGCCAGGTATTCCAGCCTCGAAGCTGAAATATTTTCTTTCGACCGGAGTCTCAGAGCGAGGGCGACGGTTCGTGCTCAACTGATTCCGGTGATGCTTCCGAAATCCAGAGCGAGGTGGAAGAAAAAGTTCTTCTTGCACAAATGAAATCCAACGTAAAATGGCGCTAGGATGGAGGGAAAGGGCATTTTCGTCCGCACGCTAATTTAAAAAAAAGGCGAACTGCTTTAAATGCCGTCACGTTCAGAACGTTACATCGTAGCAGGCCATACCGCCGGCACCGTCATCCACGTAGGCTCCACGTGGACCAATCAGAAAGGCGGTGCAGCTCACGTAGGCCTTGCTGCACCGGGGGCGGTGTACAAAGACTTTTCCTTGTGATCAGTTATTGATTGGGCTTTCACAATTAGCCATCTTGATGGGCAGAGCTAGTTTTAAAAGGCCTTTTCTTGGATGGCTCTGTTGCACTCCCCATCATTGATCATGATTGCCTTTGTTAAGCTCTTATTCGTCAGTGGCAATGAAGCAAAATTTGGAATTTTGACCCTATAGGTATGTACAATAGGAAAAGATTTACTGCACCATCCTTCAGTATAGCAAGCATATACTGAGAGTACGGATTAACCATGTGTATGCTGCTGCGCATGCTGATTCTAATGGGGTTTATCGCGCATCACACACACGGATAGTCAATTTGTGCACTCGATGTACACTTGCAGTACCGAAGGATAATGTAGCAAAACTTTTTCATGTACAATATCATAATAACACGGGATGCTAAACCAAAGCCAAGTTGAACTGGCCCAAAGTTTTTTGGCTCAGCCTTAGTCGAGGCTGTTTGTCAAGCATAATGGCATGCGATCTCCATAGCTTAGTGAGAGACGGCATAAATAATAATATTTGTGATAGCATATGCAATGAAGAGGATAGGATAAGTTTAGATAGCATTTGCCAAGAATCAATTAAGTTCTAGAGGAAAACCTATTCTTCATAGAGGACCTCCCTATGAAAATATGCTAGGCCAAAGATAGTGATAATATAATTGATTCTCATCCTTAATCCTCGAACTTATCCTTAAAATTCAATCTTTTTTTAGACGATAATAGATATAATTATATAAATTTAGGCTTCATATTGTACCATAAAAATTAGGTTTAGATTTTTATTTTTTTATAAATTTTGAATGTTTATTAATTTATAATAAATTTTTAAGTTCCAAATGAGTTTTTTTTAAGTAAAGTAGATTTGGGTTAATAGTTGATAGCTAGCTTGAAAAAAAAAAAGGGGGCATAATCTTTTAAAACTAGAGATGATGATAAAATGGATCGAAGATAAAGAAAATATTTTTATTTTTATCCCTGCCAATTGCATTGCAAACCAAGCTTACAGTAGAACTTAGCTTTGTGCATAAAACACGAGCCCTTATTTTGTGAATCATAAGGAGTAAATTATAGGAAAATTAATTACAAAATTTATATGTGAATATAATATATTTTAAAGGTATGTATATGAAAACCTCAAAAATAATTACATAAGTAAATATTTAATCCTGATCTTCACTGTTGTAAAAAACATAAATGTATAAATATCCTTTCATACGTTATATGTTTAATTACTTTTCATTTTAATGGTATGTTAAAGAGAGAATGTTTAGTAAAGTTACTAGGAGGTTGGCAAACGTGGCTTATATTCTGGTTCATCCTTTAGTAATAAAAAAGGGTTCTATATCCCCTTAGAGGAGTTGGGTTGGCACGATGCACGAAAGCGGTGGCCCATCGGGCATGCCATGCCGGTTTGACATGAAAAGGCTTTGTACATTGCATTTGGTGCAGCAAGTTCTATATGGACTATATCACTTCTTTTATTGGTTCATATTTATATAATATTTATTAAAAAATGTTAAGATAGCTTTACGATATCTCGATGAAAAAAATTACGATATCCCAGTTTTAAAATTACGATACCATGGTTATAAAATTACTACACCCGTTCAGAAAGCCTAAAAAAATTATAATACTCAGTTGTAAATTTACGACACCGTAGTTATAAAATTATGACACTCATTCAAAAAATATGTCTGTACATAGATTTTAAAAAAAAGCTAAACATGTATTAATGTATATCATGCCAAAATTTAAGATGACACTCCGGTTGTAAACTTACGACATCGTAATTATAAAATTAAGACACCCATTAAGAAAGTCAAAAAAAAAATTACGACATCCCAGTTGTAAATTTACGATACCATAGTTATAAAATTACGACACCCATTTAGAAAACGTGCCTATACATAAATTTCAAAAAAAAGCTGAACGGGTATTAATACACGTCATATCAAAATTTAAGATGACACCTTAGTTGTAAACTTATGACACCATAGTTATAAAATTAAGATACCCATTCAAAAAGCCAAAAAAAATTTATGACATCTTAGTTGTAAATTTACAATACCGTAGTTATAAAATTATGACATCCATTCCGAAAATATAATTCCAAAAAAAATTAAATAGGTATTAATGCATGTTACATCAAAATTTAAGATGATATTCATGTCCCATCGTATCAAGCTATATAGAATTCATATGGACCAATAAGGAAGAGCGGTATAATCTATGTAGGACTTACTGCGCCGAAAGCAATGTACAAAGACTTTTTCGTTTGACATAGATCCTGTTAGGCTATGCCAGTATGACACACCAGACATAGAGGGCCTGACACGGCTCATAAACCTATAGGGTTGGTAAATCGAGGTGGCCCACTAGGCTATCGTGTTATGGATTCTGTTATGGGCCATGCTGGCATGACATATCATTACGGGCCGGATAGGACCCATAGGCCATAGTGTAGGTAGGTTGGGTCAGACTAAGCATGGCCCACATACTAGCCCATTTGGCTCATCAATGTAGTCCAACTATTTTTTTTATTTTCTAATATTTGTTATATTTGCATGAATCAAACAATTTTATTTAATTTTTAAATAATTTATAGAGAATTAAATATTAAATTTTATTTATTTATTTATTCTTCCATAGGTGGAAGGGTTGCGATCAGCTCATCCCACCGCTATATTATTTGTCTTCTTCTTTTAGTCATTCATATGAGAATCTTCATTTTTATTTTTTGTTTGATACAACTTGTGTCTCAGGTTATCGAACCTGACAGCCAACCTACAAGATAATTTTTTATTTATATTACTTTTTAATTTTAAACCTAATTTTAAGGAAACAAAATAAAATAATATATGTATCTTTTTGGGGGGCTTGCCGTTAGCACGATTAGTTACGATCATTTCTTTCATTTAGCCTTGGGCACCATAACAGGCCATACTATCTTCCCTCTTTGATTTCCTACTCTTCTACTTATTTGGAGAAGAGTATTCATTTTTATCTTTATATTGTCAAGTACTTAATATTTTGTACATAAAGCATATTTCAATATTACTATGAACAACAGAGGGATTAATAAATCACGAGCCATAGTAGCAAACAAAATATTTATTTTAATATGTTGAGCTCAAAATATTAAAGGTATCTAATTTGCCCTATGTTAGAAAACTTATGAAATCATTACTTAAATAAAAAAATAATTTATTATTTGATAAAATTATACAATTTAAACTTTTTAAATAAGTATAGCTCATATTGTTTCAACACTACCGCTCTCGTTACTATTACCTAAAGCCAATTCTAAAGTAAAAGATCTTTTATCTTATTATATTCTTAGTCATATAATATATATATAGTATTTAATAAATTAATAATTTCATTTTAATTTTATCGATATCATATATCTTATTATTATAAACTTTTTAATATTATTAAGATATTATTTAATTTAAATTTAAGATTCATCATTAAAGCTAAATAATGAAAATATAATTTTTTTGTTAATATTCATTAATTTTAATTCCATCGATTCAATTATACTTTCAAAACTTTCTACATCTGCAAAGTAGTTGGTAATATTATAAATTTACTACAAAACTAATTAAGAAAGAAGTGGGATAATAAGTGCTACATAAAATATTGATAATTTTATAAAAGTGTTCTAAAAATTATATAATAATATTACAAGTAGCCCAGTAGATATCTAATAGAGGTTAATTTATTGAGCAAGTGATCATTACAAGAATTGATAATAATATTTTATATTCAAAATATAATTGTAACATTAAATATGTAAAATTCTATTTATATTATACATCTAATAAAAATTATTTAATTTTTTTTATTATAGGCAATATATAAATTTTAAAATCTTATTTTCTAACCGTTAAAAATGTTACATATTTATTAGCATATCTAAATTTAGATATGGTTCAATAACATTGTATAAATAAATTTAAGATGTGATATATAAATTTTATATGAAATAATTTCTCATTTAAGACGAGATGAAGTATTGTTTGAGTAAATCAACATTAACATTATTGTTAGCAATATTATCTAAACTAATTAAAAGGGTTTTTTAATAATTTAAACTAACAATTTATTTTTATATAATCCAATTACAATAAATAAAATACACAGTAATATAAATATAAGATAACCCAAAAGTTCTACTCTAGATATTGAAGGTAAATGCTATCCTCTACAATCAAATTTAAAAAATAAGAAATTAAATTTATTTATATTTTAAAAATATTTTCCCAAATTTAGTAGTTTTTGAGAAATTATCTTATATGCAAGATTGAAAGTATATATATATACATATATATATTTTAGTAAAAGAAAACAGCATCTTGGTACCTATAATTAATTTTGAAATTTTTTTTATTTACCTCCTGAGAGTTGAGCTTGTGTGGAACCATTAACTTTTTTAAATATTGGGCTAGATGGCCTGTTTTCTTTGAAGTGTTACAATTGTAATCCTTTTTACAAATGTTTCAAATAGCTTGAGTCCTCTTAGCAGTGATCTTCTCAACGATAAAGTGCTTTTAGACATCAACCTTGGACCTGATGCTCGAGGTAGCACCAACATTAACACTAGAATAGAGAACACTAGTTTCCATACGTGATAGTGGTGTATGGTACTAGTCCTATAGTAAAGAAACTCTTCCATGTTTGTGTGAGCTCAAAGATCTTACAAAGTAAGCGAGAGTTACAAGCGCTAGATATAGTAGAGACTAAAAAGATCATGAAAGCTTATGGAGATAGGTTAAGAAAGCTTGCAAGGGAAGATTAGAATAGCTTATATAAAGATTAAGAGAGCTTAGGAGGATTAGAAGGGCCTGTGAAAAAAAATAAAAAAGCTTAAGGTAGTGTTTGATAGAAAAAATATTATCTATGAATAAGTGTACGGAATAGAGTTTATCCTCTGGCTATCCCTAAGGATATTCCTTGGCTATCCCATTGATTATATCAAATGCAAAATGGTAAATCCATAGGATAACTTTTTTTTACTTTTATTAGGTGAGATAACCAGCTATTCCTGCATTTTCTAGGGAATAAATTGAGGGAATAACCCATGGTTAATCATGAATTATCTTTTTGGTTAACTTTATTCCCAGCTATCCATTATAGTTATGGCTTTTGGGAATAAGAGAGGATATTTCTTGGATATCCTCTCATATTCCCTATTTCAAACACTACTTAAGCGAGTTTAGGATTTGGCATGAGATGAAGAAGAAGGGTTATCTTCTGGATATTCTCTTTTATTCCCTATTTCAAACACACTTAAGCGAGTTTAGGATTTGGCGTGAGGCGAAGAAGAAAGGTTAGAAGGTATTTATAAAGGTTGAAGAGCCTTCACATACCTCAAAATAACTTTGAAAACTAGTAGTTTATGGTTATTAGAAAGAGCAGGTAGGCCTTTTTAAATAATAAATAAGAGTATATGGAAATACCTCCAAACTAGTCGTTTTTTGGCAGTTAAGAGGCATTTTGGACAAATGATGTGGCGGGCCAGGCCTGACCAGTTGCGTGCCATATGGGTTTAGCTTGCCACAGACTGTTGTTGTATTGGCTTGCCAAGGATTTCGTTGGCTGACATGCTAGCCTGCCCTATGGGTTGCAGGAGGGCTTGGCAAGGCTTAGAGGATAATAATGCTGTAAGTTGTTTGGCTCGTTTGACTCTTTTATCATCTCAATGATTATTATATAAATTTTAAAATATGCTAGAAGCCTCATTTTAGGATTATGAAATGCTAGTTCTATAATTTATACATCACTTTATTGCATTAAAAGAAATTAATGCCCTATTTAAATGCTGGTTAAGGTGTGGTTATATACTTTTGATCACCAAACCCAAACAAAAACTAGCATGAGATATGAAAAATCTCAGATTGAGCTTTACTATATATATATATATATATTAAAAAACTTAGTACATCCCATGATACTATTATATATGGTAGGAATATTAAACCATCAATATATAAATGATATTTTAAATATTAATATTAGTAAAATAGGTTATTTTAAATAATCAAATCTTTCGGAAGACTAAGATAGTGTTTGAAATAGGAAATAAGAGGGATATCCCCTGAATATTCCCTCTTATTCCCAAAAGCTGTAACTATATCCTGGAATATCCCCTCTTATTTCAAAAGCCATAACTATAAGGTAGTGTTTGATAGAAAAAATATTATTCATGGATAAATGTACGGGATAGAGTTTGTTCCCTAGCTATCCCTAGGGATATCCCTTGGCTATCCCATTGATCATATCAAATGCAAAAAGGTAAATTAATAGGATAACTTTTTTTTACTCTTATTTTCTTATTCTCTAGGGGAGGGATGACCAGCTATTCCTGCATTCTCTAGGGAATAAATTGAGGGGATATCCCATGGTTGATACCATGGGGTAGTGTTTGAAATAAGGGATAAGGATGATAAGAGGGGATATCCCCTCTTATTCCCAAAAGCCATAACTATAAAGGATAGCTGGGAATAAAGTTAACCAAAGGGATAATCCATGGTTAACCATGGGTTATTCCCTCAATTTATTCCCTAAAAATATAGAAATAGTTGATTATTCCTTCAAATAAGAGTAAAAAAAAGTTATCCTATGGATTTACCTTTTTACATTGATATGATTAATAGGATAGCCAAGAAATATCCCTAGAAATAGTTAGGAAATAAATTTTATTTCACATTTATTCATAAATAATATTTTTTTATCAAACACGACCTAAGTCCTAAGCCTTGTTTGATGGAACCGTTGAGCCAGCTATTAGAAAGCAATTATCCATTAAAAAGCAACTATTAGTCCCCCCACCAGCCATCCTAACCGGGCCTTGAGGCTTTGCTTGGGGCATTTGTTAGCCAAACAACCATCTCGAATAGTTGATAGGAAATAATTATTACCATCGGATTCTCCCACCAACTATCCCAACTATAAGGCCTAAGTTACATGTCTGATTACCTTTTTCTCACGTGCGCAGCACCATGCGGTGACTTAATTTTGCATAGCAAACCCAGGAAAGCAAAGATCTATACAAGAATGTAAGGATAATTATTTAGATGTAATGTTAATTTATACTCAGCATGATGATCTAAAAATAATAGCATTTTATAGAAGACATAATTGCATTAGTGAATAATTGGTGCAAAATAATATAGATTGCTAGAGACGAATAGCTCTCAATGATCGCGTGCATCTCACATGCTAGCATGTTGATTTATCCTCGTTTGGCACCTGTCAGCACTACTAAATCAATCCTCCTATTCTCTGCCCCTCTATCTTACAGTAAATTTTGTATTCTGATCTATCTGGGATAATTCGTACTAGACTAGTATGATTATCCGCTTGTACCAAAAAAAAAAAAAATCAATCCTCCTATCCTTCAATTTGATTCGAGGGACGCTATCTCTCATGGCAGCGGTGATGGCATCATCATCATTATTTTCGTCATTATCGAATATATACAAGCCTTAAATTTAATTTTTTTTTCATTCTTAAATCTATAAAAATCTCAAAGTCATTTTTTTATCATCGTCATAATATATAATTAAGCTTTAAATTTCATCGTTCTTTTTATTCTTTAACTCATATAGATTTTTAAATCATCTTATTTTTTTTATTTTTAGAATCTATGATCCGTATAGCTAGATTAAAAAACGATCAGATTTAAGCTCTCAAGTAACCAGTATTAATTCAGTGAGAGAGAAAAGGTGGCTAAGCTTACCATATCCACTAATGGCCGCTGCCGCGTCACTGTCTGATTCATCCCGTCCTATGTAATTGCAAACGCAATGGCATGCAAAATGGTTGTCTTCTTAGATCAGCAAAATCGCAAGACATGCTTAGATTAAGTCTTATACTTTACGTAATCTAGGATAATCTACGGGAAGTTATTGGGACTACTGACCAAACTTTCTTTTCCAGTGGGGAGTGCATCATTAACCCAATAAATAAGAGGAATCCAACTTAAATATGTGAATAAATCTGCTAGATTTGACTCCAAGCCATGGATTCTTGATTGAATCAAGTGAAATCGATCTGGTTTGGCTGAACCCAAATTTTCTCACAGTACTCTTTTTGGTAGCAATTTTACGTACGCTTAATCCAATGGCTAGATCTTTAATCTATCTCCAACTTAGACCCTCTGTGGAAAAAAACATTCCAGCTAGACGTGACCAACTTGTTGCATTTGTTTTATAGTGTTCAGTTTCTATGATCTAAGTCCACGGTATTGATTATTTTAGCTGAGCAAAGCAAAATGAGTTGGACAAGGCCTGATTTGATAAAATCCAAAACCTTTATTGGATTCGTCAGAGGTCTAGTACTTGATCATTTTGTGTGTTTCACCGAAAGAGAGTATTCGAGGGACTGATGAAGCTTTGATAGCGATGAGCGATTTTAACTTTTTGACTCTTCTATTTTTATGGCTGAGCTCAATGCTGTTTGGACAGGTATTTTTCATACTGTTACGCAGCTTCATGCGCATTATCTGTTCATTGAGGGGATTCTCTTACAGTTATTCGGTGGCTTCGCGTGGGATTCAGCGATCATGGCCCCATCAACCCTATTCTCAGTGATATTCAGGCTGCTCTGTGAAGTGTCCACAATGTCCATATCCGTTACATCTATCAAGAAGCTAACTCTGCGGCTGATTGGATTGCGGCGGTTGTGACCCATCACGAGGCTCATGGAGATGGATGCAGGGTGACCCCTGCCCCTCTGCCCTTAAGCAGATGTTGTACTCTGATATTTCTGATTGACTCGCACAAGGTTAGTGTGATCAGTCATCTGTAAAAAAAAAAAAAAAAAAAAGTGAGAAAGAGAATCTCAAATCCATTTTGTCCAAACGAAGTTTGCGAAATTGGCAAAAGTTGATTTCAAGAAATACACATAAATATATAAAAAAATATTTTTATTTTATATATTTTATTCGATGCACAATCAAAGGATTTCACTTGTTCTCAATAGAATCTAGAAATTTTAATAAAGATCTTATCATATCCAAATAAGTGGAACTTGCCTAGGGTGGCAAGTACATGATGACCTCACTTCCTCCACATCTATGTTTAATAAAACTAATTTGTTTAAAAAACTAATATCTAATTTTTAAATCAATAGATTTTGTGGTATGTTAGAATCAATATGTGCTTGTGCTAGACCTAACCCCAACCTATTAGATGAGGCATATAGCCATATAATCTTCTATTTTGTGTGATAGATAAATCAAAACCTTGTTTTAATATATCTCATCACAATAACTATATAAAGCTATCATGAATCTTACTTAAATATAAGATTACTTTTTTTTTTTTTTAAAGAGGACGAGAAATTTCCTTTGCTATATAGTAATCCAGAGCTAAATTTAAGAACCTTGATTGATGTGACCATCAGGACAAGCCCATTTCACTTTCAATGAAAAAATATGGTTTTACGATGCTAACTACAATAATGTGCTAACATGGTGTTATTTAATTAGCTTATGGTAAAGTACAATATTGATAGATCTTGTTTTGCTCCTTATATATGATTTGGATAAATCATAAAATTAGCACAAGAGAGAACAATGTTGTTTGTTCGATTCAATTGCAAATTGACCATGTATGGAAGGTTACTAACAATGTAACCCCCCTCTCGCAATGCTAGGTTCACCTTTTATCCCTTAACTAGCCATATACTCGTACATTGCACAAGGTTACTGTTCAACCTTTTTTCTCCTCCGTTATGTCGTATCAAAAGAGATTAGTTTATTTTAGCACCCTTGTATGGTGCTAATCATCAACACAACCATGATTAGTTTATCTTGGCATCCTTGCATGGTGCTAATCACCAACACACCATGATTAGTTTATCTTGGTATCCTTGTCTGGTGCTAATCATCAAAATACCATAAGTTAGAATTCGGCCAGAAATACCATCTCACTATACACAAGATTTACGTAATTGATAGATAAACAGAAGGATAATCCCATGAAAAGAAAATTTATTTTTTTTTACAAGAAAACTTATAAATATCGACTAAAAACTCACATGTCACGAAATATAAGATATAAGCCCAACAAAGTCAAAGCTTGATGTATACAATTAGTTGGCTCTCTTGAGTACTATTTACATGTATTAATTCAATACATAAATGTTTGCAATGCCATAAGGCTTTATGGATCATGTGCAAAAATAGTTTATCGACTTTAAAAAACAGAGATGATGGAATGTAAAATTTATGATGATAGTGCATCATTTTGAAAGTATGCATATTCTTGAAATTTATAATGGTAGTGCATCAACTTTCAAAAATATATTCTTAGAAAGCATGTAGTATAAAAATAAATATTTTCAAGACAACGTGGCAAGTATATAGATCTTTAAAGCACACGTATGCCAAACTAATATACAATGCTATTATAATGATTAATTTTTATTATATAACATATGATTTTTAGCATAAATTTAATATTAAAAGCCATTGGTGGTGAATCTAAAGGCGTTCCATTAAAGTTTTCCACTCTTTTAAGATTCACTTTCACTGCAACTATTTATATTCCAATGCTTTGAAAACAAAACACCTAGGATTCGAATTTGATGCTAAGTTCACCTTTTATCCCTTCATTATTAGCATAATTAAATATTCAAAGGCATTGATGCTAAGATGATTGTGAAACTAGAGTTTACTCAAAGGTGCCTCAGCATATCTATCGGGAAGCCAATGCTGCGGCTGATTATGTTGCTTTTGCTATCGCTCGCAATCCTGGCCGATGAATTTGGCATACAGAGATACCTTGTCCTGTTTTATTACAGTAAATTTTGTACTCAGATGCTTCGGGTTTGACTCGCGCCAGAGTGGTGTGATCGTCCGACTGTAACAAAAAAAAAAAAAAAAAATGCCTCATTAATATTTAAATTTTTGTTTTTGTTTTTTTTTTTTTTTTCAAGAGATCAGCTTGTAATATAATAATTTATATCCTAACATGTTGAAAACGGATGACCTAGGCAGGATTCAATGAACTAAAATGATCGTGTGGAGTGCAACGTGCTTGGTGAGAGACCTCATGCTTTAAGATTTGTGCTCGGAACGCTGCCCGTGCTGATCTTCAGCGATCCTAGCCGTGATTGGGTGCTCGCTCGTCTTCACTGGACTATGGAGAGCTCTGTTCCTTGTAATCCCCCTGCAGTGGATGGTGGTATGGTAACCCGGATGCCATGGAAACGGAATGTTGAAACCCGTTTCGTTTGGGTTGCTCCGTCTCCGCAAAGGTGGTGGAGCTGAAGGTGCAGTATTCAGATGTCATCCAGGTTCCCACCGAGGCCCTGAGGTTGAATCTTTTTTGGATGGGAGGAGAGAGCTGTCATAGCTAGGAGCTTCCATACGTGGGTTCCTCCTGATGTGATCATCCGGGGGTTCCGTTGAGCTGGGATTGTTGAAGAAATTGAAGCTTTGTGTCTCTCCCATAGATGTTATATTTTCAGATTTGCTGACCATATTTCCAAGGAGGCTGTGCTGGGGGAGGCCATGGATTGCAAACGGGCAACCTATAGCAACAGAGGTTTGGTCTCCTGAGTTTATTCCGTTGGTCGATTGAGCGGCAATTGGCCCTGCTTTGGGTTAGGCTCTCAAACCTTCCGATGGAGTTTTGAATGGACGAAATTCTGAGGTCTATCCTTGCTCCGGCAGGGCACTTTGAGTTCTTTGACTCATCCACCAAAGAGAGAAGCAGAGGTGGTTTCGCAAGGGCTTGTGTTGGTGTGGACCTGCATCATCTTCTTTGGCCGAGTGTCCATGTCAGGGGCAGCCGAGCACCATTCTAGTAGCAGTTTGCTTTTGAACACTTGGAGGGGATTTGTCTTAGGTGTGGATCTTTGCATCTCTATGGATCCTGCTCCTTTTTGCTGGAATCTGAGACTTCTTTGGCCAGAGCCAAGTTCGGGCCATGGATGGCAGTCCTGAGACAACCCAGATCTTCCCAGGGACAATCATCAGAGACCAGGGGGAATGCTCTCTTCGGTTCTGCTCATGGTGCGGCTACTGGGTCATCGGACGGGTGGTAGGTGCCGGCGAAGGTGGCTCGTCGATGTCCCGGGAAGGCCAGCTTGGCGTCGGACCAACATACCTCAGTGGTCGGTTCCAAGGTATCGGGGAAGAAAAAGGCTGATATTGATGACAGTGGCGTGCCGAGGGGTGTTGGGTGTGTTGGGCGTTTAGTTCTCAGCTTTGAGACTGGGAAGGGATCTTAGACAGAGAGCTTGGAAGTTCAGAATAATCTGAATTTCAAGCTAATTAAGAAGAAGAAAAGTCTTTGTATATCGTCCCCGGTGCAGCAAGGCCTACATGGGCTGCACCGTCCCTTCTGATTGATCCACGTAGAGTCTACATAGATGACGATACCGGACGGTATGGCCCTGCTACGATGTAACGTTCTGAACATGACGGACATTTAAAGCAGTTTGCTTTTTTTAAAAATTAGCGTGCGGACGAAAATGCCCTTTCCCTCCATCCTAGCTCTATTTTATGTTGGATTTCATCTGTGCAAGAAGAACTCTCTTTCTTCCCCTTTCTTCCCCCTCGCTCTGGATTTCGGATGCATCACCGGAATCAGTTGAGCACGAACTGTCGCCCTCGCTCTGAGAGTCTGGTCGAAAGAAAATATTTCAACTTCGAGGCTGGAAAACCTGGCTACTGGAGTCTTTGTACAAAAACTTATGGAGGAAATGTCGTCCGCAGCACGAAGTAAAAAGTCTTTCTTCCCACATCTTTCTAAAGCTCCTTTATTACACCAACTGTTTTTTCTGGTTAGAGTTAGTTAATGCGTGACCAAACCGTTTAATGCGCGGGTAACTTCCTTAGAACAAAATAGTTATGACATTCTGGGAGTCATAACTGTTTAGAGTTTACTGTTTTGTAAGCACGAATGTCATACTCTTTTAACTCGGATGTTATACCTCATGAACTGGGGTGTCGTTCGAGCGGTTCGGCCTATATTCCCCGTTATTTCCTGTCCATATAGCTCTAGTATCGTCGTTAAAGCTATGACACCCCTGATATACTGTTAAGACACCGTAGTTACAAGCCTAGGACACCCGTGCTCCAAACGAATGCTGGAGAAAAGCCTCGCGACACCGTAGTTACAACGCTACGACACCCATGCTTATAACCTTTGCGATCTTCGTATGTTGCTTTCCGGGGTGTCGTAGCTTGTTCTATGGGGTGTCTTTAAATGCTATAAAGGGTGTGTCGTGCTTATAAACGACGCTGGAGAGCAGGCCCGCGACACCCCGTATGGAGAACAATCCCCGCGACACCCCGCTTTAATCATAGCTTTGCAGGAGTTGACACCTCGCTTTGCAGGAGTTGACACCTGGTGGACCCAATTTGACTATTTTAGGGCAGAGTCAACACATTTCATTTTCTAAATTCTTCAAATCATCTCCAAATCCTTCCCCTCTTCACTCAAACCTCCGAATCCTTCAAATCTACCATCCCCTTGCTTCTAATGGCACCAAAACGTTGTGGATCATCCTTTGGAGCGCCCATTACAACTGGGAGAAGGACTGCGAGGCGTCCGGCTCGCCAACCTTCGCCCAGTTCGTCTTCGACCTCCTCTTCTTCAACCCAAAGTGTGAATCCCTCTACTTCATCCCCTCAAGTTGATTTGTTAGCAGGAAAGATCATTACAATTGGTAGGAAAGTATATTTCGACTTTTTTTGACTCAGAGGGTTTTTCATTAAGAAGACAATTAAAGGAAATGGGTTGAGAACGCATTTGCTCATTGGATATCCAAACCTACCCAAGTCTAGTAAAGGAATTTTATAACAATTTGTCTAGAGGAGATGGTGGGCTTGTTAGCTCAGTCAGAGGCACCAGAATCCATTTGACAGTGGAAATCTTGGGGAACTTATTGAAATTCCTGCTATTGGTTTGATAGCAAGCTCACATAGTAAGAGGGGTGTAGCACTTTCTAGATTACTTGGCAGAGAGATGACTGATTTTGAGGAAGTGAGTGCTAATCAGCTACCCCTAGAGCTTAGATTGCTTCACAATATTTGTAGCCGAATCTTGTTTCCTAAGACAGGACGTTTTGAGTATGTCTCGGAGCGAGACATTGTAGTTATGGATTGTGTTATTACGGGACTGCCTCTTAACCTACCAGGGATGATAATTGGATATATGACAGAGGCAGGCAGCAGGAAGAGAACTACACTTCCTTATGGCATGGTTTTGACAAAAGTATTTCGAAGCCAAGGAGTTAGCATTCTGAAAAATGAGCCCCTAAAGAGACTTGGCACACTGACTATTACAATTCTGCTACTTTGCACCGGATGGGTTTTAAGAAAGTGAATGGTATTTGGTTAAGAAAAAGTTAGGATGAGTTGAGAGCCACTGGAGTTGACTCCATGGTCCATGGACCTTCCGAGGTAGGACCCTCAGATAGGCATCACTCACATGCACCGAGTTGTTTAGTACCCCTAGAGGCACCCTCGGCGACTCCAGCACCTGCACCTACAGTTGCACCTAATTCTGCACCCTCTTCTTACAGTTCTTCTAGTTTTTCTGATATCCAGTTAGAGCAGCTTAAAAATCTATTAGCTAGTCATGAAGAAAGGATAAAAATTGAGTTTGAAGCTAACTTTTTGAATATTAAGGAGATCCTCTACTCTATAGAAGACAAGGTTACCAGATTTGGTTCATCTTTTGAAACTTCTTCAGAGGCTTTGAAGTCGGACTTAAAGCTTATTTTTGAAAAGATCAAAGATATAGGAGGAGACTCATATATTTATTCAAAGTGCAATGTAGAGCTTCAAGGCAAAATTGTTACTGCATCTGCTTTCATTGATGACAGACTAAAAGACTTCATGAACATTCAAAAGGAAGGAATGGGAAAGATTTTAGAAGAATTGCAAAGACTTCTTAGATTTGGTTATTAGAATTTTAGTTTGCTTTTGATGTAATTAGAAGTTAATATTTAGTTTATTATGTTTTGATGTTTTTAAAGTAACATTTTGTTATAGTTCAATGATGTATGAAAGCAATTATGATGTAATGTTTTGATACTTTAATGAAAATCATATTTACTATCTTTGAACCTTGATATTGAGTGACTTGAATTGAATTTTGATTCACTTAATGTTTAATGCATTAATTTTAATCTATATTATTTGCATCTTCTTAACCTTTTTGTTGATTACAAAAAAGGGGAGAAGTAAATGATATTTGTATATGCATAAAAGTTATAATTAATGAACAAGGGAAGAGAAGATAATTATATATACATTGAATGAATTTCATTAATTAATTGGTATCAAGTATTGAATGAACTTAATTGCATAAATTTTAATGATAAGAAGAAAAGATGTTAATTTGAGTATCATAGGGGGAGCTACCTCATTCAGGGGGAGCTTAACTATGAGAACTCTTCTCTGTTTTAAAACTTTCATTGATTAATCATGCATATACTCAATGTTTTTGTCATCATCAAAAGGGGGAGATTGTTGACCCAATTATTGATTTTGATGATTAACAAAATCCATGAGTATATTCCTTATGTTTCTGATAAATTTGATAAGTATTTTAGGAATTAAGATTGGTTATTCATCAATATGTTACTTTGGAATTTATGTAAGTTCAAACTTGGAGCCGACACCCTAAATCCTCGGAGCCGACTCTAGAGAGTATCAGAACAATGTTGTTTTTGGCACGGTTCGTAGCTGACACCTAAATTTCTAGAGCTGACACATTAAAAGTTAGAGTCGACACCTGCAGAGTGTGGAGCCGACTCTAGATCAGTTACAGAGAGCAATTTTTTGGACACTGGCGGAGCCGATACCTTCAGAAAATTAGAGCTGACTCCAGATCTCGCCGAGCCGACACTTCAGAATCTTAGAGCCGACACTTTGACAGACTGTTTATTACTATTTTTAGAATCTCGATTTGGAGCCGACACCTGAAGACCTGGAGCTGACACCTCCATGTCAGAAACGAAATTTTCAAGTTTTCAACGGATATATTTTTCTAATCTCTAAGATATATTTTCTTTTGGTAAGGTACATCCAAGGACAACTCCAATGGCTATTTTTCACCTACTCATGGATTGAAATGCCTATAAAAAGGATTGAGCCGTTTGAAATAGAAAAGAACGGAAAAATAGTGAAACGAAAAGAAAGAGAAATCAAAAATCATACTTCAAGAAATCTTCTGAGCCAAAGCCTATCCACTATTGAGAGTTAGAAGAGGAATCCAAAAGCGCCAAAAGAACTATTTCAAAGGATTTCCCTAGTTTTGAAGAAGAATAAGAAAAGCCCTAAATCTTCAACCGGTTCTTCACCAAAATCTCTTCAAGTGCTCTAATTCCATTCAATTCAAAAGAGAAGAAAAGAGAAGAAAGAAGAAAAGCTCAAGCCCTACATTGCTTCAGAAATCAGCTTTTCTATTCCCATTTACTCACATTGCTTATTTGCTCAATTAAGGAGCTATTATTGTTATAAACTCTTAATTGATTTGTTGTTTGTCTAATTCAATCAAGGGATTGAATTAGTTGAGGTTGTTAACCTTGGGGTAAGCTAAGTGTAGCTTACATTGGGTTTTGTGCTGGTGAACCCGGGAAAACCACTTGGGTTCGTTGTGACCCGTGTAAAACAACAAGTTAGAGTTGTGAGCTTGTAAAACAACTTGACTGTAACCTGGGTGATTATAGTGTGGACCCAAGAGTTGCTTGAGAGTGGACGTAGGTGTGGGATACACCGAACCACTATAAATCTTTGTGTGTTTGTCGTGCCTTTGTCTCTATCTCTCAATCTCTCTCATTTAAATTGTGTTCTTTACTTACTGCATCACCTTCACTTGTATACCTAATTGACTTTAAGTTTTAAAGTATTTAAAATTTTAAAAAAAAACCCAATTTACCCCCCCTCTTAGGTTGCCATCTGGGCCAACAATAACCATCAGGGCTCAGCTAGGGTTTAGAAAAGATTGGATGGGCTATGGCCATGCCCCAGTGGCTTCAGAGTTACCCCTCTACTACTGTTACTCATCTTCCAAGATAGCTTCTGACCACTGTCCTATCTTGATATCCACAGAGGCGATGTCACAACAAGGAAATAATTTTGGTTTGAGCAGTTTTGGACCTCTTACTCAACAGCCCAGACCATTATTGCCCAGGTGTGGCATATTTCAGTGAGAGGTTATGCTGTGTACAGGCTATCTAGACGACTTGACTTAGCTAGACGATGGCTTTCTAGATAGAATAGACTAGAGGTGGGGACTTAGTTAGGAAAGTTAAGCAGGTGGAAGCTAAAATTGTGGCTTTACAGACCAGAGAGATAATGAAGGTTGTCTATCTAGCTCTGATCTATTTGACCTCTGCGCTAAGATAGCCACCTTCACTCACTTACATAGCATCTAGAGATCTACTGGAGGCAGAGGTCTCGGGTTTAGTGGATTTGCGACGAGGATCGAAACACTAGATTTTTTTCGCCAGGCCACCCTGAAGCGTCGTGCAGCTAACAAAATTTGACTATTATTGACGAGGAGGGGCATTATCAAGAAGACTTCACTGTTATTCAGGACCAGTTTCTTCACTTCTTTTAGTCTAGATGGGCTGAGCTTTCTGGTACTGGGTTCCTTGTCCACCCGGTTCCGGATTCTAAAAAGGTCTCTGCTGGTGAAAATGGCCTTCTTATCATACCTATCACTGTAGAGGAGATTCGATCGGCTTTTGGGATCTAGGCCCTGATAAGGCCCCTGGGCCTGATGGATTTCCACCCTTTTTCTTTAGATCATATTGGACTATTGTGGGTCAAGATATTATGCAGGCCATTCAAAGTGCTTTCCAAGCTAAATATATTCCTTTTCTTTGGAAGAGGACTTTCATTACTCTTGTGCCCAAATGCCTGGATGCCTCCACCCCTCTTCACTATCGGCCCATCAGCCTTTGCACTACTTTATATAAGGTATGTGCTCGGCTCCTAGCCAGTCAGATGAGGGAAGTGATTCCCCGTATTATATCTATGAAGCAGGGAGCCTTTATTAGAGGACACAGCATATCGAATAATATCATTATAGCCTAAGAGTTTATTATGTATGATCTTCAAAGATCCTCTGGTCGTTAATGTCTGATGGCTGTTAAACTTGATATGGAGCGAGCTTATGATAGACTGAGCTGGAGTTTTCTACATTGAACTCTTCTTGAATTTGGGTTCGATGGGCTCTTTATTGATTGGATTATAGCTTGCATCCATAGGCCATCTTTCTCTCTTCTTATTAATGGCAGTCATACTGAATTCTTCCACTCCGCTGTGGGGCTATGCCAGGGGTGCCCGCTATCCCCTTTATTGTTCATCCTTGCAGCTGATGATTTATCGCGAGCATTCTACTAGGCGCAATATGATCTTCAAATTGTCCCCTTCATGGTGGGGCCGGATGGGCCAGCGGTCTCTCATCTTTTGTTTGCTGATGACTGCATCCTGTTAGGCTAGACCAATGTCAGCAATACGACTACTTTTGCTTCTATCATTTAGAACTATTGTCAGGCTTCTAGGAAGAAGGTTAATCTTCAAAAGTCAATGATATGCTTTAATCCGAAGACTTCCAGTACTTTGAGGAAAGCCATCCTTTATACTTTTGGCATATCCAACTAGGCTGATTGTCTATCGTATCTAGGGATCCCTATCACAGGTAGATGATCGTGTTGCTGTGATTATAGGGATATCAAGCGTCGGGTTTGGGAACGCATTGATGGATGGCAGGTTACTAGCTTATCTATGATGGTGAGGATTACTCTCCTACGGTCGGTTCTCATATTTCTTCCTCTTTATCTTCTTTCTAATTCTGCTATCCCGATCATCTATCTGAGAAGGATAGAGAGATATTTTAGAGATTTTCTTTGGGCTTCGATGCAGGATGGCTATGGTATTCACCTACAGGCTTGGGATTCTATTTGTATGCCAATTTCTATTGGTGGCCTTGGCATTCAGTCACTGATTATGAGGAGAGAGGCTCTTCTTGCTAGACATACCTCTCGGTTCATTCTTGATCCGCACTGCTTTTGGAGCTCATTTATGCGTGCCAGATATGGTGGCTGGACCCTGAATACGACTCGTCAATCTTCCCATGGTTATTCTTTCTTCTAGAAGGAGGTATGTAGACATGCACCTGATGTCTTGGAGAACATCACGTGGATGGGAGATGGTACTTCAGTGGATGTTGTCCAGATGTATGGATTGCAGAGCTTCCGATCTCACGCTAGCTTACTTTTATCAGTACTGATGTTCCTAGCAAAATGAGAGTCTCGGATATGATTTCAGGATCACTCCTGTTGGCATGAGCCCACGGTGTCCTGGTTATTTGGTGTAGAGCTTGCACGTCGTATTTTCTCTATTTCGCTTATTGCGAGCCATACTGAGGATACTAGATTATGGAAGAGATCTTGTCTCTCCAGTGCTTCGACCAGGGATCTTATGCAGATTTATAGGCCTTAGGATCAGCGTACGATGGAGGCAGCATGGGTGTGAAAGCTTCTCATCCATCCCAGGCTTCAGCTCTTTATGTGGAAGCTTGTGTGGGTTTGTCTCCCTACTTGCTCCTTACTCTCAGGGAGGGGTATGTTCATCTAGGCTACTTGCCCTTTGTGTGGCCAAGATGATGAGATTATTGATCATGTTATTTTTATCTGCCCCAGAGCGAGATAGATTTGGCATATGGTCGGATATCAGATCAGGGAGAGGGGTATGGTATCCTCGAGGGCCTCTTTTCTGAGCGATATCAAGAGGGGCAATTAGCAGTAGGGTGTCATTTGGATAGTCACAACCTACCAGATCTGATTATCGAGGAATCAACTTATATTCACTGCTAATATTGTCTTCCCCTAGAGGATTGTTTGGAATGCTTTATCATTCTTTGCTAACTACACTCGCTATTATTCTGCCAATGATTCTGACAGCTCTAGTCATTGTGGTTCCCCTGTTGCTTTGGTAGCGAACCAGCAAACGGTTTTTATTCCTTGGGAACCCCCTCAGGGTTTGTTGAAATCAACTTTGATGATAGTGTGCAGGGCAGATTAGCAGATGCGGCTTTTATCATTCGAGGGGCTGATAGAGCAATGCTAGTGGCAAGTGGATTTGGCCTTTTAGACTCCTCAGTTCCTCTGACGTAGCTTTATGCAGCGTGGGCGGGCATTTCCTACGCTACTAGGGTCTTCTATGCTCAAAGTCTTATCATTGAGGGGGACTCTCACGGTTGTTCGATGGCTCAAAAGGGAATGTAATTATCAGACTCCTGTCAATCCTTTGTTTATTGATATTTGGTCTACCTGCGGGATATGCATAGTTGCCGAATCTGTCATATATCGAAGGCCAACTCGGTGGCTGATTGGGTGGCGGCCTCGATGGCACATCATTCAGGGTTTTGTTATGGAAACAGGATGACCCCCGTTCTATTGTACTTAAGCAAATCCTTTTTTCTAATCTATTTAGGCTGACTTGCACTAGACTGATGTGATCATCTGCTTGTATAAAAAAAAAAACTAAATTGATCACCGATCAAACTATGTCAAGCTGGCAACAATTGTTATACCAAAGAAAAAATAAACTATTTTTTCAAACACATGCATATTGTACATTTCTATCACTGTACCATCATAATAATGTATACTAATTATAATAATATAATTATATAATATATTAATAATACATAAAATCGTGATCTTTTTTTACTCGGTGCTAAATGATACCGATTTTTACGTGATTAACGAAAGGTAAAAATTTTAAAAATAATATTAAAAAAAAATATCACTTAAAATATTATAAAAAATAATACTTTTTATTTTTATTTTGATATTAAAAAGTATCATCTAAAATGATATTTTTAAGAAGCATTATTTTTATTTTTTACTTTCTTGTAAACCGTGATCTTTTAAGAAATCGTGATCTTTTTTTAATGGTCAAAAATAATATTAAAATAAAAAATATCACTTAAAATTTTTTTAAGAAGCATTTTTTTATTTTATGCAAAGAAATGGTGTTTTAAAAGAGCCACACTTTTTAGCTGCCATGATGAACATCAAAAGCATCGCTTCACTTAATTGACGCTTTTTATTTTAACATTGTTTTCGTAAAATTTTTATGTTTTATTTTAATAACGTAAAAACCGTTGTCAAATGGTAAAAAAAAAAAAAAATTAAAAGATACCGTCCTCCTCTTCTGACACTGATGCCTGGAGCATCGTTTTCTTGGTGCTCACTGCCGGTAGGTGCGTGTTAGAGTGGCGTGCAAGCTGTACTTCTATCCATTCGTTCGATGATACCCTCGTCGCTCAGCAACCAAACCAAGCTACCTCCTTGTTAGTGCCAGTCGTTGACGCGAAATTGGCGCTTTTTGTTGCCTGTCTCGGGGAGTGACGCAAAAGAAGACATGGAGCATAAGAAAAGGACCCTCTAGAGATAAAATATTATAACCTGTTTCCTTCGGATGATGACACGTCACTTGTGTCCCGCATTGCTAATCTTACACCTTTCTGTATGATTTACATAATAATAAAATAATATTTCCATATATATATATATATAATCATTTTAGTTTTGTTACAGTACCATTCCTGTGATTTTTTACTTAAATAGACCAGTGTTTTACTACTATTATTATAGCGGCTATTTTTTTAATAAAATATATGCTAAAATTTTGATGCAATTCCATTTTGTCATACATCATCCACTTAAGAGCTGAAAATAAATTTAAATTGATTTAAAAAAATATAAGAGTTTATTAATGTTGAGAATTATTTCTCTTTTATTCAGTTTATGGAGTAGAATAATTTAATTATTATATTTTAAATATTTAAAAATAGTTTTTAGTAAAAATTTTAAATGTCATTTTGGGGTATTATGGATCATCAAAATTTATTTTGTATTAGGTTAAATGAACCTATAATAAGTAGAAGAAAAATGATGTTATACTTTTAATTTTATATATATAGATAGAGAGAGAGAAAATAATAGACTTAGTTATAGGTTTAAATTCAAATATTACTTTTTATTTAGATTCATATGGTATACATTATTATTGAAAAATAATAGATGCAAAACCTTTTAGACTTGATGCATTACGCTGTCGCCGTTTATGACAAATGGTGAGAAAACGAGGTGGGTTTACGTAGCGCACCGAGTGCCAAAAGAAGGTTTTTAAACTAATTCGACCGTTATCATTAGTTATCACTAATCACAGTGGGAGGAGTATGAAAACAGTGGGGAGAGATATCAGCATCCGAGGAAACGAGAGAGAAAAAATATAATAAAAATCACTCGTCGCCGTCTCCTCCCGTACAAGGGATCGAGCAAAAGCAACCGCAGCGATTCGGGGGAATTCTAGATCTTTTTGTCTTTTCCTTTTTCCCTTATTTTATTCTATTAAGATTTTTTTTTTGCCCAATAATGAAGCTGAAAAATTCGATTTTTTCCCTTCTTGTGGTATCCAAAGCGTCAGATAGAGAAGATTAAAAAAAAAAAAGGAGGGGAAGAAAAGAACGAGGGATTCCTTGAAGCCGCAGCAACATCTATGCTCTGTTACCGTATCCACGCTCTCTGCTCAAAAATCTTCTGCCCCCCCTCCGATCTTCCTCATTTTCCGAGCTTTGGGGATGGAGTAGAGCTGGGCTGAGCTCTCTCTCATCTTATAGGGCTTCTGGGCTCGTTGGTGTTGGGGTTTTCATCTGATTTGACTGGAGCTGGTAGATGGCGCTGTTTCGGAAGTTCTTCTATCGGAAGCCGCCCGATGGGCTTCTGGAGATCTCTGAACGAGTTTACGGTATGCTCCATTTCTTTTTCTTGGGAGTGCCGGCTTGTAGTGTAGTTTTTTCCTGACTTTCATTGATATTTTTCTGTTTAAGTTGGTCTGTAGTCTGAATATTTCCAGAGACGATAGTCATTTGCTTTGTTTTGAGCGAAAGATCGAATCTTTTCCTTTGCTTTGAATGAAAGTTTGAATCTTTTCGTGTTTGTAGTTTCTTTAGTGTTTGCGTAGACTGGGACTTCTCAGTTTCCCATTCAGCATTAGTGTAAATTGGGCCATGTTTGCGTAGAAAATTATGTATTTGTGCCTTTGTAGAGACGATTTAAACCTGGGTTCCTTTGGAGGAGCTTACGACTTTTTTTTTGAAACGCCACCTAAATTATTTATGGCGAGTTGTCTGACTTGTTTTTCTAATTTTAATGGCCATTGCAAGTAGAACACGCTTTTTGGGTTGTCATTGTTCTAATCAGACATCAAATGTTGGATCTTAGTGTTGATTCAGAGGAAAAGAGTACTTCCCCCCTCTCGGTCAATGAAGAACCTAGGAGGGGTTTATACAAAGACTACATGATTTATATTTCAAATGGAGCGTTATTGGCTCTTTAATGTTGCTTAAAACAAAACTGTTATCCTGTCGACCTGCAGTTTTTGATTCCTGCTTCACAACTGATGTATTGGAAGAAGATGAATACAAAGTCTACATGGTTGGCATTGTGGCTCAGCTTCGAGGTCATTTCCCTGATGCCTCCTTAATGGTGTTCAACTTTCGGGAGGGAGAAAATCAAAGCCAGATAGCCACCATTTTATCAGAGTACGACATGACTGTGATGGACTACCCCCGGTGCTATGAAGGCTGTCCATTGCTCACAATGGAAATGATTCACCATTTCTTAAGGTCAAGCGAGAGCTGGCTCTGTCTAGGTCCGCAAAACCTCTTGTTAATGCACTGTGAGCGAGGCGGGTGGCCAGTGCTGGCTTTCATGTTAGCAGCACTTTTGGTCTATCGAAAGCAGTACACAGGTGAGCAAAAGGCACTGGACATGATTTACAAGCAAGCCCCCCGTGAGCTCCTGCAGTTGCTGTCGCCACTGAATCCTTTGCCTTCTCAGCTGAGGTACTTGCATTATATATCGAGGAGAAATGTTGAATCAGGGTGGCCTCCGCTTGACCATGTCCTGACGTTGGATTGCATCATTCTGAGGATTGTTCCCAACTTTGATAAGGAGGGTGGCTGCAGGCCTATTTTTCGGATTTATGGACAAGATCCATTAACTGCTGTGGATCGGGCTTCGAAAGTTCTTTTCTCCACACCAAAGAAAAGCAAACTCATTCGGCTTTACAAACAGGTGATTTTGGATTTGCCTATTAGGTTTATGTAATTTTTTATAGATTGAGCATTATAAGACTGCAACAGTTTTGATAGCATCCTGCTTTATACAGCCAAACTTTTGCTCCAACATTGACAAAGTTCTCAAAAGAAGCTTTCTTAGTAGGATTGATGATGTTGATTTGCGCATACTAACCATGTTAACAGTTTGATATACTGTTAACACTAGAAACTTAGTTGCCTATGCTGGCAGTGATAATGGATAAACCTCTCAAACACCCTCATTCCAGCAGAATTGTATTTTGAAGAAAGTTTTATAACTGTGACTTAGATTACTGTTATTGAATTAAACTAAGTGTGATCTCAAATTCACCATTCATAAAATATAAGGTTATGGCATTTCACTTATGTTGTTCATGGATGCAGGCAGATTGTGAACTAGTTAAGATTGACATTCATTGCCACATTCAGGGAGATGTTGTACTTGAGTGCATCAGCTTGGATGAGGATCTAGAACGTGAAATAATGATGTTTAGGATCATGTTCAATACTGCTTTCATTAGGTCTAATATTTTAATGCTCAACTGTGATGAACTTGACATTCTGTGGGATGCTAAACATCGGTTTCCAAAGGATTTCAGAGTTGAGGTCTGTATCACTCTCCTATTCATGAATAGACTAGTCTTCATCAAAACTTTCAGTCACAAGCAGATTTCTCTTGTTTGAAGGTTCTTTTTCAGAAATGGATGTGGCTACTACAGATAGTACCATGGAGCTGACAACTGGTGAGGAGAAAGAAGGGCTTCCAGGAGAAGCATTTGCTAAAGTGCGAGATATCTTTAGCCATGTGGATTGGGTCGATCCAAAGGGAGATGCTGCAATGCATGTTCAGCAAATCACCTCAAATGCTTTCCGGGAGAAGTGGGACTTAGATTATCCACAGGTGGAAACTGATACTGTGCCACAAAAATCTATTCCTTACATGGTTCAAGAGAAAGTTAAATCCGATGAAACCAGTGATGAAACCAAGACCTCATTACCCTCTACACTGAGGCAGCAGTCAATTTCATTTCTTAAATATTCTCCTGATTCCATTACAAAGAACCAAATACTCAGCTCCCTGAGCTGCAGGTTGCTCGACAGCATCCTTCTCAGCTTAAAATAATATCTCAATGCATTCCAGCATCTCGGTCAAGCCCATCTTTTTCTTGCAATTCTCTACCAGGTTCTCCTTCACATGTTTCAAGATATCATGGTGCACCTTCTGCTCTTGGCATTACTGCTCTTCTGCATGATCATGCTGCATTTGGAAACTCAGAAGTTTCTTATTCAGCGGTGATTTCTCCTGCTCCATCCCTATCAACTGGTCCAGCTTCTGAACCTTCTGGATCTGATATTTCTTCTAACTTATCACCACCACCACCACCACAATTGCCATCTTCAGCAAGCTCTAGTCGAAAGATTTCAGTAACTCCACCTCTTCGCCCCCCTCCTCCTAGTATAAGTGCTATTGCTAGTGCAACTGCTGCTACTGCTACCCCCACTTCTAAACCACCACCACCACCATCACCACCGCAATTGCCATTTTCAGCAAGCTCTAATCAAAAGATTTCAGTAACTCCACCTCTTCGTCTGCTTTCTCCTAGCATGGGTGCTATTACTAGTGCCAATGCTGCTACTGCTACCACCACTTCTAAACCTCCACCACCGCCACCTGTGGCACCAGCAAGGTCAGTACCACAAAGTGCACCACCACCTGCTCAGAAGGTTTCATTTTCAATAATTGATGCCTCCATTTGTCCCACAAATGATGAAAATTTTTCACCTTCAATACCTGTTACAACTAGTTTTCTACCTAAACATAAGCTACCCTCAAGAAATATATCCAACATGTCATTACTGACTCTACCACCTCTTCCTTCACCTTCAATTTCCTTATCAAGTTGCTGTGCTAAAGCTGAGAGATCTAGCGGTCCTACCTTACTGCCTCCTTCTTTATGTGCTGGGCCTGCACCATCTGCAGTCACACCTTCAGCACCACCCCCACCCCCACCACCTCAACTCTCACTGAAGCATTCAAGTGGTCTTACTTCCAAATCATCCGCCCCACCTGTCCCCCCTTCTCTACCTACTTCCCTGAAGGGACCGAGTGCTGCCTATTCTCAGTTTAACTGTTCTGGAAGTAAGGCACCTCCGCCACCTCCTAATGGTATGAGTGCTCCTCCACCGCCTCCTAATGGTATGAATGCTCCATTGGGTGGGAAACGATGGGTCTTGCCATGTACTACAAGTCCTAGGAGTATGCAATCTACTCAGCCATCAACCAAGAGGGCCAATTTGAAGCCATTGCACTGGGTTAAAGTAACAAGAGCAATGCAGGGAAGTTTGTGGGCCGAGGCCCAGAAATCTGATGAAGCTTCAATGTATATGATTATCCTCAATTACTTACTCATGGTTTAAACATGGTTTTTAGACTGATTTGCTGGACCCAAGTCTCATATGTTTGTTGTGATTCTTTCTATGCTAGGGCTCCAGTGTTTGACATGTTTGAACTTGAGAGTCTTTTCTCAGCATCGGTGCCAAATTCATTTGGTTCATCTGGAAAGTCAAATGGGCATCCTGCAGGGCTGAAATCCAGCAAAGTTCATCTGGTAGTTGATTCCTTTATTTCCACATTTCTTAGAATATATTACCCTTTAAGGTCTTGCTAACCTAACTTGATTCATCTACTTCTAGTTTTGTTGCTTGTTTGATGAAATTTTAGTTCTATATTCCAACTTTCCCCCTTAAATATGTGATTTTCAGTCTCTAAAAGTTTTCTTTCACCTAAAAATTAATTATTGTTCATAGAATGTTCAGATTATTCAGTCACTTTTCTGAAGATCTCTAGTGATAACAATTAACACACACACACACACAATAGATGACATATTTTAGAGCTTGGTTAGTCTACATCTCATGTAAGCTAACAGAATGAAGAGACATTGATTAATTGAGGAACTGGTGCTTCTCTAGATCTTTTATTAGCATACTTATATCATAAATTATGAAGTTCAATTCATGATCCTTGCCCCTTCTAAATGCACTACTGTTCTTCCCCTCTCCTCTCTTGATTAATATGATGTGATTGTATCGACCATGAAAATCTAAACAAACAAATAATGAACAAGTGGCCTTCGAATAGAAGTCATGTTGCATTTTAAAGCAGGAAAGGCGACCCCAAGCTAGCTAGAATACTAATTATGTTAGTTATTACCTTTGAAAATTGCTGAATGAGATGAAGGAATTTGGATATATAGGAGTGTGTGAGCCTGTAACACAGACCAACCTAGGTGATCTACTGCAAAAGGAAAATGGTTATGAATCTAATCAAGAAATTAAAATCCTCCATAATCCTGATTTGATGAATGGTATTATTGATCTGAACTGACTGCATGATTTTACATCGTTTGGCATATATTTATCAAATCCAAATCATAAAAACGCCATCTTTTTATCTTTGAGGCTTTGAAACATCCCTCTTTATGTAGTTAAACAATGTATATACATGATAAACGGGTCAATAAACTCTGCTTAAGTTCAAAATATTTTTTGAATTGCTAAGATATGTGGAAGGAGCACTACCAATCAGCAGATATTAGTTCTATTGGTAAAATTTTTCATATTTTCAGGGAGAATGGGTACTTATCAGTCTTTACAACCAACCTGAACCTTGCTTTCTATGCAAGATGTTGCAGTGAATGATAGTCCAAATCTCGAGCAGACCTCAGCCACTTTCTCAGTTAAACAGATTGTGAACATTTAACCTTAGAAATTTCTGAGGAGAAATGATGTTTACTGAAAAAGAATGGATTTTGGATCACAATGGGAGACTTTAGTAGCTCCATCATGGGAATCCTTTTCTAAGGAGTCCTCCACAGAGGATTCATGTACAACTTCAAAGTTATTGTCTTTGTTCCCACCTGTAAGTTCCTACAGGAGCATAGTGACATCAATTAGAAATTATCTGTACTTCAACTCAACTCAACTCATCTAAGCCTTTTCCCAACTGCATGAGGTCGGCTACATGAATTTGCTTCCTCCACTCTACTCAATTCAAAACTAAGCTGACACTCAAATTACAAATAGTTATACAACTCAACTCAACTCATCTAAGCCTTTTCCCAACTGCATGGGGTCGGCTACATGAATCTGCTTCCTCCACTTTGCTCTATTTAGGACTAAGTCAACATTCAAATTACAAAAAGTTATATCTTTTTTAATTATTTCTATTCAGGTTAGTTTAGGTCTACTTCTACCTCTATTCTTACCATGAATTGTAATTTGAATGTTCTGCTGTTCTTTAGTGGATCTTTTAGCTACTTTTTGGATAGATTTTTAGTCCTGCCTAAGTACTATTGGTATCATTATTATATATGGTTTTTTGTTAAAGGTGGTTTGGTGTCTTTCTCTATAAGGTTGTACAGGGTTCTGAATTTTGTACATGCAGAAATTCTTACAGGGTTCTGAATTTTGTATATGCACGAATTCTTTAGTTTTTCCCTTTTAACAAAGGTTTCAAAATGTATTAATTCAGATTTGGATTGGCTGTAGGAATATGTTGGAGTTGATTCTATAAATTTGCACCACCCTCTCTTCTTGAGACAAGCAAATATTTAAAACTCTAGTAATAAGTCTGAGTTGTTTGTCATTGGGAATGTTAACAGTCAGAGCAAATAGCCTTAGAAATCACTTTAAGGCTGATTCTGAGGGGAAGTCTTGGTAAATCTGCCACATCAAGCTTTGTTCTACCTTTTCAGCATGACACAATTAAATGATCTAATATCTAGATTTCCAGTACAATTCTAAACCTGAACAGTGGAGATATAAACTCTGTTCTTGTAATGTCAACTGGCCTATTGAATCTAAATTCAGTTCATTTAGTTTGGGGCTTCATTGATGGACGTAATTGTTCTAATTAATCTGATGTGGGCTGAATTCTCTGTTTGAGAGCAAGAACCTAGGAACTCTGAAATTTAAAATTTCTGATCCGGGAATCAGATCCGTCCATTTGTTGCTGAAGAGTATTAACAGCTTTTGTTCGCCCAGCTTTAACCTGACTTAGTGGACAACGTGTTAATAATATAAATAAAGACAACTTTTCTGTACTTTAATAATTTCTTCCAATTCATCATTATACTTTCAGTATCTTTTTATCTTTTTGCTTTTCTATATCTTCTCCAATTCTTTAACTTCTCCAAATTTCTCCTGATATTTCACCAAGCAACAACATTATGCTGGCGGTTTATGCCCAAATCCTGAGAATATAGATTTTCTTCAAACAGTTGGATAGAGAATCTATGTCTGTTTCAAGCCTTAAGAACAATGTTAAATGCTTGAAATTTAACGCTTTCCTGCTAGTTGAATCTTGAGATTGCCATGGACTATGCTGGACTTGTTGATTCAATTAGACCCTTATGCTCTATGTCTACAGTCCGCAATAGAGGGCTTTATATTTAATTCATAAGGGAGAGGAGAATTTCTCTACTATTAAGTGTGTGGCATGATCATTCAAGCTGAGAGGAAGACAGTCCACAGTAGAAACATCTAATTCCCAGCCATTAAGAGCTGGCCGTAACCTGACATATACTAATCACGATTCCAACTTCCCTGGATAAACAGTTGCTCCAAAGCTGCACCAAGAGGTTTAAGATCTGGAAATCTGAACAAATTGATGCATCTTCAGAACACATACTAATATGTAACATGTGTTACTGACCTCTTTTGAAACTGAACTGAAACGGATCATCTTAAGCCAGCTAGATTAGCTCCACCATTAGGAAGCTATAAAGTTGTGTAACATCTAAGGCCTTTCTTTCAATTGTTGGAAGCACAAGGATAAAAGAAAGGCTGAGCTAACAGTTAAGTAAGATACAAATTATCGGGAATATGGGGTGGATGGAATATGTCCATTCTTTATGTGCACAATACTTATTTGGTCACTGATTTACTGGCATCATAGTAGTTGTTTGCTAACTAACTTTTTGGTATTGAGTTTTGCGATTGTTATTCTTGTTTTACTTGACTGACAATGCTGTCAACTTGAAAATTTTGTCTAGGGTACTTTTATATGCCTTTTTTATGACCAGATACTTCTTTTAAGATTCTGCTCTCATCTTTGTTAATGATTTCTTGCAGATTGAACTTAGACGGGTTAATAATTGTGAAATCATGCTAACAAAGTTAAGATGCCATTGGCTGATTTGATGGTGAGCAAATAAATTCTGCAATTTATTTGTTTTATGATATTTCTTTGCACTTTGAAGTAGTACCTTTTTGATAAAATGTGTTTTGCAAAAGTCTTATTGTCTTCAAACATACTACACAATTATTCTACTTCTCTTTGTTTAATTTTGATCACATTGCTATTGCTGACTCTCTCCTCGATGGGAAAGGTGGACACCTGGCAGGCGACTGGTTGTTCAAAGACACCACAATATAATTTCATTTTTTCTTGACTTGGTATATTATTATTATTATCATACTTGATGGGTTAATTATATAGCAATTATTATTAGAAGTGTAATTCCTTGTCTTTTTGATTGTTATTGCTGACTTAATCCTAGTAAATGAGATCCAATATATGGTCCTTCTCATATTCATTTTCTGCTTTTCTTGTACAGAGTTCAGTTCTTGCCCTGGATGATTCTGTTTTCGATGTTGATCAGGTTGATAACCTCATAAAATTTTGTCCAACGAAGGAGGAAATGGACCTACTCAAGGTAACTCTGTGTTGTCAAAGTATATATTACACTTCAGATAGATATTGATTTAGCTCTTAGGTTCTACACTTGTTTCCTTGTTTTCAAATTCTTTATGCTATCTATTGTGCTATTTGCTTCTTAGAACCACTTTTCATCCCTACACGCTTTTTGCTTTAAATTTCAGGGTTACAATGGGGATAAAGAAAGCCTAGGGAGATGTGAGCAGGTCAGTAATCTTGCTTTCATTAGCATATAGGCTGTATATTTGTTCCAGCAGTCAAATGCTGTTTACTGGTTGGGTCTGACACTAAAAACACTAACAATTGTCATTATCTTTTTTTTTTTTTTTTGTCTTGCAAGAAATTGTCATTTCCTGTTGTAAGTCTCTTGGAAAACCCAACCGAAGCCTTCCTGTTCATTTTATATAAAAAATATTTGATGTTTGAAAGAAATAGGAACCACGTCATGATTAGTATCTAAAACAGTTACTAATATACATTATTATCTCCCTTGACTACCAGTATTTTTTGGAGCTGATGAAAGTACCGCGGGTCGAATCCAAGCTAAGAGTATTCTCTTTTAAAATCCAGTTTCATTCCCAGGTTGGATGTTGGGTTGGTTAGTTTTGCTTTGGAACTATCTCACTTTCTTAATAGGACAATGTTCTTACTGATATATTTTATCTTCCAGGTTGCTGACCTCAGTGGTCACCTGAACATCATCAACTCTGCTGCAGAAGAGGTAAGTTGAATTTTATAGGAATTAGATTTAGTGTTTGCCTGAAGATTGTGCGACTATTTGGGCCTCCATGCTATCAGATCAGAAGTTCTGTGAAGTTGAAAAGAATCATGCAAACAATTCTTTCTTTGGGAAATGTGCTAAACCAAGGAACTGTCAGGGGTGAGTTGATATTCTGACTATGATATTTTTAGCATAGACTAGTCTCATTTTTCTTATCATTATGGAAAACAATAGATGTTCTTATTATATTGCAATATATGTGAGCTCAACTGTTCAAGAAATGAATGTTATATATACTGATGTAATACACTGTTTTGTTCTTGTTGTTGTATGGGAATATACATGATAATGATCTTGACCTCGGATCTCATACAGGGTGTGTGAGCCTATGCAATTCAATGATCATAACATGATGGCAAAGTATACCTCTCTTCCTATATTGACTTAAGCCCTGAGGACAGAAACTAAACTGGTGAAAAATGAACATAATTCCAAAGGCTGTTCTTAAAAACTTGGTCAAACCTTTACTATTTAGAAAAGGGACAATCCCATATGTTGTTGTCTCCCTAAATCCTGAACTAAAGGAACCAAATTATGATTCAAGTTGGGTTAGTGAATCCTGATTCAATCCCTATCATATCTGAGGTGGGCGTATTTCCCAATTTAAGGGCTGTTATGCTTGGATCTTAAGAAGTCTGTATTCCTAGTTATATCAAAGTAACAAACAGTGAACTTCTTTGTGTCACTGAAGGACAGCCAAGAATGCTATTAAAAAGTAACTGTTTTGAAAGAGAATGTTAATATTTTGGTGAGAAGAATATTCTGATTACTAAGAAGTTTCTCAAGTTTCAAAATTGTTAAAAAAAAAACTCACTGAAATTGCTATAACTTGAATGTTGTTTTGAGAACCTGCTACTTGATGGAGTTTCAGAATGGTTTTACATGCCAGATTGCACCTGTTTGTATTAGGCATATTGTACTGTACTGGTAGGGGACTAGTATGGTATAAATTGTATCATACTGTACCAAAATGATATGGGTGTTGTGTAGACTTAGAACCTTTACCATGTGTTGGTATGGGGGTGTACCATACCTTGTCATGCCATACAGGTAAGGTATGTCAAATTTAGGTTTTGTTCTCAATACCCTTGTGAGGTTGCTCACTTTATATAAAGTTGTCGGACTAATTACAAGGCTAAAAATCAGCCATTACATAAGATACACATGGTTATGTAAGGTAAGAATAAATGTCTATCAATTCTATGCATATATACAATATACTCTACACTTATGGCAATGATGCTGATTTTCTGCCTAAACAATTCTCCCTTGATGTGCCCTTAGTTAGCCAATTTGAATTTCAAAATTTAAATTCAAAACTTCCGCTTAACTGGTCCTTTGGCTCGCCAAATTAGTCATGAAATCTGTCATTTTTGCATATTAAATCAGCCTTGGAATCTGCCATTTCTGAGCACCAAATCAGCCTTGGAATCTACATTTCTGCTCCCTTGACTAGCTGTTAATTCTACTAATATCCCCCCTCAAATTGATGCTGGGTGATTGAGAAGCATCAATTTGTCAATTAAGAACTGATGTTGGGGACGAGAGAGAGCCTTGGTGAAGACATCAGCAGTTTGTGTTCAGTAGAAATGTGTGGAAGAGTAATCTCCTGACGAGCAAAAGCTTCACGAATGGAATGACAATCCACTTCAATATGTTTGGTGCGCTCATGAAAAAAGGATTGGCAGCAATTTGAATAGCACTGGTATTATCAGCATGAAGAGGAGTAAGCTGTGGAATACTAAGTTCGCCTAACAACCCTCGAAGCCATATAATTTCAGAACAAGCAGACGACATAACCCGATATTCAGACTCGGTGGATGACTTCGATACACGAGCTTGCTTCTTACTCTTCCAAGAAATGAGGGCGTTGCCAAGAAACATACACCAACCCGTAACAGAACGACGAGTATCCGCACAACCAGCCCAGTCGACATCACTAAAACCCTTCAACTGTAAAGAATTCTCAGAGGAAAAAAATAAGCCACGACCAGATGTCCCTTTGAGATATCGAAGAAGACGACGGACAGCGGCCAAATGTGTCTGGCAAGGAGCCTGCATAAACTGACTGACCTGCTGAACAGCAAACGAAATATCAGGTCGAGTAATGGTTAAATAATTCAAACTGCCCACCAGCTGCCGATACATTGAAGGATCAGATAAGGGATCACCATCCGCCTGACGCAATTTTAAATTGACCTCATAGGTATAAGAACCGAATTTGCGTCTTGAAGGCCTGCTAAAGAAAGAAGTTCTTGGGTGTACTTATGCTGATGTAAGAGCATGCCATTTGGGTAATGGTGAACCTCCAGTCCAAGAAAATACCTCAGTGGACCAAGATTTTTCATATGAAATGAAGATTTGAGACGCTGTTGGAGTTGCTCAATTAACTGGAGATCAGATCCAGTAATCACAATATCATCGACATACACAAAAGTATAACAATCCCAAGGCTAGTCTTGCGAAAGAATAGAGAGGAGTCATACTGACTCTGAGAAAAAGTGAAATCCAGTAGAGTAGTACGAAACTTCTCAAACCATACCCGCGGTGCCTGCTTCAAACCATACAGAGATCGCTTTAAGCGACAAACCTCAACAGAAGAGGAAGGAAACAAGCCAGGAGGAGGAGACATAAATATTTCTTCCTTCAGATCACCATGTAGAAATGCATTCTTCACATCCATCTGGTGAAGCGACCATCCTTTCGAAACAGCAATGGCCATGATAGTGCGGATAGTAGTCATTTTGGCAACGGGAGCGAATGTTTCCTCATAATCAAGCCCATACTCCTGTCTATTCGAGTGCTACTAGACGAGCTTTATATCTTTCAATAGATCCATCAGCACGTAGCTTGATGGTGTAGACCCATTTACACCCAATAAGTTTAACTCCAGCAGGACAAGGGACGATGTCCCAAGTGTGATTATCCTGAAGAGCCTAAATTTCATCCTGCATAGCTTGGCGCCAACACTCTTGAGTAGAAGCCTGAGAATAAGACTTAGGCACAAAAGTAGTATCAAGAGTAGCCTGAAGAGCCGAAGAAGAAAAACCATACCAATCTGGGGGTCGGGAAATCCTAGTAGATCGTCGTGGCTCATGCAAGACAGGATCAGGTGGCGGTTCAGAGGAAGGAAGAGGCAGTGGGCGACGTCGCTGATACACGATATCGGGCTTAGAAGGAATATGAGATACATCATCAAATGCAGGAAGTGAAATAGAGGGAGAAACAAGATTAGTACGAGATGAAAGAAATATTGATTTTCAAAGAAAATCACATTGCGAGAAATACGAAGCTTGTTAGCATCCGCATCATAACACACAAATCCTTTATGAGAGTTACTATAACCAAGAAAAGCACACTGAACAGATTGGGCAGAAAGCTTGTGACGTTCAATGGGAGGTAAATGAACAAAACAAATGCAACCAAATACATGCAAATAATTATAATTAGGAGAAACACCAAACAAACGAGAATATGGAGAATCAAGATGCAAGGTAGAGAAGGTAGACGATTAATCAAATATACAGCTGTAGATAATGCTTCTACCCAAAATCTAGAAGGTACAGAAGATTCAAGCATCAATGTACGAACAACATCTAAAAGATGTATATTCTTACGCTCGGCGATGCCATTTTGTTGAGGGGTGTAAGGACACGAACGTTGAGAAAGAATACCCTTCTGTTGGAGAAAAGATTGAAAATCATGAGACATGTATTCTCCCCAGAATCTGAACGGAAGATCTTAATACAGGTAGAAAATTGAGTTTTTACATAGGCAACAAAAGTTTTGAAGGTTGAAAACACATCAGCTTTAGAACGAAGAAAATAGACCCACGTGAAACGACTGTAATCATCAATAAATGTCACAAAATATTGGTATTGAGCATGAGAAAGAACAGGACTCATACCCCAAACATCAGAATGAATAATATCAAAGCATGTAGAAGCACGACTACCTTGCAAAGGAAAAGGTAAAGATTTGCTTTTTCCTAGTTTACAAGGAGCACAATCAAAAGGCAAGGAAGAAAACTCATTTGTATTACTCAAATAACCATGTTTCATAAGATGTGTCAAAATTACAGAGTTGGGATGACCCAATTTCTTATGCCAAAGATGGCTATTATTATTAGCAATAGCAAAACAACCAACAAAATTTGAACGAGGAACGGAAAACGACTGAAGAGGAAAAAGACGTCCCACTTTAGGCCCCTTCGCTATCTCCTGTCCCAACGCTTGATCCTGCACACGACAACCAGAACGATCAAAATGAATAGAACAATTATCTTCTACTAATTGTCCAACAGAAATGAGATTGGCAGATAAGTTAGGAGACACAAAAATATCAGTAAAGGAAGACCCCAGATTTCCAACTGCAGTAATGGGAAGAGTACTGCCATCTGCAATCTGAATATGTTGCTGACCATCATACTTACGAACATCTTGTAAAGCTGCCAAACTTTCAGTCATGTGATTGGAAGCTGCAGAGTCAATTAACTAAGGAGAAGGAAGGAGATGTTTCTTGCCTTGGAGACCAAGAGCAGAAAGGGCAGAAATAATCATCTGTTGAACCTGCTCGGCGTAATGTTGGAAGAACTTGGAACTGTGGGCAGAGTGGAAGACATAGGCACAGAAGCAGACTGAACAACAGTATGAAAAATAGGAGCAGATTTATTCTGAGGGCGTATACGGCAATCCTTAAGGATATGACCCTCCTTGCAATAATTGCAGAATTTTTGCTGCAATATTTTGCAATATGCCCAATTTCCTTGCAACTATAACATTGTGGTGGAGATCTAGATCGTCCTTTGCCTTGAGCAGCGTATGCCATATTAACCATCTCAGAACCACCAGTGTTTTGATCAAGGCCAAGCTGTGAGGCAAGACGCTGTTCTTCACGCAAGAGTTCACCCAAGCAATCCTCCAAAGAGGGGACAGGTGTGCGATTGATTAACCCAGCTCGTGCACTTTCAAACTCGGGTCTAGCTTCATCAAGAATTGATCCCGCTGGCTCTCAGAATGAACCGCTTGTAGTGCTGCCAAAGCTTCTTTGGGAACCTGAGAATGCACCAATCCAGAATAATCACTCCATAAATTAATAAAACCAGAATAAAATTGCTCAATAGAAAGATTCCCTGGCGATAGTTTCCAATGTCTAACTCCAATTGAAACTTTCGGCAGAATTATTTTGATAATAAATTTGCCGAAGGTAATCCCACATTTCCTTAACAGTAGTGAACCTACGAAGATTATTGACCATATGAGGTTCAACAGAGCTGAGTAGCCAGGAAGCAATTTTAGCATCCTTGCTTTCCCATAAACTAAGCTCCTTGGAATCAGTTGGAGCCTTAGAAGACCCATCCAAATGACCCCATAACTCCTTCCCTTTCACAAACATGGAATTCCCAACTGGTGTAGTTCTTGCCATTAAGGCGAATAATAGAATTTTCTCCAGACATAATAAAAAAATTGACAGAGCAGAGAAATCACAACAGTTACTCTTCAGAATCTATCGACAGCTACCAAGCAACAGAAAAAACAAGATCCGACAGTCACCAAGAAACCCTCAAGAAATCAAGAATTCAAACAAGCCAAGAGAAAACCACGAAAATAATTTGTGCTCTGATACCATATCAAATTTAGGTTTTGTTCTCAATACCCTTCTTGTGAGGGTTGCTCACTTTATATAAAGTTGTCGGACTACTTACAAGGCTAAAAATCAGCCATTACATAAGATATACATGATTATGTAAGGTAAAATAAATGTCTATCAATTCTATGCATATATACAATATACTCTACACTTATGGCAATGATGCTGATTTTCTGCCTAAACAATTCTTCCCTTGATGCGCCCTTAGTTAGCCAATTTGAATTTCAAAATTTAAATTCAAAACTTCCGCTTAACTGGTCCTTTGGCTTGCCAAATTAGTCATGAAATCTGTCATTTTTGCATATCAAATCAGCCTTGGAATCTGCCATTTCTGAGCACCAAATCAGCCTTGGAATCTACCATTTCTGCTCCCTTGACTAGCTGTTAATTTTACTAATAAGGTACTGTTATAGGATCTGGTACCAAGACATGAAAATCTTGCTTCAAATTAATATATGATTCTTTTAGTAAATATATTTGTTTGTTCAACTATTAATTATTGCAAGTGAAAATCCATCTCATTGAAACCTAAATAAGGTGAATTTTGTGGTAAACTAGAAAAAGGACCTAGATGATAAAGTAGATATAATGTGTATTTACAACTAGTAAATAAGTGCCTCCCCATCATCAAATAGAAGTGAATTTTTGAAGCCATAATGAAATTTAGCCATCTTTGCTTTTGGTTTAAATGTATTTGTCAATTACGCTGGTTTGTAAAAAGGGTCATGATTCAATGCAGTTAAAAAATCATTTTATGTTACAATGAGATTCAACAATAAGATTTTAACCACAAATTGTTATATTTGAAAAAATTGTTGGGTCAATTTAATATTAAATTCTCGTTTGAGTATGAAGCAGCTCTGTCTTGGCTGTCAATTCAATTTATGAACTCTTACAATATAGGCATGTATGTTGTGTTCCCCTTTATTGTTTGTTCAGATGTCTATGCAAGTTGTGTTTAAAGTTGATAATTCCAAAAGATCTCGCTAAATTGTTGAAACATGTGGGAAGGCCTGCCTGAAAACTAAGAACTTCTAAGTCCCATGTTGAATATATGAGAAACAACATGAAATTTGTAGGTGTACAGCTTTTTAGTGGTTCATTTTGCTTTTTGCATACTGCTGCCATATGCAGTGTCACATGGACACAGACACAAAGATTGAATTTGGGCAAGTATCCAAGCGTCCACCTTGGCAAGAGGAAAGAAAAAAGATATTGGATACATATAAAAAATAAGTTTTAATAAGTTGCATGAAAGAAACATTAAAGATATTATTTGTTTCAGTCTTCCTATGCATGTTTCTCTTCCGAACTCAATTAGTTTAAGAATTTTGGAAATAATGCATTTTGTAGACTCATGTTAATACATATTCTTCACCAATTTATAAAAAACAAAAACACTTTTTAACATTATCATGTTGGTAAAACTCATTGTTGGAGGAGTTCAACTTTCTATCAATTTTTAAAAGTTACATTTAAAAAAAAAAGATAAATGTGCAACTGTTGGACGAAATTTGAAGTTGATGTGTGTGTGTGTGTGTATTTATTCCAACATGAATTTTAGGAGGTGGATGTGAATTTCCAGGCAATACAGATGATATGATTCTAGGTGCTTTTCAATTTGCTTCTCACTTCCAAAATCAGGAGCATTTTACCATCCATTTCTTAGTTCCACTTCATATCCATTCCCACATTTGTTTCCCAAAATGCCAATTAACTCAGTTATAATTAAAGCAGATTTTCGGAATTTGTTTGGTGGGGGACTGTTGCCAGGATGATGCCTTGCAAGCAACAAACTTATATAGATTTCTAATGGACTATCTAGACATCCACCCACACAGGTCTGCGTAGTAACTGAAAGTAGAGGTAGGCACTGGGCCGTGCCGCCCACGGCACGGCTCAGGCCCACATGGGCCATGCCAGGCATGGCCCGGTACTGCTACAGTACCGGATCATGCCGGCACGGTCCAGTAAACCGTGCCGTGCCGGACTCGAAAATTTTTGGTCACTGGTCCGGCATGGCATGGCCCGTTGGACCATGCCGGCACGGCCCACTGTGCCAGCACGTGCCGGCATGCCAGGAGCTGTGCCTAGGCACAGCGCACGAAATTTTTTTTTCACTGGTCCGGTACGGTACGGCCCATGACGGGCCTAGGCGGCCCGTGGACCGTGCCAGCACGGCCCATGACGGGCCTGGGTCGGCCCGCGGACCGTGCCGGCACGGTCCAGGCTTGCCGGCACGCCAGGAGCTGTGCCTAGGCACAGCGCACTGTGCGCTGTGCCTAGGCACAGAGCACGGCTGTGTGCTGTCAGCTGTGCACAGGCACAGCTGTGCACGGCTGTGCCTAGGCATAGTGTCGTGCCAGGCCCGACTCAGGTCCGGCACGGTCCGTGGCCCAAAATGGGCCACGGGCTGTGTCGAATCTGAATTTTTTTATCGTGCCTGGCATGGCACGGTCCGTTTGTTATTGGGCCGTGCCAGGTACGGCACGGTAATTTTAGATGCATGGTGGCCCAGGGCCACGGGCCGTGCCGAATCTGAATTTTTTTTATCGTGTCGTGCCTGCCACGGCACGTTTGTTACTGGCCGTGCTAGGCATGGCACGGTAATTTTAGATGCACGGTGGGCCTGGGCCGTGCCCAGTGCCCACCTCTAACTGGAAGTTGTCTCTCTCACCTGAGTCATCTAGGCATACTGGGCCTATCGCTTGATAAGATTTAGTTTTTTATTCAATGTTCAGCTTTGCTTTTCTGGGCATCTTAGCATGCACCCCTGACAAAATTGAAGTCTTCTTTTGGCATCATTCATGTTTAGCCAATCTGTTTCACCACATTCCAATCATTTAAACAATCTGTGAGCAAAGTTGCCAAAAATGCTTGTCTCTATGCTAAGCCATCCCAACTGCCAAGGTAATTGGTGGTTTCTAGGTTTCAAGCATTGTGTTCACATGAGCATGTAGGCAGCTACCTGACTGCTCAGTGCATGCCTTTGTCTTGGGCAAATTCCTTCTTTCTTGGTCCAATAAAGGAACTAACTTTCTAAAGCATTCATTCTTTCAAGCATTTATTTGAAGAGAAAGAAGTGAAGTGCATTTATCACATGTTTCATAAGTATTAATTGGTGCAAGATCATGTTATGTCTCTTTAAAAACTTTAGTTACTTCGAATGACTCAATAAAAAAGATTATTATGTAAATAAAGCTAACGAAATCAACCCCAAAGTTTCATTATTGCATAATTAAAAGTAGCTACTGACCTTATTGTCATTAATATGATGTTCTTTGGTGTGCTTATTCTGTATATATATACATACAAGATTATCTATGATTCTATATTATACAGTCTTCCAATATAATTAATTTTTGGGCCCTTTTCGAGTCGATGCTTAAGATGAGCTCTTTAAAATATTCTACTTCTAGCTCATTGTTTCAAGGCAGAAATCTTTTCAGAAGTTCCTTGGTTTCCTTAATGTTAAGTAGCATTCATTTAAGATCAAGCTATATATGAGTTTCAAAATGAGCTATTTTTCTGCTTGACATTATCTCTGTTTTAGAATTATATGGTTTTGGTGTGGTTTCTGAATCTTTTCTGCATGATATATTAATAGTTATCAGAATTATATTTATGTAAATACTACCCCATGTTCGCAGGTTCTGCCATTGGATTTAGGTTGGATAGCCTTCTCAAACTCACCGATACACGTGCACGTAACAAGAAGATGACTCTAATGCATTATTTGTGCAAGGTGACTTAATCTTTCTTGTGAGATGGTTCTTCTTTCTAAGATTTTATTGCACTAGGATAGGTTTGATGGCTGTTAGATAATATATTCTTGATGTCCATAATGTCATTGAGAAAATTTATTTTTTTCATTTATAATGATTTTTTGTGAAGTTTAGTGTTTATGAGCATGTTTACAATAACTTGGTTTCATATGCATGCACGGACCATGCATATTTGTATGCGGGCTTGCTAGTTGATGCTTTCACAAATCAAGTCAAATTGGTATGCATAAATAAAGGTGATCTGAAGGCTGATGAAATTGATTTTTAGACTAGCCAAATTTGCATCAAGAGATTACATTCTCAAAATATCTTTGGGACCAAATTTTGCAATTCATCCAAATCTTCTAAAAACTGATAAATCGAAGCTTAATTAGTGTAGAGAAAAACTTTTTAAATTGAAAGATACGAAGGATGAAAAATATAGTACAGATTGCCATAGCTAACTTTGATTTAGTCCTATAAGTAAGTGTTAACCAAAAATTGATCTATATTGCCAAAACTGAAGCATTTTGATTAAGGTTGAAAAGTCTCCAACAAGACCCTTTTTTTTTGGGAAAATATTTGAAGTTAGCATGGGCTAGGCCCCCCTAAATAGACTGAGGATGCAAGCACCCATTGCAGCCCCTTCAGATTAAGCTTCATCAGAGTCCTTGAAGTCCATTCCATCTGCAAACCTGTCATGTTGCCATGCTAAGCCAACTAGTCTGCTGGTTGATCCCACTCCCTGTAAGTATGGAAGGCTCTAAACCAATCACAAGTACTGGCTTTATACCAGATGTCAAGAAGGATGGGATTGTATGTTTCTTGTTTCTTTTGATATCCATTAATCCAAGATATCATGGTTGGGGGGTCACCTTTGAGCCAAATTATGGAAATTGGAGTAATGTCTAGTGAGTTGGAGATATTCCCATGCCCGATGCAATAACTTGTGGTACCCATCTCGCTTGGAAAGGCCTCGTAACTGCAGCCAGCACACCAGTCAAACAAAACTTCAAACTATGCTTTGTATCAATGTAGATGCATTTTAAAAAGCAAAAGAAAAACATTGTGTCGTGACTATTGATATGTGCAATTCATGGTTTCAGGTGTTTCATTTTTCATTTTTTATTTACACTGGTTAACGTCAGACAACTATACTTTGCATATTAACAAAACCAACAGGTTTCAAATTTATGATAAAATCACAAGGAGATATCTAGCCAAGCTCACAAGTACCAATATTATAGCCAAGGTTTTAGAGCCTATGGGACAAGGCTGTCCCAATTTTTCCATTAGATGAAATGTGTTCTCATCTCACCTCGTCACGATACTTGGGACAACGGGTGTTTCAAGACACTCCTATTGTAATGCTGGGATAATGGTAGGATGGCTTCGTCCTGACATTTGGGATGGCAACCCATCCTAGTGTCTTATGGGACATTCTGCTGGGACCTGAAATCATTATTTTAGTAGTTGTGTGGCATGTTGTTCATATCTTGGGAGACTTATATATTATGATTTATTTTGATTTTTAATTTGTGGTCTAATATAGAATGGTTAATTTAGTAAAAGTCTATATCTCAAGTATAGACTAGTCTCACCCCCCTCCAAAAGAAAAATAAAGAATGAAAAATGACAAGTTGTTGAAAATGGAAACAAGGATATTCATGATCGTCAGGCATAGGTAGGTTCCTCTATAATGACATCGATTTACAGTAATCCCAACTTCTTTCATATTGATACAAGGTGTTACATTAACCATATGGGTTGACTTAGATGGCATAACAGTATGAATTCCTGTGTTGTGCTAATAACTTGTCAATGTGGTAAGGGTTGTAGATGCTTATGGTACGAATCAGCACTTCAATATTTGATGCGATTTACGAAGCCAATACACTATCCCATTTGAGTGCTTAGACCAATGTCTTGACAGCCAGCCAGTTTTAGCGTCTGGCTTGCAGATCACAGTCTTTTGCAGTTGAACCAACAAATTAGCCTCCTTTTCCCAAAAACATTCCAATCACCTTTAGAAGAAAAAGAAATTCCCAGAACTGACCAATGGAAAGTGTTTTTATCAGGCCTGCCACCCAACCAACAGAAGAAGAGAAGAAAATTGCCAACTCCCCTGCTGAGAGCAATCCTTTTACTCTTTTCCTCAACTCAGATAAAGAAGAGTGAGAGGAGATCTGGCCTTTGCTCCTAGATAAAGTTGTTATTGCCACCATATCCCTTGATCTTTCAGGTGAGAAAGAAGAGATCTGGAATCTACTTATGTATCTCATTGATGCCAATGTCTGCTGCCCTCCATCTCCCTTAATCTGGTTGGCAAAGAAGAAGAAGAGGATGAGATCTGGCTGAAGCTAAATCTCTGCTCCCTTGTGTCTCCTTTAATTCAGCCATCAAAAAAACACAGAAGGATGTGCTCCCCTCTGTCTCCTCTAGGTCATGATAGCTTTTATTAGAAAATGAATTTTCCTCGCTTCTTTCAACGAGCTATTGTTTGAGAGTATTCCTATAAGAGCCAATAAAGCTGTTTTTCCAACTTTGATTGGTTAGGACTGTTAATCAATTAATTGCAATAACACCCATTTTAAGTGGCTAATTCTACATATTTTCATTTCTATAATACTTTTTAAAAGCTGAACATTAAATTTTATATATTACTCGATCATATTTTTTATTTTTATTTTTAAATTTGGCCAGAACTTCTCTTCCATACTAATCTTGATGCTTAGGGTGAGCATGTGCACACATGCACATCATAAGCTACCTCTAGCATGTAGCATTTTATATAATTCATTATTAGTTTTGAAGAATATGTATTTAGCAGTGTTTATCGACTGGAACATGATTTCCTATTATATGTAGAGAGAGAGAGTTCTTCACATATTTATATGGGGGCATACTTGTTTTTCCGCTGCCATTCCTTCCCTTGCTACACTCTCAGTGACCTTGGTTTAGGTGTTTGTAGCAACACATTTGTGGTTGACTAGAGTAGTTATCGTTTACCCATAATATAAAGTGTTTCAGGTAAAATCTGATTAATTTTGAAGTGTATCTTCTTAGTAATGGTTTGATCAGCTAATACACAATTATATGAGCAGTTCTTCACATACTTGTTTTGGGTTGAATTGTTTTTCCATTATTATATCTGCTACTGGTTTCTTAATAACAAGCTTGGTTTGGGAGGTTTGTGGCAATCTGTTAATTGTGGGGTATCAGTTGTAGGCTAACTTCAGCAAGGAGAACTTCACTGGTACATGAAATTTTGAAGCATATCCTGCTGCATAATTTCCTGTTATTTATTAAAATAGTTCTTTGCATATCTGTTTGAGGCTTTTAGTTGCTTTTCCACTGCCATAAATACTTATTCTACACTCTCACTAACATGCTTCATTTGGGGATTCATGGCAACAAATTTATTGTTGGTTGATCAGTAATATTTTAGTTCCAGTTTGGAGCATTTCAGCTCATGCATGATTTTCCTGTTAATTATTTGAACAGTTCTCTACAAATGGATAACCACTATGATCATATTAAAATCCTTTCTTATCTGCAGTATATCTCAGTGGTAGTTAACCATGTCACCACCTGTCCTTTTAATGGATTAGCTTATGCTTCCTCAGTTTTTCCCCTATCTTAACTTAAAGAATTGATTGCAAAGCAAGGATTCATATCCTGATGCTGCCAGCAAGACCATACCATTCTCGGAAGAAAATAGTACCTGGGATTGGTGCAGGACACTGCGAGACATCCTGACTGTCCTGGTTGCTTCTTGACATGCACTGGGATGGATCCCAGTGATTTTCTTTCTTTTTATTCTTCTATTCTTGTTATTGGTGGTCGTTCTAGTCCTTTCTGACTATAGTATCCCATCTTGGTTCCATACCATCCTAAAGGCAAACTGAGACAGGACCCAATGTGGAGATTTAAACCCTTTCTGCAAAGTATTTTCCATTTTTTAAATATTTCATTGTCCTATCTAATCCTGCCCTTTCTTTTCTTCCTCACAACCTGCAGGTTCTTGCTGATAAACTTCCAGAACTTCTTGATTTTCCTAAGGATCTCATTAGCTTGGAAGTTGCATCAAAGGCATGATTTAGTTGCCTCACCTTGGACACCTTTTGAGTTTTTCACTAGGTGTTTATTTCATAACCGATTGTGTGAAACAACTTTTTTTACAGATACAGCTGAAGACTTTGGCAGAAGAAATGCAAGCAATAAGCAAAGGACTCGAGAAAGTTGAACATGAATTAACAGAATCTGAAAATGATGGTCCTGTATCACAAACTTTTTGTGAGGTATATTACAGATCTTTGTACTGTCCTTCTGTTGGCTTAAAATTCTCTCTCTCACAACATAAGCATTTATTGAATTTTTTCAGTTAAAAATGAGTGTAGACACCATGTTGGCATTGTTGATCTTAATTTCTTTCACCTAATTGTGCAACATGTCAAAGTTTCTGACACAAGGATGCAATGTAATTACTGAAAAAAAGCTCAGGACACATTGCACGAGTATATCTGTGCTATGGTAAACATTTATAGAAAGCTTAAATTCAGTCTAAACTTTATATAGCTCATTTCTGGGATTGTACTTGGATAATTCTGGTTTTTGATGTTGACCATCGGTTATATCCGGGTACAGTACTTAATATGTCATGCAAAAAAGTGATTTTGATGTGTAAATGTGTAAATTTGGCTTGGTTACCTCTTTAGTGTTCCTTTGCAAATGAATTTTGAAGTTCAAGTGAACTATTTTAGAAAGTATATTCTTTTATTATGATTGACTCACATCGAGATGGCACATGCAATGATAAAAAACACATGATTTGTATCTTGCTATGCAAATATGCTTTCGCATTATCTGTATCTTGCTATGCAAATAATAACTCAAATAGGATGAAGGGCTAGGAAAATTAAATAAAACTTCCACAATCTCTCATTGAATTGGTGACTTCTTATTCCTCCCTTGTCGTGGTCTGAAAAGAGTAGTGAATTTGAATCCTTAGTTTTCTGAATGTTGTGTCATTTTGTCCATATTCTAGTGCAATCAGTGAAGCAGTATGCTGAAAAACATATGAAATGTGGGACTGTATAAGATGTTTCTTTGTAGCTCTGTCACCAACAAAAAAGTAAGATTTAATCAATGGCTTGATTATGAAAGACTTCACTGCATAACTTTGACAAATAATTTGTAATTTTGCTTCATCACAACAAGTGGTCCAAATTCATGGAAATGAAGTGAGGTGGAGCTGTGCATGACTATGACTCTTTATCAACTTATTGGCTTACATTCTTATAATTTCCCTCTTTTCTTGATAGCCCTGCCTCATTAATTGAAACTTTTTTCTCAGTCTTTGAAGCAGTTCTTGTTGTCGCTGAAGCAGAAGTTAGGGCATTAACTTCACTTTATTCTTATGTGGTATGTCTTATAGTGGTTTGTGAGCAATAAGAATATTGATTCCTCATAACCTATACAAACCAACTCCATTAGTGTTCAGTTCTTGACAAATTATGGAAAACTTCTCAACAGGGTAGGAATGCAGATGCATTAGCCCTCTATTTTGGAGAAGATCCAGCAAAGTGTCCATTTGAGCAAGGTAATTTTGTGGTTAAAATCCAATTATTTTTGCTTTGTGGATGTATCAATGTATAGTCAACTTGTAGTTGAAAAAAAGATGTCTTATTTGTGATTGAGACAAGAAATTGAAAAAAAAATAGTTCAAGAATTTTAGAATGCATACAAAGATCATGTTTTTATGTGGTCCCATATGGTAAATTTATGTTAGTATCATGTTTATGAGGTCACATGGGGGATTGAGATGAATATTTAGAGAGAGAGAGAGGTTGGATCCCATGGAAGGTAGAGATATTGATAGGGATGAGTTTTGTTGCAGGGAGTTGAGATTAGAGAGAAAGAGAGAATAGGATTCCTTTGTAATAATTTCATATTTATGCCAGGAAAAATAATTCTTATCTTGGTAAATGAAAAATAATTCTTCCTAAAGGTTGACTTGATAAAACTATTGTCAGTTTGGGAATCAAAAATCGATGCACTCATTTATCCAACTCTGCCTTTTATTATATAGTATAAATATGTACAGCCTTTTCAATCTACAAAATTCTCTCCTTTTGCTTTGGTATATTCAGCACTCACATGAAGATTGTCTTAGATGGTCTTATAGTATCTGTTAATTGACATGGTTAACTTTTAGTTTCAATTGAATGGTTATTTCTACTGTCCTCATTAATCATAGTTTTGCTGTAAATGTTTTACAGTGGTTTCTACGCTTCTCAACTTTGTGAAGATGTTTGCGCGTGCGCATGAAGAGAACTGCAAACAGCTAGAGCTAGAGAGAAGGAAAGCTCAGAAAATAGCAGAAATTGTAAAAATGAAGCTCAATTCTTTAAAAAAGAGCCTGAAATCGTATCACGGTCTCCAAATAAAAGTGCCAACACTTAATAATCAATGTTCTGACTATTCATAGCAGTGATCCTAAGGAATTTCTCAAGATGGGGGAGAAATTATTGCTCTCTCCTTTGCCAGGCGCCAACAATACAAGGTGTATTAAGTTCTAACAAAGATTTCTTTTCCTTTTTCTTAAAAAAATATCATATGAGGCAAAGCATCTCAACTGATAGGAATAAGCCTGGATGGACAGATCCTGTGAAAAGGTGCACTCCCACTATTCAACAGCAGTCCTTGTAATTGATGAGGTTGGCACTATCAGCACTTTCCTATTCTGCCTATGTTTTTTTCTCTGTCTTTTAACTGAGCATCATGATTTCACATCTGCCTTCTATTCTTTAGCGCAGCTTGCCTTGAAGCAGAGATGAACAATTTGAGAAATCCCCCTCACAGCCCCCTTGTATAAATCACTAACCAGAATCCATATAGCTGTAAACATATTTCAGTATAGAAAGTTTCATTTGGTCAATTTTTTTGTGTATATCCTTTATATGTTTCATTACAAGGGGCAATGTAAAAGAGAATTCTTGATCGATTTAATAACTGAAAATGATTATAGTGATAGTCCTCTCATATTTTCTGGCATCTTTCGTCCTCATGTCAGCAAACTTAACCTAGTACTGCTCAAATAGTAAACTCGAATTGATTCGATATTACTACCAAACAAAGGACCTGTCATAGAGTGAGGTATGATGGGAACATAATGGTGATTGTGGTACAAGCAACAGGAGATTTGGATTATACTTAAAGCATTGTTCTCTAGAATATTGCAGCAGATGGGGGTATTCAAACAAGAAGAGAAAGCAGGTCAGGTTAACCTTGGGGCAATAACCAGTGACCTGGATATCCATACTCCCACTGACTAGCTGAATTGTCTCAAAAAACATTGAGTAATTGAGTTGTACATATATATTTGGGAAGATGATTATTCTCTTCTAGCATGCACATATCTGTTGGCTCCAAGAATCTCTTTTCTCATTCTTAATATAAAAAAATGGTATTCATTGAACTTTATGTGGAGCTATGGTTTTCATTCAATAAAAGGTTCCTAGAAAAGAATAATTTAAAGAACTAAAAAGCATGTGTGGAGCGCTCATCCAGCAGAAATTTACAGTTAACTATATATATATATATATAATTGATAAACTATAAAGTGCTTTGAGTGAACAAATTAATTCAACAAGCTTTTTTTTTTCACAAAGGAATTTTGGTATATAGGAAATGTTATATTTGTAAACTTTGCTATCATATTTTTAGCTATACGTGGATGCTATCATAATTTACAGGAAGTTGAGGATAAGAGGGAGTGTTATAAGAGGATAAAGATAGTGGAATTAGAAGCCGGTTTTTCCTGAGAACATTATAGCCGAAGTCTTTACTAGTAACATTTCTAATGTTGGTTTCTAAGATGTTAGGTGAGACTGTGAGCAATGGATACCGGGATTGTCATTACAATATTTCCTAAGTATATTGCTTTGTCTAGAATTTTCATCACCCAAACCTAACACCTCTACTCAATGCAATCTTGCTGCCCTACTGTTGCAAAGGGAGCAGAGTCTGTGCAATTAAACTAGGACAATGATTTTATTATATTCTTAGTGATATTTGATTAAAAAGTTAGTACAACCAAAAATTAGGAAAATTATTTCAACTAGGAAACTGGCCCATGTTCAGAGTAGGGTAAGGTGACCTGCTCCATCAACCTGTCCTTTCACATGATATCATATTCTGTAACTGGAAGCATACCAGAGCTTTGGAATCCCAAGGTAAGCTGCCATTAAACAAGCAGACAAAGCGGATTCCGAAGCAACCTCTAGCAAGTTTATAATCTTCAATATTGATTAAGCCTTGAGGAATAAAATATTGTAGAATTTTAGTTGCAGCCCATGCATTTAGAGCTCCACTGAGTGGATGATAAGTTTCAGAATTATCTGTCTCAGTATTTGTTCAGTTAACAAGCTTAATGAAGCAAGATATTTGAAACAATTCTCTTGTATGATGATAAGAAGACTCATTGGTTTCCCTGAACACTCATGTAAAAAGATCCATTAGTTGCAATTTTGAAAGGAGAACAAGTAATAAATATCAGGAAACTACTAAAAAGAAGATTCATCAATGGTCTTTTTTTTTCAATTGAAATTCAATTTCTGAAGAAATTTTAGCACGATCTTAGGCATAGTTACAAAATTTACATTTGAGAACAATTTAGCTAGGAGCAAAGATATATAATTCCAAAACAAACGAAAATAAATTACTAAAACCTAAGATAAAACTTGCACAAGATTTATTTTATGAAAAAATAGTAAAACTAAAGAATGAAAAGATTTTCATTTTCTCATGCAAAGTATTCATGGAAGATGCAACAACAATCAGGATCATTTGAATACAGCCACCAATAACAACAGATAGCAGCACTATTAATAATCTATGCGTGTCGGTTGAATAAGTTGAGCAGTATATGGGATTTGAATCAAGGACCTAGCCTGTTGCATGACTCTTGATACGTACGATTACCTTAAGAGTGATTGGGTTGCCACTTTGGCATGAAAAAATAGTGAATAACACAATCATTCACTGAGCTATGAGCTACCTCTCATCTTAGATATACAACAACTACATGGGCATTTAGTTTTATTCCGACGCTCGTTGACGCATTCGAACAATGTTATGATAATCTTATCTGACATTTCGAATGACAATTCATTTCAGCATCACACGAAATATCCCGTCAAGATATGAAACCATGATTTTAAGTAGAAAAAGTATTCTTAAAAAACTTAGATTTAGCGTGGACCTACAGCTTTACGTATGGCTCCAAATGTTAAGAAACATTATGTCGCAACCTACATTAATGCAGAGAATGTAGAGGAAATGCTGGAAGAAAGTGACCTCTTTGCATGCGACGTAAGATGGAGGAAAAGCTGAAGGCTCCGGGACCCTTTCCAATGATATCCCACGCTAATAAGAAAAAAAAGGTCAAGATGGCGTTGGATCTCCCACCATAGCAGTAGCTTGAAAGCCACCAATCCCCATGCGGGGAAAAATAAAAATAAAAAAATCTCGAAAGAGACATCTCACCAAATTCTATACTTTTCCCCACCCAAAGGATCAAACTGTTTCATTGCATCACCTCGTCATCTTTGGCTTTTATATGTAACCATCAACTAATGCCACCATTTAGTTGTCCTTGGAGTTTGGCATCAGCTAACTAATGATTGGCACGAGCAGCACAAGCGACACATATCAAGGTTTTACAAGTTAACAGTGTGGTGAAGATTTTATGAATATGGCTGAAAGAATTAAACACAAGGATGAGATCTTCATGGTGAAAAATAAGAGTATTCACCAATTTAAGAACACCAAGATGCTCATTTCCTCTGTACTTTTTACTGAAATTACAGCTGTTTGTTTGGTGGGGTGTTAAAGATCATTATTGATTTTTACCCACATTTTTGCTTTGCTTTGGAAGGTGACTGTTCTACTGTGATTTCCTGATTGACAAAGGAGAGCAGTAGTGTTCATCCATTCTCATGACGCTTAACAAAGCTCTTTTTTCTTTCAGACTCGTATCTTTTACTCATATCCTTTAGGAGGAAAATCAACTGGCAGATTATCTTACTCAATTGGTGGTCTTTTTGGATAGTCTCTAGATCTAATTTGATCATTTTTCTGAACAATTTAACCTCTCAGTGGAAGCCGAAGCTAGAAGCAGAGTTTTTATGAGGATGTAATGTTGCTACTTGTAAACCCCCACCCAAAAAAGAAAAAAGCACTTTAGTCTTGAGACTTTTAGAACGCACCTATTGCACGGTTGAATGTTAGGCATTGAGATTTCTACTCTCAATTTCTATCAATATACTTTCAGCAGTCTAGACTTTGCTACATAGCTCGCGGTCCTCATCTTTCAGACCCCACCCATTCTCTCTTTTTGTGTGAGAGGAACATATCCTATTTGCTTTCTCGTATTAAGTGCTCCATGTATTGTTCTATTCCATTTGATCATTATATATTAATGTGCAAGACTAATTATAAGCCTCTACAACTAAAACAAAAACAATCTAGACAATACTAATCAATGGCAAGTCAAGTTGATCGGGGAAATTTGAAGACCAAATAGCATGTTTCCTCAAACTCAATTGACAAATTTGTTTGCTTGATAGAAAAACATAAGATGCATTGAAGAAGCTGTCTCTGAGCTCATTTAAATATATGTAGATGTCCAGGAGGTCAGGATGTAGACATCTAGATCTATTTAAGTGGGCTGAAAAACTATACACAAAAAAAGGATATTATAAATTACTCTGCGCTTTATCTTATTCATTAAGATTACACACTGCAGTTTTCATCCTCTGTGCTGCACTCTAACTTGGCCAGCAAGCAAAAGGAACATTGAAACTACACCAATAGACAATCACTGCTCTCAATTTGAATAATAAAGCCAGCATCACTAATGTGCATAACTTGAGGTCATTCATGCAATCTTCTTATCCATGCCACCAAAATTATAATCTCTTCCTGCTGGGTTCTGCCAAATCTTCTCCATTGCTGTCAAGAAAATTAGAAGTTTTTGAGAGAGAAGATGAGGAAAGCCCATTGTTTTCATTTATCTTTCTTTTCCCTTTTTAAAGAAAAGTTTAGGCTGGGTTAATCATTTCCATTCAGAAAATAAAACAAAAATACAAAAAGGGATCCAAGTCAAGATAAAGTAATTTCAGAAGCACAGAAAGGAAGAAACAACACTATAAAATCAAGTAATACAAACGAATTTAATGAATAAAATTAATATGATTAAATAGACTAAATGAAAGAACAAGTTGATTTATAAGGTATCTTTATCTTAGCTCATGCGTCAACAAATATAGCTGACATTAAATGCTTCTGTTAGTTGTTGTGTACCATGTTGATGATGGTGATGTGCTAAACAATTGCCAGACGCTTCCTTACTTGCCTTCTAAAAAAAAGAAAAAAAAAAAAAGTAGAGAGAGAGAGAGAGAGAGAGAGAGAGAGAGAGTCATGGAATCCACCGAAGTCTCCCCTACCTGATGATTCACCACTTGATTCCATTGAATTTGGATTTCCATATCCTTTATGGTTTCAATATCACATAAAGTCAAATAATGGTTGTCCTTTGACCATTCTTGCCTTTGACCTCATTTTTTTGAAATAAAATAACAGCTATTATGATGATTGTTATTTGTCTTCATAGTAGGAAATTGCTAGATAAGCATATAATTTGGTTGTTGCTGTTTGCAAAGTAAAATATTATTTTTTGAATTCACGCTGAGATTACAAATAATATTTGAATAACATGAAGAATAAAAATGTTAAGCAATGGCCATCATAATGGAGTAACTACTATCCAAAAGACAGGCTCCTAAACCATTACGATTGGATCGAATTATTTTGTATCAGATCATTTCAAGTTTGAATTATTCTATCATTGAGGCTAAATCATAATCCTAAATCATCATATTACGATTAATCGATGGGTCATACTTTTTTTTTAAAGTAATTTATCAATGATTAATTTAATTCTTTCTTTCTATCCTTTTTTTACTCATTTATTAGCCTAAATATTAGAGTAGCTGCTCACAAAGTTATGATATAATTAAATACCAACAGAAATAATAAGGCTAAACTACATAATTAATCCCTGTACTTAAGAGGTTGTGTCTTTGATCCTTGAACTTTAAAAAGTTATAAAAAAAATCCTAAACTTTTTTTTGTATCACTTTGATCCCTACCATTAAATAGAGAGACGTCATTTATTTTTATCATATATGACACCAAACGTAGCAGCACGCATGACATCCGAGTGACAAAATAAATTTTAAAATCCATAATTAACCATTAATTCTTTATTTAATAATTTAAAAAATTAAAAAAAATAAAAAAATCTTCCTTCCCTTTGATTTACCCTAACCTTTGAGTGCTTACATACCTGCTATGCTCCCTCTTAGAGTAAATCAGAGCGAAGAAGATTATTTTTTTTATTTTTTTAAATTATTAAATAACGGGTTAACGAATTAGTTATGGATTTTAAATTTATTTTTTCACTTGGATGCCACGTGTGCCGCTACGAATGCTACCACATAGAATAAAAATAAAAGTCATATTTTTTATTTAATGGTAAGGATCAAAGTGATACAAAACAGAAAGTTCAGGATTATTTTTATAACTTTTTAAAGTTCAAGGACCAAAGTGACATAACCCCTAAATACAAGGGTTAATTTTATATTTTATCCAAATAATAATTATAAATATAAAAATTAAGTAATATAATTAATAATAGTCCATCAAATTATATTTTTAAAATTAAACAAACATCAATATCAAATTGTCAATAAAATTATAAAACAAAATTAGTAAATATTGAAAACATGTTAAATTTTATAAAAAAAATAAAGTCATGCTTAATTTTACTTTTCTACCGCATCTTTTAAGGATGTTCGCTATTGATCCTTTAATAATATTTAACTTGTAATAATATACTTTTAGTCCCTTCATTTTTTGAGGCTCATTTGCATCAACTATATTATATATTAAAGAATATAAAGATAAAAACATTAATTGCGTAAACAATCCATAAAATTATATAATTCCATCTAGATAAAATTATAAATTTTAAAATAAATAAAATTAAAATATATCTTATATTTAAATAACTAATTATGAGTGATGATTGAAACTTATATATTTCTTAACCAATATTATTTTCAAATCATTTCACCCATGATCCAATCTGAAAATTTTGAATTTATTTCATGTTTACTTTAGAAAAAGTAAAATTCTAACCATTTTTTTTTTTTTGAAGAAAAAGTCTTTGCGCATTGCGCGCGTTGAGGATGTGCGCACTACACACAGTGATGCACGAACGATCGTATATGTGCCGAAGATATTTTTATCCTTTTTACTCATGGTCAACCACTACGTGCAATGCATACATTCCTACACCATGCATAGTGCAGAGTTTTGGGATGAGTTAAGGCCGGATTTATGAGCCGGTTAGGTTTCTACCATCTTTATATAAAACTTTATTATAACGATCTATAGGCTGATTGCTAGTAAATCTACCTTGGTGGACACCGTACCAATGGCCAAACTTCATCATGCATGCTGTGCGTGCTCTACCACATCCTTTGGCCATCCCACATGCTTGAATGCTTTTGTGGTCCAATGCAAACACACTGAATTTTCTCTTGCATGAATAGACATTGATCATGATCAACCATTTTTGGCCAAGGGCCATCGATTGGCCGATCCAGATCCATGATCCAAAAAAGCAGCAAAAGCCTAGGCAAAGGCATGTGCCACCTTCCTTGTGGGTCACTTTGGAAACCCTTGGGGGGCATGGACTCAATCATAACCGACCCACAAAAAGAACATCCCCTAGCACCACATAAAGAAAGCACAAGCTCTTTAGCTACAGTAACCTCACATGTTAACCAAGAATACCCATCTGAAGCCAGAACAACCCCCAACCCATTTACCTACCCTCATGGCCTTTGGACCCCCAGGACAAGCCCCCCTTTCTACTCCCCTTCCTCTCTGGCCATGCCATGCCATGCCACTCTCGCAAGGCACCGGACAAAAAGACATGCATCATAACGTGCCCCTCAAGCAAATGGCCACCTCCATGTGAGCCTCATGACTCGGCTCCCTTGGATTCATTACTCCCACCCCCATCTCTCACTCTACCCTCTTGGAACATGGATGGTTGATAGCCGCTGACCAACTACAAAACAAAGGATTATTGCCCCCCCGTTACGCATTCCCTCCAGGCCCCCTGCTCCAAATCTCTAATTTTATATTATATATAATTATTCTTTTATTGTACAAAATAAACATGAGCATTTATGGTACAGTGGGAACACCAATGATAATATAAATTTAATTTAAATTAATTGAGATCGATTATATAAATTTTATTTTTTTATTTAGCTTAAATATATATATTTTTAAGATATTATATTTTAATTTTAATTTTTTTTTGTCTTCTCTAATCTAAATTTTAATTTATCTTTCTCTTATCTAAATTTGGCAGGATGGCTTTGGCCTTCTGACTCTTCTGTTTCTTTAGCTGAACTTTATGTAGTTTGGGCATGTATTTTTTATGCTACTTGCATTCTTCATTCTCATTATCTCTTCATTGGGGGACTCCCTTACTGTCATCCGATGGCTTCGATAGGGTTATTGTGATTATGTTTCAAGTAACCCTCTAGTTCTCTACTCCATGATATCTGGTCTATCCTTTGGAAAGTTCACACAATACAGATCCGTCATGTTCATCAAAAAGCTAACTCTACAGCTGATTGGATGGTAACACCTATGGCTTATCATTTTGGATTTTGGATACGAGAGCAAAGAAAACTTTACCTTATTGCATTAAAGCAAGAATAGTGCGATCATCAGCTTGCACAAAAAAAAAAAATGAAAAAAAAAAAAAAAAAAAAAAGGGATAGGACGTTAATAAGGTCGTGATCACCAAAGGCCGGAGATCAATTTGTCGTGTCGTTAGGAACGTTGGAAAAAAAAAACAGCAGCAGAGACGGAAAGGAGCGCTCCAACGCAATTCTCCCCCACCCTCTCCACTCATTGCTACATTCCTTCCATCAGGGGATGCAGGGAAGTTCTAGAAGGAGGGCTCTGGCTAGAAATGGTGTGGTAGCTGGCTCTGTCTGGGAGACAAGGATGAGAATGGATGAAGTGAAGGGTGGGATCAAGGTGTTCAATGACGACCAGAGCCACAACGTTGATGGGAATGCCGACGAGGATGGGCTTAGAGCGCACCCAAGGCTGAGGCGAAACCAGAGCGACACCGTCGCAACGGAGAGGAGGAAGAGGAGGAGTTGGCGGCCGCCTGAGCCGGCAGCCAATGGCTCGATGGAGAGAAGATCGATTCAGCTGAGGAAAGCTAAATCGGACTTGTCGAATTCTCCGAGGATTCGTAAGGGTAATTGTGAGGAAATTGGAGAGGAAAAGGTTTGCTTTGGGTGGCGTGGGGAATGGCGACGGGGGTGGGGAGAAAGAGGTGCCACTTATGGATGATGGGCGTGACAATGGTGGCGATGAAGGAGAGGAGGTTGAGATGGAGATAGAGGAGGAAACGAAGAGCTTGATGATAAGGAAATGGATGTGCCAGTCGAGACACCACCAAAGAGTGTGGAGGACGATGACGGAATTAATAAAATCCCTCTCGAGAAGCCGAACAATGTTGAGGAGAAGGAGAGAATCAATCGGATCAATGAGATACCGCTGCCGCCGAAAGCAGAGAAGAAGCTGATGCCGCCGGGGAATCACCGGGGAATTCATCAAGATTACATAAATCCAACTCCTGGTAAGCTGTTCTTCGTTGTTGCACAAAGAACTTAAAAAGAGAATTTTCTTTTTTGCTCTCTCTGTCTCTTGTTATAATCCATTTCTAATGGTTCCTGGTGACTTTGATTTCTTTGGATTTTGGCTTTTGCTGCTCAGCAGTTGAGGTAGAAGAAGAACTCATTTTTGTGAGCACATCTGGGACCCAAAACAGAATGCAGAACATTGGTAGGACTTGTCATTATCACAGATATTTTTAAAAATTATGCTTTCCATCTCCTTTAACCATGGAGTAATTTGTTGATTTGTTCAGTGAATTTGGTGATGTGGAGAGATGCATCGAAATCGGCATTCGTCTTTGGTTTTGGGACCTTCTTCCTCATCTCATCTTCCTATGCCAAGGATCTGAACTTCAGGTGAGTTATTTAGACTCAAACCATAACACTTCATGAAAAAATAAAAAACAGAGAACAGACAATAGCACTAACTCCTTTTTAAAAATTTTAATTCTGCAGCATAATTTCAGCAATTTCCTATCTGGCTCTTATCTATCTCGCTTTGATTTTCTTTGTCAAGTCCATTCTACGAAGGTAATTTCCCGAATTATCCCACAAAACCAATCACGAAATTTTCAAATCCCTGTCCCCGTACAAATTATGAGAATGAAACAGGGGAGCTGCCATGGAATATGATGAAGGGGATGAAATGTGCTTGGTAGGAGAGGAGGAGGCTATCTGGCTACTGAGGCTGCTCCTTCCTTACATAAACGAGCTACTGTTAAAGCTCAGAGCTCTTTTCTCTGGTGAGCCTGGGACAACTGGGAAGGTAATATTTTTACCTCTGTTCTCTGCTTTGCTTCCCTCTCCTTTTACCACCCAAAGGCTTCTTCTAATGGAGGGACGTGTCTCTGGCAGCTGGCAGTGCTTCTATTTGTGATGGCCAGGTGCGGAGGCTCCATTACGATATGGACATTGGCCAAACTGGGTAAGTTCCGGATTGGAGTACAGAGGATCACTAAATTCCAATTTACCTTGCAGTAAAAAGGGAGAAGAGAATCCTCCTCTGATTGTTCTATTCTGCTTGTGACTGCCGCAGTGTTCTTCGGAGTTTTCACCATCCCAAAAGTCTATTCCTCCTATTCAACTCAGCTGGCAAGATATGGTAAATATGAAAGCTCTTGATCTGGTTAAAGTTGATCATAGATTGGTACAGAATATATAGTTCTACAGAGGAACAATGTTACAAGGTAGTCGGAAGCAGTTCTTTTTCTAACTTGCACCACCCTTTAATCTCTTTGGCCAAGGTGCCAAATGGCTCTTTTATCCTTTTTCACGTGCAACGGGCCATGTCCATGAGAGGGGCCCTAGCTGTGTGCTATTAAGTCCACACGCTTCGTTTCATTTGGTTGTGTGCAATGCCGTCTTGCTTTCACTTTAATGCACTAAAGAAGATCATATTCTGAAAATCATTCATATTTTGTGACCAAGTGATCCTGATAGCACGCATAGTTTAATCAAATTTATGTTTGCAAATGGTCATTGTTAAATAGAACTTGGAAATTTGAAAGAAAAGATGCATCGAAATAAACATCAAGTTGATTCATGTCATAGAAATCTGCATTTAGTATATGATTAAATGCTAGAGTGTTCATGGCCAATTTACCATCCTTGGAGCCTTTATTCTCATGTAGTATGCTAATTCTTTAAGCTGATGTTTTTTTTTGAGAGTAAAAAGCTGTGAGGAGATTTCTTCAAGCTGATGTCAGGGTGAAATGTTAATATAAGCCTAAAAGGGAATAGAATGGAACAACTTTTCCCAGAAAAGTGGCTCCACTGACAGCCTAGCACACCTTTTGTTTCATTACTTCTCTTGTCTTTTTAAAGTTGAGGCATTGCTGTATAATCCTTGCCTTCCTTTCTGCTCTACACCTCCACTATATCTCCACCAGAAGTTACCAACCAAAACTCAAATTTAATTTAAGGCCAAACAGATCATTTTATTTGATGCCTTACTATAGTCTATATATTGAACTTTTGTTTCAAATTGTTTCCATAAACTTCAGGCAAATTTTGGTTGGAGAGATTTAGAGATGGATGGGAGACATGCACCCACAAGAAAGCAGTCGCTGCAGCCACCTTCACCCTCATATGGAATCTCTCCTCCACCGTTGCTCGCATTTGGGCCGGTGGGCATTTCTTTAACCATATTATAAGCTCTTCCATTTGAAGATCCATAATATTAATATTGCTTGCCTTGCAATCTTCTATTAATGCATGTCTCTTGGGCAGTGTTCATGCTGGCCGTGGCATTCAAAGTTTACCAGCAATGCATAGTGGAAGAGTGGAACGCACAAGAGGAGGTGGTGGAGGAAGAAGGACAAGAGGATTCCAAGCCAGGACTACACCGACAGAGAGGTGGGCCAAGTCCCAGTGAGGTGAAGATAAAGAAAGGGGTCTAACAGTAGGGGATAGAAAAGAAGAGGATGGTTTTCATGGCCATGGCCCCAATTGGAAGGACACCGTAGAGGAGAAGAGGGGAGGGTGGGAAGTGTCAGAATTTTTTTTTTTTTTAATCTTAAGAGAGAAACCACATCAGAGTCATTAGATCTCTCTTCATGCCAGCCCATGTGATCCCTTCTTAATTGATGGAGGCTAAGCATAATATTTTGTACAGTGAATCAATTCGGTTTTCATCTTTGGATTTGCCTAAGGAAAATTATCTGTCGAATTTGATAAAAGATTATAAGGATCCTTTCTTTTGTCTGCTATATACTTCATCATCAATCACCGGCCATCCAACCGATGTTAATTACACGTGAATTTGGTCATTTCTCTGCTTACAGATTGATTAAATGAGAATGAGGTTTGAGAGTAGTATGTTGGATGCTGATCATGCTACATACAAGAGTTGCGCATAACGAACGTTCTTTGGGGAACTGCTAGTATATGGCAAAGGATGCATCATCCCTCGTTTCCATGGAAACTCTAATCAATAATCACCGTGGTTTTGAAAATCGGACCGGCCGATAGAACCAGTTCAACCAAAAATCAATCATTAGTTCATCTAATTTTATTATTAAAGTTAATTTTTATATGATCGATAAAAATCAAAAAATTTATTTAATCGATCGGATTACGAAGAACAAATCCAACCCTGATTTTATACTTTTGTTTTGATAAGCGAAAAAATTAAAAGAATATTTGAGTGATTAAGGAAGAAGACCAATACACAAGTGATCATGGGTTTGAACTCTATAGCTTGCATATTTTGTAGTTGAAAAAAAGGTTACATTTTTATTTTTTAGATTTTTAATTTTTCACTTGAATTGATATTTATATGTTATTATTTTTATATTATTAAATTAAAATTTAATTAGGATATCATTCGGTTCAATTGAATCAGTTTATTCGATCGAATCGATTGACCCATGATTCAAATGTCAAACCAGTTTATTGTTCAATCTGATTTTTTATATAAAATAATATAAAATTATATTTTAGTTTTATATTATAATATATAATAATATAAATATAAAATATATTTTATATTAAAATATATTTTTATATTATAAAATATAAAACTATAATTTTAATAAAAATGTAATTTTTAATTTATAAAAATTAAAAATATAGTTTAAAATATTAAATTACATTTTTTTTATTAAAAACGTAATCTTCTTTTTAAAATCTACTGTAGTCTTTTTTTTTTTTTTTAGTAGCGCAGCCCTTTTATATTTGCTCAAATGATATACGTTAATGCATGACAGCATGATATACTGCATCACCCTAAATTACTGATAATTTGGCATTTTTTTTTGGTACAGACGGTGATCATACTAACCTTGTACGACTCAACCTAAAAATATTAGAGTATAAAATTTGCTTAAGAGCAAGGGAACAGGGTTATCCTAATTCTATATCCAAAATTTATATGATGGGCCACAGCAGCCGCCATCCAATCTGCGGCAGAATTAGTTTTTGGTAGATGTGCTAGATGTGGAACTGTGAGAACTCTGTAGTGTAGTTCGAATATCATAGAGAAGAGGATTGGAGGGTACATGATCGTAAAATTTCGTCCAAAACTATCGGATAATAGAAAGAGAGGCGCTTCCTTAAAGCTAAGAATCCTGACTAACCCCGAAAAAAATAAGACTCACCACTCTTATGCCCAGCAAAGGCAGGAACAACCCCATTCACATGTACGCATGACCATTGCACATAACTTCGTTTCCTGGCGGTTTGTGATTTTTTTTAATTTTATTTTATCTCAACAATTATCATGCATGCTGAACTACTCATAGCTGCTTAGTCTCCTGAACAAGCAGCGGTGTATAGCAAGGTTAATGCAACCTTACATACGTGATAGAAAATAACTAAAAAAAATAAAAATGGCAACTAGAAATAAGAAAGGAAAATATCTAATAAAATATATTTTGATGAGATCATACAATTAAAAATCATCTTTTTTATTCTCTTACCATCATTATACAGAAATAAATAAATAAGAAAAATAATTTTAAACCATATAGAAAAAAAAATAGGATAACATCATAGCAGAAAATCAACACAGTAACAAATTAGACAAAAAAATAGAAATCCAACTGCAAATGGATAAAAAAATTATTATAATATTCATGAGAGTAATAAATATGGAAAAAGTATCAAAAAAAAGTTGCACACAAATAGAAAAAAAAAAACTATGTTTAATATTATTTTTATATATCATAATTTAAAATTTATATTTATTTTTTTTTTGCTTTTTTTCTTTTTGATGTAAGCTTTAGCTGAACGTTGACAAGTAAATGAGATGTATAAAAAAGAATATGAATAATGGTTGCCATGCCCTGCATTGATTTGTACATGTCCTAAATCAATATTAACTAATTAATCATGCTATTAGTTTTTTGTGGGGTTCAAATAAGTATACATATTATGATGTTAATCTGATAGTTGAAAGAAACAATTATGCTGCTATATCAACCCAACATTCAATAACTATTACGTGGAGGATCTTCACTCTATTTATCTTTGATTTATGGCTTCCACCGTCATTTTCTCTCTTTAAATTGTCTCTAAAAGAAATTAGGCTTCATGTTCGCTGTCATTGATGGTCAAAAATAAAACCCACTCATTACTATAGCTAATGGTGAGTCGCGATCATATCTTCAAGGACCAAGGCAATTATTTATAAAGGATTATATTAAGAATAATGATTATTAAAAGATAACAACTAATTAATTAACAAAATCAATACAGCAGAAAAAGCAATCCAGGAATCCGAATCCATCATGCAAACTGGTTTTATCTTTTTTTCTTATATTATAATAGCAATAATTTTTATAAATTCAGGATTAGAATAATTTATCTCTTATCAAGCACAGGCTGTATCAAAGATTACAATACGTCCACTGAGAGTATAAACTATCTAATTATTTGCAAAGTTAGGGGTCTAATCTTTCATACTACGATCTACCTCTCTTAGGCACGTACGGTATACTAAGATTATGGCACGTCGATAGAGGGTGCAGGTCGTGTATGCCAAATCAAAACCTTGATCAGAAAAATAACTTAAAAGATATATGAAAGAAGAGCATAATTTTTATTGCATAGAAATTAAGTACAAAAAGAGAGATAAAACCTGGTTACATGATTCATCATCATCTCAAGTTAAAGGAATCTAGCCGTGCATTACTGCCACCAGCATCCCCTCCATAATTCCCCTCTTCCAAGCCTAAATACAATGATCTAAACAAAAGAAAAATAAAATAATTTCTATAGAAACTTTTTCCTTCGGACTACCGCATGGGGTCCTCCTTTTATAGAGCTCGTCTAGGGCTTCCTCTTAGTCAAAGTTGAAGTTAATCGAGCTCAAGATCTGTCAGATTTTGTGAAAAAAACTCCTTAGCCATCTATTCTACATCACAGGCCTTAGCTTGCATCGAGAATCATACGAAATCATCTCTTCTTTCCTTCTTGGGCAAATAGAGTCCCGATTTGAGTGCCATATGCACCGTAAGACTCCAAAAATTGAGCTCTTCCCATCTATGGGCTTCTTTTCTCAAAACATCAATAAAAAGTATCAATTCTTAATAAATTTAAGTAATAAATATTTATTTTATGGTTAAATTAAGATAATTAATAGACTTATCACGCCCTCCAACTTAATCATTGGTAGTCCCTTAGCAATGTAAATAAAATCCTATGTCACTTAGATTCTCCTTTGCAAAATTAGATCTAAGCTTAAGGTTGAAAGAAGCTAGCCTGTATCACTAACTAAGCATTGAGTTTATGAAGTAAATTTCATAGTCAAAACTATCAAAAACTTTCTTAGAGTTCATCCATAGATCTATAGCACTTATGGCTAACTTAGTATTTCGATACTAGCTTGTAAGAAATAATGGTATCATCGCTTATCACCTACTTTGATCAATTTTCTATACATCCTCAAATTAAGCACATGAATTAAGATAGCTTTCATACTGCTTGATTTTTTTTAGCGATATCTTCACACTATCCACTTTTTGATGCGAACAATAACACCTACTTAGGCGAAGGTGCCCGGTTAATCAATGGGAAACCAATGTTTAGACTTACTTTTTTTCTTAATCAGGGAGGTTGTTGGGACCCTCTTTCGATAAATGCCGTAATCTATGGTAATCGGGTAGAGTTCTACTAGTCTTTATGTTGTGCACCATAAAGTACTAGTAAACCCCATCCAATTGCCATAAATCACTAGCTCAAAAATTCATCCCGATAAAAACCTTTCAACCTGCTCAATTTATTTATACATTTCTTAAATCATCACTCAACTTAATTTATCCTGCTCCGATAAGAATAATATTTTTATATTCTACTTTGCCAAATGTATAAATAACATCCATATTAATGTCACACACAACTAAATGATCACATTTACATTTGAATTCACAATTCAAAACCATTTCATATATTCAAATCAAGTCTATAGTACATCACCAAGTTACAACTATATACATCCATACATACATGCCATCACTCATCTCCATATACATATGCTTCTAGATATATTTTTCATCCAATTTATATTTCTCCAAGCTAACATATGTTACAAAATATACAACTACAAATTCCAATTCAAAACCAAAGCTAAGGCCAACCTTCTAATCCTGCATCAAGCTCACTGATCTGAAATGAAATATACCAATAACAGAGGGGTGAGACGGAAGTCCCATTGACTAGATAACCATTGAACCATGGGAAAATTGAGAACAAAAATCACCATTTCATAATATTATCATCATATAGCATGAATAAATCAAGGTACACTATTCACGTAAAATAATCTGCAAGTGTACAGAATCGTAATAAGTAGTAAAGTATTTTTAGAAAAGGATATCGAACCTACAGAAATTAATTATGTTATTGAATACCAAAATTCACTAAATTAATTACTATTTGAAAAATCAAATATAAACGGGACGTTCTTCTATAAAATTATTTAATCTAAAAATTAACAAAGTATAAAATTTAAACATGTAAAAATATGATAAGAATAGATCTAGAGCGATTGATTTCACCTAACAAATCTCACATAATTTATTTTCTTAATTATTAAATTCTAATAATTTATGTTGATGATTAAAATTTTTTTAATTATCCAATATCTTCTCTCGAATGATATCAAAAATATCTCCAACTAATAACTCCATATCTCTATGTAAATTTAATTAATTGGAGACTCATTACCTACTTTGAACTTTTTAAAAATCATATTAATCGCGGTAAAGTATCTCTACTTTCATTCAACTATAGTGTTTAATTCTAGATCTAAAATAACAAATCACCTCTTAGTCTCATTGTAATTCAATTGATTAAACAATAAATTATAAGAATTAATCATAAGAAATAACAAATCACTTTTTGGTCTCATTGTAATTCAATTAATCAAACAATAAATTATAAACATTAATCATAAGAATTTAACACTCAATCATGAAAATATTAAAAAAAATAACTAATAAAATAAATTATGTGTTCATTGATAGATTACATCAATGCTCTAGAAAAAAAAAATTAGTTCATAATAAAAGCAAAAAGAAAACTAAAGAAACTTATGTTTTTCATTGGACATGTAGCTCTCACTTCTGTTCTTCAGATCCCCCTCTCATTGAAAAACTCTAATAGTCTCCAGCTTTATATTTGGATGCAAACCATTGCCTCCTTTTTATATTTGAAATGCCGATGCTATACCGTGTTGAATACGATGAAAAATTACCGACTAAGAGTCCTTTCCCGGATAACTACCGCATTGCCAACTCATCAATGCATGTTCCTCTCCTCTTTGAAAATATGGCATTGGAATCCTCATCGCCTGTGAGTCTTCACGCCGCCAGCTTATTGCATAAAGGAGTCCCCACAAACCACCTCATCAACTCTTCATGGTAGAGTCCTTTGGCCATTGCTTTTTTTTATTATTTTCCTTCAAAATAAAATGAAAAGTAAATAAAAATAAATAAATATAATTTAAAATAAATTAAAAACTAGCTAATGTTGTTATGAAAGTATATAAATTAAATGATCGAATTTACGCTTATCAAATACCCCTAAACTTATACTTTGCTTGTCCTCAAGCAAAGAAAATAAAAGAAGAATCCTAAAACAAAAGATTAATTGTTCAAATAGAGCCTAAAAGATTTAGCACATGCCATGATTTAAATAAATTATCCTATGCAACTCAAGTACAAAAGTTAATACAAAATTTGGTCTTACCTCATATTCAATTCTTCCACTCATGAGCATGCATCATTCTCACTTCATTATTCACTTTCTGAATAATTTTATGCAAAACATGTAAATACAATGGATCTCTAATAAGTGTATGTATCTACTTCATAGACTTGCTCTTTAAATTAACTCTCCACTAATGTAGATAAAAGTTAACACCAAGGATCAATAGGTCTTTATAAGCTTGTAACGTAAGGCTAGGGTCAGGGCTACAAAAAAAGGGTAAGATATATCAAAGTAACTTAAATCAATATACCCATGGCATAAAGAGCATAGTAGTGTCACTCATAGTGGCTCATACAAAGCTTTCATCAAGCACCCCTTTTTTTTTTAAACAAGAGCAGGGCTATAAACACCACATCTCTGATTTCGGCTTCCATTAGCGTATATAAAAACATGTAAATCATTCAGTGGTTTAGCTACCCCATGGAGCCATTCCATGTCTTTCACAATGACTTCTTCAACAAAAGTATCAACATCAAAGTGTGTCAATTTCCTGTATTTAATCATGTCATAAAAGATCAAAGCATTTCCATTTGATGAATCAGTACCATCTTCCCATTTTTCATTTCATTTTTTTATCTGCTTCTTGCACCCTATCTGAGTTTGAGATTATCACATTCTTTTCAATCCTTGCATTCCCTTATATTTATATTTTCTCATTCTAATAGGATGTATATATTAGCTTTGTTGCATCATAAAAGCTAAAAACTTGATAGATGTGCAGTAAGGGAAAGATTTGCTTCAAAGAAGGATTTAATGATACCAATATCCTCCTAGTAATTTTTGAAAAGATATGCCTTGATGAAGAACTCTTTTGCAGATACAGAAATTATCTCAGATCCAAAGTTATATGCAGTAGAAAACCTCCATCTGACCTTAGAAGATTTAGAAGTATCTTCTTCTTGAATATATAGACTCACATAGAAGCAATATATAGTTTCTTTTTTGCCTCAACTCATGACAACCCCAATACAGTAGTGTCCACTTTCATTGCTTTTACATTTGCTCCTTTTGACTTTTCACTGAATGAGATGACCTTTTTTTTTTACACCCCCAAACTTATTTCTTGTTGTGCATGGAGTGTGATAGAAATTTTTCATACTCATACCTCTTATAAATTTATTTTAAGCTCTTATAACCATAAGGTAAGTATCAACTAAGTTCCATTGAAAGGTAAAGATATATGTATATAAGTTCAATAGGGTAGGAATCATATGGATTAAACAAGAAAATATTTAAAAGGCCAAAATATAAATTTTAAAAGCTCAAATGGGTGACTAAAGATATAATGATAAATGGGTTAGGCTTTTAGGCTCAACCAATCCAAAGATGGCCTATATCATTTCCTTGGTAAACTTTACCTAGGATTTCGTCTCAAGTAATTCTCAAGCAAGTTTTAGATTAGTTGAGACCATAAATATTTATAAAGTTTTCATAAAATATCTCTAGACATGCAAATAATTAATGATCATGATAGACATCTAATGAATAAAGAAAAATCATATTAAGTAAAAATAATTTAAGTACTAACTAATCAACTCAATCACTTAGAATTCTTCCTAAAAATCATAACTTGTTTCAACCATTATCATCATTGGCTCTATAAAAAATAAATAAACAAAAAAAATTATTTTTATTATTTATTTATTATTTATTATTTATTTATAATTTTTAATTTTATAATTTTTAAACAATCTAAATAAACTAAATATATTTAAACAGAGAATACGTAACCCATGACAAGCAAACTAACATAAATTAACCAAAGCAATCAAACAAATAACTAAACCTATTATGCAACACACCAAAAATTAAACTCTCCTCCCCCAAACTTAAATCTTGCATTGTCCTTGATGAAAAAGAAAAAAAAAGAGAATTAATAAAAATAATAAAGCAAGAAAAGTAAGTGATACTCCTCTAGTGTCAATGAATGTCATCTTAAAGTGCACCACTAGGAGAGACTCCTCCGTCAATATTTGGGGTTGTCAAGGTCAAAGGATACTTTTTGCTTGTAAAAATCTCCATCGATGTATGGTTTAAGGCATTGCCCATTCACTTTAAATGTTTTCTTGGTCTCATATTGTACTTCAACTGCTCCATAAGGATAGACTTTAGTTACCACAAACGGTCCTGACCATCGAGATCATAGCTGTCTTGAAAAAAGTTAAAATCTTAAGTTAAATAATAGAACTTTTTGCTCAACTTCGAATTCCTTTCTTAAAATATGCTTATCATGCCATCTCTTAGTTTTATCTTTATAAATTTGAGCATTCTCATAAGCATTATTGCGAAACTCATCCATCTCATTGATTTGCAGTAATCTCTTCTTGCCAGCTGCTTGTAGATCAAAGTTAAGTATCCTTGTCACCCAATAAGCCCTGTGTTCTAGATCCATTGGTAGATGACATGCTTTTCCATAAACAAGACGATATGGTGACATCCCAATCGGTGTTTTGAATGCTGTTCTATAGGCCCATAAAGCATCATCTAATTTTCTTGCCCAATCTGTACGAGAGATATTCACGATCTTTTCCAATATATGCTTTAATTCTTAATTAGGTACCTCGACTTGTCCACTCGTTTGAGGATGATATGGTGTCGCCACGTGATGTGTAACTTCATACTTAGTCAGTAGTGCTTCAAATTGGTTATTGCAAAAATGCTTACCACTATCATTGATTATTGCCCTTGAAGTGCTGAATCGGAAGAAGATATTCTTTTGTAGAAAATTCACCACAACTCTCGCATCATTAGTCGATGAGGCTACTGCTTTCACCCATTTGAAGACATAATCTATAGCCACCAAAATAAATTTGTTAGAATATGATGACTAAAAAAGGACCCATGAAATCTATACCCCAAACATCAAATAATTCAATGACTAAAATATTGTTTAAAGGCATATCATGTTTCCTAGAGATATTTCCAACTCTTTGACAATGATCACATAAATTAACAAATGAAATGAATCTTTAAAAATAGATGGCCAATAAAACTCAGATTGTAGAATTTTTGCTTGTTTTTGCACCACCAACTTCCAATGAGTGACAATGCCTAAGTATGTTCTCCATCTCCTCCTCAGGCACACATCTTCTGATTATCTGGTTCGCACAGTGCCGGTATAAAAAAGGTTCTTCCCAAAAATAATATTTCAAGTTAGAGAAGAACTTCTTCTTTTGTTGATATGTCATATTGGGAGGTAGAATTCACGACACCAAGTAGTTGACTATATCGGCGTACCATGGAACAACTTGTATAGCCATCAAATGTTCATCCAAAAATGCTTCATTTATTTGTAATTCCTCCATACCTAGAAGCTCCATTCGAGATAGATGATCTGCCACCAGATTTTTAGTACCTTTCTTGTCCTTAATTTCTAAGTTGAATTCTTGTAGAAGCAAAATCCATCGAAGCAATCTTGGTTTAGCATTCTTCTTGGTCAGCAAATACTTCAAGCAGAGTGATCGGTATAGACAATCACCTTTGAACCCATCAAGTAAGAACAAAATTTATCAAAAGAAAAAATAACTGATAATAATCTTTTTCAGTAGTGGCATAATTTAGTTGAGTTTCTATTAAGGTTCTACTTGCATAATAAATAACATAAAAATGTTTATCTTTTCTCTGCCCTAAGACAGCCCCTATAGCATAATCACTGGCATCATACATTAATTCAAATGGTAAATTTCAATCTGGTGATACAATTATAGGTGCTGAAATTTTTTTTTTTCAGTATTTCAAAAGCATTCAAGCATTCATTAGAAAATTCAAAACGAGTAAAATCAACAAATTGCAAAGAGGTTTAGTAATTTTAGAAAAATCCTTAATAAATTATCGATAGAATCCGACGTGTCCCAAAAAACTTTTATGCCCTTCACATTGGTTGGTAGTTGGAGTTTTTCATTGACTTCTATTTTTGCTCTGTCAACTTCAATTCCCTTAGAGGAAATTCGATATTGGCCCAGCACTATCCCCTCCTCTACCATGAAGTAGCATTTTTTTCAATTTAAAACTAAAGTTTTTTCCTTGCATCTCTGCAAAACTGAAGATAAGTTAGACAAGCAATTATCAATAGAATATCCAAAGACAGAGAAGTCATCCATGAAGACTTCTAAAACATTTTTCATCATGTCCGAAAAGATGGACATCATGCATCTTTGAAATGTGGCTGGCATATTGCAAAGGCCAAACGATATCCTTCTATATGCAAATGTTCCATATGGACAAGTAAAAGTGATCTTCTCTTGATCTTCAGGTGCAATGGCTATTTGATTATAATCAGAGTACCCATCCAGAAAATAGTAGTAAGTATGTCCTGCAAGTCTCTCTAACATTTGATCAATAAAAGGTAAGGAAAAATGATCTTTTCGGATTGCATTATTAAGTTTTCTATAATCTATGCATACTCTCCATCCCGTGACCGTCCTGACTGGTATAAGTTCATTATTATCATTCTTGATTATAGTTATTCCACCTTTTTTGGTACAACTTGTATTTGACTTAACCATGCACTGTCCAAGATAGGATAAATAATTCCAGCATCTAATAGCTTTAGCACTTCTTTATGTACCACTTCTTGCATTGATGGATTCAATCTTCTCTGAGGTTGAACAATCGGTTTATATTTATCCTTCATTAAAATCTTGTGTGTGCAAATTGAAGGACTAATTCCTTTGATGTCAGAAATGGTCCAACCCAAAGCCAATTTGTGTTTCCTTAAGATTCTAAGCAATTTTTTCTCTCTATCATTCAAAGAATTATTAATAATAACTAAAAAAGTAGAGTCTTGGCCTAAGAAAGCATACATTAAATTTGATGGAAGTTGTTTTAGCTCAAGTTTAAGTGGTTTCTCTGGTGGAGATGTTGGCTGATATGATTTTAAGTCTTTCACTTTTGGTTGCATTGAAAGAGAAAAAATTGGTGTAGCCTCTAAATATCTTTCACACTCTAACTTTTCATCATCAAATTCAATAGGTGTAGAGTGAGTAAGACATACCTCAAGTGGTAGCTTTAGAAAATTTTCTACATAAGTCTCGTCAGCCATGATCACATCTCGGTCACTTATTTGAAAACAAGAATGTGCCTCAGAAAAAATTTCATAGGCTTAAGTACATCAAAAGTGACCTCATCCTCTCTAACCCTTAAAACAAGTTTTTCTTGCTGGACATCAATTAAGGTTCTGCCTGTCGCAAGAAAAGGTCAATCCAATATTAAAGGGATCTCTTTGTCCTCCTCCATATCAAGAACAATGAAGTCAGCCAGAAAGATGAACTTGTTAACTTTCACTAATACATCCTCAATGACTCCTCTCAGGTATTTTATAGATATGTCTGGCAATTGTAAAGAGATGATGGTTGGATTTACTTCTCCTAAACCCAACTTTTAAAAACAGAGAGAGGCATTAGATTAATACTATAACCCTAAGTCACATAAAGCTCTATCAAAATAAAAATTTCCTATAGTTCAAGGGATAGCGAAACTCTCTGGATCTTGCAGCTTAGGTGGTAGCTTCTTTTGTAAGATTACACTACTCTTCTTTGTCAGCATTACTGTTTTATGTTCCTCCAATTTTTGCTTCTTTGATATAATGTCTTTTAAAAATTTAGCATATTTAGGCATTTGTTTTAAGCTTCAATGAGAGGAATATTAAGATGCAGTTGCTTAAATATACTTAGAAATTTAGAAAACTGTTCATCCACATTATTCTTTTTTAATCTTTGTGGAAAAGGAATTGATAAGTCATATATTAAAGGAGAATAAGTCTCAAAAGTAACTTCCTGGATTTTTTGATTTTGAAATTCTTTCATTCTCCTTAGTATTCTTAGCTTGCTCCACTTCTTTCATTTATGACTCAGCTTCCTTCCTCTTGGACTCCTCATTATCCATATTTTCATCTTATTTGGCAATTGTTACTTGTGGCTCCCCATATGTTCGTTCACTTCTCAGTGATATTGCCTTTGCATGTTCTTTGGGATTAGTGATAGTGTTGCTTGGCAAAGTTTCAGCAGTCCTTTCTGTGAGCATGTTTGAGAGCTGATCGATTTGTACCTCAAGATTACGAATTGAAGCTGAGTTGTTTGGATCGCCACATCTATTCTCTACATATACTGTATAAACATATCCTCAAGTGTTGGCTTCTTCTCTTGCTGCAAAAATTGCTGAGGTGGTTTAGCTTGTCCTTGGTTATTTATCCATGAGAAGTTTGAGTGATTCCTCCATCCATGATTGTACATGTTCGAGTATGGATTATTTTGACGTTGAAAAGTTGATACGTAATTTGCTTGTACATAACTTGATTGGGCAAAAGGATTTCCCACTTGGCAGTCGACACTTAAATGATTTCCTCCATAATGATCACAAACATCATTAGTTTGAATAGCATTAACATTTATTTTACCTAGTTGTTGAGACAAATTTGCCATTTGTGCCGCCAATGAAGTTATAGAATCAAGTTCTAAAACTCCAGCTGTTTTTCTTGGCATTGCTCTTTCTGCATGCCATTGATAGTTGTTAGATGTCAATTCTTTCAAAAGTTCATATGCTGCCTCATGAGTTTTACTCATTATAGCTCCATCAGCTGTTGCATCAACCATAGACCTAGTTGTAGCTCCTAGACCATTGTAAAATGTTTGTACTTAAAACCATGCTGAAGGTCATGATGAGGACATCTTCTCAATAGATCTTTGTACCTCTCCCATGCTTCATATAATGATTCACCCTCAAATTGGATAAATGTAGTGATGTCATTCCTTAACCTTGCTATTTTTGCAGAAAGAAAATATTTTGCTAAAAAATTTTGTGCTAACTCTTCCCAAGTAGTGATGATGCCAGACAACCAAGAATTCAGCCAAGCTTTGGCTTTATCCTTAAGTGAGAAGGGAAACAGCCTCAGTCAAATCGCATCATCTGTTACTTTCATTATGTTTAAAGTTATCATAAATTTCTAGAAAATTTGCAATATGGACGTTAGGATCCTCTTGTGCTAATCCTCCGAACTGGACAGTCTGTTGTATCATTTGAATAATGGCCAGCTTGATCTCAAAATTATTGGCTTATATGGCTGGCCTCCTTATGCTTGATGTAGCCCAATTGACCAAGGGCATAGCATAGTCTCGTAACGCCTTGTGCTTCTGATCAGCCATATTAGGTAGAGATATGTTGGCTTCTTTCTTTTCTTTTTATCCTTCTTTTTCTTTTTCTTGAGCTGCCATAAGGTTCTTTCAATCTCGGGATCAAAAGGTATAAGTTCTAATAGTTTAAATCGGGGCATGCACTTTTAAGTAGCAAAATATTTTTAATAATATCCAAAGTAGTAAATATCTAGCTAGTATCAATATCAATAACAAATAATTAATCCCTGGTTACGGCGCCAAAAATTATTCGCATAAAATAATCTGTAAGTGCACAGAATCGTAACAAGTAGTAAAGTATTTTTAGAGAATGGATGTCGAACCCATAGAGATTAATTATGTTATTGAATACCAAAATTCACTAAATTAATTACTATTTAAAAAATCAAATATAAATGGGATGTTCTATTGTAAAATTATTTAATCTAAAAATTAACAAAGCATAAAAATTTAAACGTGTAAAAATACGATAAGAATAGATCTAAAGCGATTGATTTCACCTAACAAATCCCACATAATTTATTCTTATTAATTATTAAATTCTAATAATCCCATGTTGATGATTAAAATTCCTTAATTATCCAACATCTTATCTCAAACGATATCAAAAACATCTCAAACTAATAACTCCATATCTTTATGTGAATTTAATTAATTGGAGACTCATTAATTTTTTTAAAATCACATTAATCACGGTAAAGTATCTCTACTTTTGGTCAACTAATAGTGTTTAATTCTAAATCTAAAATAATAAATTGTAAGAATTAATCATAGGAATTAAATACTCAATCATGAAATTATTAAAAATAAAATAATTAAAATAAATTATGTGTTCATTGATAGATTACATCAATGCTCTAGAAAAAGAAATAGTTCATAATAAAAGCAAAAAAAACTAAAAAAACTTATGTTTTCATTGAAAGCAATTGATGAACACGTAGCTCTCGCTTCTATTCTTCATATCCCCTCGCGTTGAAAAACTCTAATAGTCCCCAGCCTATATCTTAGATGCAAACCGCTGCCTCCTTTTTATATTTGGAAAACTAATGCTATACCGTGTTGAATATGATGAAAAAATTACCGCCTAAGAGTTCTTTCCCGGATAACTGCTACATTGCCAACTCATCAACGCGTGATCCTTTTCTCTTTGAAATACGGCATTGGAGTCCTCACTACCCGTGAGTCTTCACGCCGCCAGCTTATTGCGTGAAGGAGTCCCCACAAACCACCTCATCAACTCGTCTTCACGGTAGAGTCCCTTGGCCGTTGCTTTTTTTATTCCCCTTCAAAATAAAATAAAAAGTCAATAAAAATAAATAAATATAATTCAAAATAAATTAAAAAATAGCTAGTATTATTATGAAAATATATGAATTAAATGGTCAATTTTAGGCTTATCATACACTTTTGAACATGATATCAAAAAATATAAAATATAACTTATGCTTCCAATAATATAACTTTATTTAAAATACTTAAATAATGATTTTTTCTATTGAAAAATAGCTCCAGAAATAAATAGATACACCATTTTGCAATAATCAGAGAAAACTTATAAGTTAGCTTATGCTTGCAATAATATATCGGTACTGAATTACTGTATCAATCATTTTTCTCATAAAAAATAAACCATTTGTATAAAAACCATGTATGCTGCATTGCTTTATAAAATATGTAAATTCTTTTCTGTAGCCCAACCTTTATATTCTTTTCACTTTAATCCCCACAGGGATATGTTTTACCCACTGGCATTTCTTTTTAAAACTCTCCCCCACTAGGGATTTGTTTAGCCCACCAGGCCCTGTTTAAAATACAATGCATGTTTTTCAAATTTTTCCATCGGCATTTCTTTTTAAAACCTTTTCTACTGGGATATACTTGGCCCACATGCCTTTTTAAAACCATATGTAAGATTTTCAAATCTCATGATGCTAAGCTGTGTGTGCTGCCTATAAAATACCACCCTACAGTCACCCTTTGCAGATATACTCTCATCGGGTGTGTGCTTGTTACACAGATCCCCACACTTTGGTGCACCCCTCACTACTCATGCGGTTCACCGGATAAGTGCCTGTATCTTTTTCTGGGCTTCCACCATGCCCCCCTCGAGCATATAGCAACCAACTCAATGCTGAGCTATGATTCTTTGCCCCCATGATTTGCTTGTAATCTGCACCACTAGGCTTGGTTTAGCTTGTACTCACCCTTAGCCATGGAACCATAGTACGATTAGGGATGACAAATTTTTTTGTTTGGTCATTTATCCGATCGGTACTATTTTAATAAGTCAGAAAATCCTCAGTCTAAACAGCTTAATGGGTAAACGGATAAATAGCCATTAATGGCTAAACGGGTAAATGGCCAGGGATGGTATCCTCTTCCCCATCCTTGTTTACTCATTCCAATTAATTTTAATATAATATATTTAAATTATATATTAATATATTAAAAAAAGTAAAATAAATAAAATATATACTAAAAAATCTAGTAAAACACGTTTGAATCTTCTGTTCTCTTTTTTCATCCAACCATTGAATATCAAAGTCAAAACTTTTTATTAGTATTTTTTAAAAATTAATAAAATAATTTTATTTTTTTATGTAAATGGCCAAACGGGTACCCGTTTGCTCAATCGGGTATCCCCGTCCCTACTCCATTAACTATAATGGCTTAACGGGGCAGGAAACAGGAAGGCTTTTGCTAACGGGAACGGGGACTGGTAGAGGTTGCCTTGGGCCGTCCCTGGGCCGTTACCATTCCTAAGTACGATTAATTCGCAAGGAGGTGCCACTGTATCAGTAGTATGCAATGCTCATGCTATGCTATAAACTACAAGTCTATATGATGATTAGTCCCATAGCTACCCGATGCTCTGTATGATACATGCATCCAAATATACTCTTTTTGAAACTTTACCATAATATATGTCATGTATGCTTTGAAACTCATATTTTTTCTTTGAAACTTATGCTTTAAATTGAAACATGCTTTCAACTCACGCTTTGTTGTCAAACATACTTTAAACTTATACTCTAACATGCTATATAAACTTGGTTCTCATTTTCATATTTGAAATCCCTTTAAAACACTATACTAGGCATATCATATCTTTAATCTATATCAAAATATCCACATCATATCTCGAAAGTAATATACACAATTAGATGAGAAACCCACTCACCTTAGCTACTAATACATTTGATTGGCTGCTCTTTCTTGTTCCAGCTCCCCAGAACAATTCTCTGGACCTAAGTCACCACATAGGTCTGATCAGGGATACATGCAACTAGGTTCTCAGGTTCATATGACATAACCATAATAATAATATAATTTTCTTCCATCCTTTAACCCTTAGCTTTCTTTTTCTTCCTCCTCTCTTCTTCTTCCTTTCCTTTCCTTCTTTTCCTCATGACTGAACTCTTTCTTTCCTCTTTCTTTTCTCTCTTCTTTCTTTCTTTTTCTTTCTCACGCTGAGCCCTCTATTTCTTTTCTTCTTTTTTTATCATGATTCCTCTCCCTTTTTCCTTTTTCTCTTCCCTTATATGATGGCTTATAGGCTAAGAAACTGATTAGTGGGTTTTAAATGGTCCCGCGAAATCCCCATTTTGCTCTTGGCAAATCTTAAGGCACGCTCTCTGGAATACACATGGCTCACTCTTAATTCATAATATTTTTCCCCTCAATTTGTCTTTTTCAATTTGCCTTTAGTCAATTTTGCAAATGAATTCAGAGTCCTCCAAATTCTTTCAAACTTGTCGATTGTGTGGTCGACTACTTTATAAAGTGGTGGGCTATATAACCGCCTACTTTGCTCCATGAACTTTCTTTTCCATTTTGATCCTTGTAATGTTTCAATTGATTTCCCAGGGTCACCCATCACTCTCACCTAAACATGCTTAACTTGTAAAATTCAACCAATATCTGAAACAATAGTGCTGCTAGGATTGCACTCGATATGTCCAGAGGACCCTCTCAAAAAGGCCGACCAACTATAGTCACTACCTAGCCACTACCTGTAATCCCCTGGATTGCTTAACTGCTCATGAGAATTATCACGAGATCAGAAGATAGACTCTAGATATTTGAATTCCAAGTATATCTAACTACAGAGTCCCTTGATTTGAGGACTCTACACCGCCTATAAAAGATCATGTGGAAACCTCCTTCCCATCATACGTGAACGCCTTCTTCTCATCATCTTCTCGTGCGGACTTTCTTCCCCAGCGCGCCTGCTCCTGGTAAGTCCCCTGTCTATGCCTGGGAGAGAAAAGGTTAGAGAGAGAAAGAAAAGGTTAGAGAGAGAAAAAGAGAGAGAGAGACAGGGAGGAACCGGGTTACAGAACCCAGCTCCTTCCCTGCGTCAACTTAGGTTCAGGCCCGGCGGCGTGCCCGCCGCCTCGCCGGGCCTGAGCCCCGGCCGACAACCCCACCGGCACCAGGGGCGGCATCCGGTGGGGTGCCAGAGGAGAGAGAGAAGAAGAGAGCGGAGGTGGGAGAGAGAAGCGGCCTGGGAACAGTTTTACCGCAGTTCGATCCTTGGTTCGGGCCCGGCGGCGTGCTCGCCGCTTCGCCGGGCCTGAGTCTTAGTCGGCAACCTCACCGGCGCCGAGGGTGCGTCCGGTGGAGGTCCGGCCGACCATGGTGGCCGGCCGTGCCGCCGGCACATCTCATGGCCACAGTAGACAGTGAGAGAGAAAGAAAGGAATAAAAGGGAAATTGGAGAGAGAGGAGGGGAGATCGGCCGCGGCGACGGCTGGCTTTGGTCCGGCCAACGGTGGCCGGACCGACGCGAATTTGGCCAGAATTGGCACCGGCACCGTGGAAGACACGCGAGCGATGAAAGAGAAAAAGAAAGATTTAGAGAAGAATTGATGAGAGAGAGGGAGGGGGAGGCTGGCCGCGACGGCGACTGGGGCCGTGGCCAGCCCCGGTCCGGCCAACGGCGGCCGGTCCGCCTCCAATTTGGCCGGCGATGGCCCTGGCCGCCGGCACGGCTTTCGGCTCCTCTGTTTCTTTTGAAACAGAGGAGCGGGGTAATAAGAGATTAATGGGCTGGTTGGGCCGTTTGGTTTTTGGGCCCTATTGGGCCATCTCTGGAGCCTGTTTGAGCAGCATTTTGGGCCCTATATCGGGCCGAGAATGGCAAAATAAATATATGGCTCGAATCAGGATTGATTCTAGTTTCTGGGATAATTTTATTTCCCTATTTGGGTGTATACATTGAGAGATATTCAAGCCCAAAGTTGGGCCCGTGAAGTGGTTTGGGTAGAGTTTAAGAATTATTTTATAATTCAGATTTTAGAAATTTAATAATGAAAAATGATACTGTAGGTTTCCAGGTGTCCAATTAGCTGAGTTATCATTTGAAATTTGCGTACTGAGGTAAGTAAGTCAAGTATTATAATTTTATTAATTATTTAATTTATAAACTGTGAAATTACAGTTAAATATAATTATGTTAATTTGGCAAAATCATGTTGTTACTATGATAATATGTAATTATGATAATGACAGTAAAACTTTATATGTCGCCGCGGTGACAGCATGACAGATTATCACATGATAGATTTCCACATGACAGATTCTCACATGACAGATTATCATATTATCACATGACAGATTATCACATGACAGATGATAGAATACTGGTACCAGGACCCTTCCTCTTAGGGGATATTTAAGAGTGATACACGTGATGTGTATTGTAGGGCCGTGGGACACATAAAGAAAAATAATGACAGTATAAACAATGTTTTGTTTACATCGCATATATTCTAGTAATTGTTATTGAATTAAGTTTCAAATTAATTGATCTGATGACATGAACCTGATGATAGCATGATAAATGAAATTTTAAAATTATATTAGGCTTACTTATTGAGTGTGAGCTCATAAAATTCTCATAATATTTTTCAGAGCCTCAGGAATGAAGAAAGATAATTGAGATAGAAGGAGTTTCTATTAAGAAGACTTAGTTTATTATATTGTTTTAGTTTAGATTTGCTGTGTGTAGGGCAGGTAGCCCAAGACTGATAATTATGGTTTGTAATAAATCATGGATGTAAATTTTGTTTATATTGATTTATGTGATGAAGTTCGAAATGCCTTGCATGCCTGGTATGCGGCGGGTTGTCATCCTAGTTCAAATTTTAGGACTGGGGCGTGACACTACCGATGACCTTTTCAAGTTATTTTCAGTTCCCACTTTTCTCTTGTTTTCTCAACTCTTGCATAATTTAAAATAAATTTTAATAGTTAAAATCATATAAGACAGCTACTTGGTTACCTTATGTGGCTAATTTTTTATCTTAACTCGATAAACAGAGACTTTTTAAAAAATAAGGCTTCTTATAAATATCCTTTCTGATGCCATACAAAACCATTTCTCAAATTGGTCTTAGGCGCCTGTTTAGTGCACAGTGTTTTAGGATTTTTTACGTGAAATCTAGAGAGGGAGAGGAATTCACGTGAGGGAATTGGTGGCCATTCCATTTTTTTTTTTTAATTTTTATTACAGGCTCACTCAAAAAAAACTTCGAAGGCATTTCAACTTTTCGATTTTATTTCAACCTCTTCCAACTTGCTACAAACTATTATAAAACATAAAAATTTATACAAAACCCTGATTACAAATCTCAATTGAATTATTTGTACAAATCTTCTAACACAATACAAGAATTTAAAACTTAGGGTGTTACAATGTAGCTATATCCTTGAATTTGTGTTTCTCTTAATGGGATGTATATTAATTATAAATTTTTAGTGATAATTGAATATTCAATTAACCTTATAACTAATACCTAGTTTACCTCGTCAGTATGCATGTGTAATAAAAGTATTAATAGCCTCTAGAATCATAACCTCACCAGCTTCATTAGCGGTTAATTCCAGGAATGGTTTCATGCATTGTCCATTAACTTTGAAGACTGAACATTACTTGGATTTTTAATTTCTATCACTTCATGTGGAAGACTTTCACTGTGTATGGGCATCATAATTTTCTTGAATATAGGTGAAACCTTGAATTATATAAGATAACTTCGTTTTTAGTTTTGTTCTTATAATTTTTTTTTCTCTTCTAATTTCATCAAGTTCATTCACTTGTAATTTGAGGGGACTGATGAGCACTGTAAATGAAGATTCAATTTCATATTTTTTAAATAGATTAATATTAGTATATAAAAAATGAGACTATAAAATTATATAATATTTTTTGAAAAAAGTTTATAATTAAATAAGATAAATGTTGGAGAAGATAGTGACAATAAATAGCCAACTTGGTCTCACATAACATAGTGACATAAAATTATAAAAATATAAAATAAGATAAATGTAGGAGAAGATAAACATGACTATAGCATTCATAATTATAATAATAAATCTTATTTTTAACCTTAATATAAACCATGAAATTATGTATAGATATATATATATATATATATATATATATATATATATAGTAACAAAGAAACCTATTAACCTTGTAAAATTCTAGCAACTTTTTTTCATTTACAATCACAGTTCGAACTTGAACATTGTAATTTATACATAAATTATAGTAATAAATCACTCACGTACTCCTTTTTTATTTATCTTATGTCTTTCATCTAATTCAACTTATTCTAATTTCTTATTATTTTTATTTTAAGCTATATTATTGATACTATTATTTAAATAAAGGAAATAAATTTACCTCAAATGAATATAATACTTTAATGTTATCTAAATGGAATCTTAAGTTTAGTTTTCTCCAATATTTCATAATCTTTTATAGATAACATATATCTAAAAATATTACTTCAAAAGTTTTATGCATCACTAGTTTCTTGTTAGTTTATATATTGTCACATTGATCTATCATTCCAAAAATGTGAGTACTTTATCACAAGAATTATAATAGTCATTTATCATTTTTAAATTTGCAAAATTAATGATCACATTAGGTGAATGATTCTAGAACATGCTTTTCTTATTATGTATTTTTCTTTTTCCTTGTTTTTGATATGTGTGGGTGGTTGATAATTGCCAAGGAAATTCTTGCTCATGATCTCTCTTTCCCTCTCATCAATGCACTTCTTCTATATGGTAGAAGAAAATTGTAAATATAGAAATATAAGTAAAAAAAAAAAAGCTCATTTCGAAAAGATAAATTTTAGAAACTAACTTTTTAAAAATAAGCATGATATAAAAATATACTTTATTCCATAAGATAAGGTCTAATTTCATCTGCTCATCTATCATTTAAAAAGTGTCACTATAATGTTGGTTTCCGTCCATTACCCACTTAAAAGTTTAGATGGTTTAACATCCTCACAATGATTAAGAAAAAAACGAACATGATGAAAGATGATGAAGAAGATGGTCAAGGAATTGATTTTAGTTAGGTTTTTTTAAAAAAAATCAATATATGCTTGTATCTTTTGAGGTCAACTTTTATCGGATTGACTAACATTAGTTATACACTTCAAAAAAAAAACTATTCTTCAATTTGAAGTGTTCTATTTTCACTAGATTTCTAAGATTTATTTGTTCAACAAGCTTTTGGATTTGAGGAAAAGGATCAAGGTTCTTATTTTAAATCAAAGGGCATTGGATAAGATCGTTATTCTTTATTATAGATCTATGCTGATTCATCGGTTGGAAATATGGCATATCCTTTACTTTGGTATTCTTGGATCTAATATGACAAACAAGGTTATTAGTCAATAAATCTCCACCCAATATCTTTGCTTTGAGAAATTAAAATGAGAGATGTTAAGGATGCAAAAATCTATCAATTTTCTAAACAAAATCTGAAAAAAAAAAAATTCCTAATCTTCTCCTTTTCGTTAGTTTTTTCATTTTTATACTCTTTTTGAATCATCACGAGCAAGGTATAGAATGGTGGCAAACATTTATGACCTCAAATGAATTGGATGCCACTTTTCAAATTACGGATGAGCTAAACAAAATAAGATAATACCTTAAGGTAATGTTTGATAGAAAAAATATTATCCATGGATAAGTGTACGGGTAGAGTTATCCCTCCTTTGTCTATCCCATTGATCATATCAAATGCAAAAAGGTAAATCCATAGGATAACTTTTTTTTACTCTTATTTGAAGGGATAACCATCTATTCCTGCATTTTCTAGGGAATAAATTGAGGGGATATCACATGGTTAACCCTACATTTTCTAGGAAATAAATTGAGGGAAATATCCCATGATTAACCATGGTTAACCATGAATTATCCCTTTGGTTAACTTTATTCCCAGCTATCCCTTATAGTTATGGCTTTGGGAATAAGAGGGGATATGCAGGGGGATATCCCCTCTTATCCCCTATTTCAAACACTACCTGGATATCCCCTCTTATTCTCAAAAGCCATAACTATAAGGGATAGCTGGGAATAAAGTTAACCAAAGGGATAATCCATGGTTAACCATGGGATATTCCCTCAATTTATTTCCTAGAAAATGCAGGAATAGCTGGTTATCCCTCCAAATAAGAGTAAAAAAAGTTATCCTATGGATTTACCTTTTTACATTTGATATGATCAATGGGATAGCCAAGGGATATCCCTAAGGATAGCCATGGACAAACTCTATCACGTACACTTATCCATGAATAATATTTTTTCTATCAAACACTACCTAAAACTTTTTGGTAGCTAAGTAATGAAAAAAGATGAATGATGGGACTCAAATAAAAGAAAAGAATAAGAAGGGGAGACAAAAAAAAATGAAACAATTTGTAATGAAAATTCATCCCAATTTTTTTTATTAGTTTATTAATTAGATGGCCTTGGAGCATATAGATCAAAGTCAAAAATGCATATGTAGGTAGATTGTTTTCCCTTTTAGCCAATTATTATGGCACAATTTTTTTTAAAAAAATAAGATAAGAAGAAACATAGCTTGACAACATTTAACTTTTTTTTTATATCAATTATGATCTAATTTTTTTAAACAAGTTATAATTGTTGCTAAAACTGATCTACATCAGTAGCGTAATTGATGAAGAGCACGAATTTGATTGTTTTACTTTCTAACTGATCCAAACTGAACATGAGTTGAGCTGCCACCTAATATTTCAGTTTGACTATAGCTTAAGATGGCCTACCCAAAGCCTAGCCTTTAGCATACGTAGATATTTAGTTAATATCAAATCAAAGCTTGCCCTCACTTTTATATTCGATTTTCGATGATTTTTTTCTCTCTTTCCTTAGAAAAAGGATTTTGAGTTTTTTTTTTTAAATAACCAGCATGAAAACAGAAAAAATTTCAGGGTTGTTCTTAGATTAATATTATATGCTCTCTCTCTCTCTCTCTCTCTCTCTCTTTTTCTAGTATGCATGTGCAAAAGAAAGCTAACAAAGGTAAAGAATGAAAATATATAATAAAAAAAAGACATTTACCCTATTTTGCTTTAGATAGGAACAAAAATGAGAATGAAGAAAATTAGAATAAAGTACTAAGTTTTAAAATTATAAAATATAAGGACCTACAGAAGAAAAGTGAGGCAAGCTACATCTAAACAGCTTTAAGGCAACTCGTCGAAACAAAGTATTCATTCTCAGGAATAGTCTTGCTGATCTAAACAGCTCTAAGACCGCTCGTCGAAATAAAGTATTCTTTTTTTTTTTTTTTAAGTTTTGTTGCATTGTGCATGATGATTGATGTACGGCGCATGTATGCACGTACCAAAAGCAAAAAAGATATTCTTGCTCTTGGCATATATAACATGCACCGCATATGGTACAGCAAGACTTTTCCTTCATTTTCGTTAGCAGACCTTTTGCTGGCCGACCGTTCGGCCTCATTTGAGGCCGAAGCAATTTAGTGGGACTTAGCGCAGGTTTTAAGCCGTACAAGCCATGCTAGGTCCAAAAAACAAGCCCAACCATTAAACGAGCTCTTGCTGCACCGCATGCAAGGGTGATTGGCACTCAATGCATACGCATGCATGCCAAAAGTGAAAAAGACATTCCTGCATTTGGCACGCGCGTGCACGAGCCACACGTCAATCATCGCGCACAATGCAGTAAGCCTTTTCCAATAGACTGACCTCAGGCTTTGTAGATTGGAAAAGTCTTTGTGCACCGCCTTCGATGCACAAAGACGTACACCGGACACGCGCATTAGCCGCGTGTCCGTACGAGCGCGCGTGCTACAATCCATTGGGCCGCGGTGCATCCCACAAGCCAGCTCGCATGGGCATGCAGCACATCTGGTGCGCATCTTTATGCATCGAAAGCTGTGCATAAAGATTTTTCCTTGCAAATTAAAGATAGGCCCAAGCCTAGCCCAATCTAATTTTTTTAAGATTTCTTTTTTAAATTTACTTTGTCTAATTGACCGATGCAAATGTGAACCTAACCTATCTTCATTCTCAAACATTTTTAAAATTATTTAATAATTTTTAAAATGAAGAAAAACATGACCAATAAGTCTGAGGCTCAGCTTAAGGTCTTCATGTAAGGACTGGACCTGGGCCTAGAAAGCGGGCCCAAAGGCCGGGCTGAGCCAAGTCCGGGCCTAAATCTTATGTTAAACTTTGCCTTGAATGACTCCGTTGGCATCCATAGTTTTGCCCAGAGAAAATAAACCGAAGTCACTTGACTCAGCATAGACTGTAAGACCTTACAAACCAAAATATAAGAATATTAAAATTCCTTACCATGATTTCCAGTATGCATAAGATTTTATAATTCTGGAAGGAATCAACTTTCCTCGCTGGTCGATCTCAGAGTTAATTTTCCTCCTAAGGTCCCCTAATTTGGCTTTATACGGCGTTCCATCCGGACTTGACCGGAATCTCATGGGGATAATCTATTTATAAAGTGGTTAAGAATGTAGTCCGACCTAGGTGTTGAAAAGTCCATGAGGTGTACGCATCACGAAGCTAATGCAAGTAATCTTCCTCCCATCCAATGGAACCAATAACAAAGACAGCTAGTCATTTATCAATTCTTTCTTTGGGGCCCACCATTATTATACCTTCTCTTTAAAAAATAAAAAATAAATAGAGCGCAATTCCATGCTCAGCTCCAATCTCGGCCATATGTGTTCATGTCATGCCATGAATCCAACAACCTATGTAGATAGCATTAATCTCTTCGTGCTACCAAGTTGGGTGAGAAGTGAAATAGTATTGCATAAAATTATTATTAATAAATTTATAATTATTATAATTATAATATCTTAAAATATAATTTTATATTAAATAAAAATATATTATATTAAATAAAAAATATATTATACATTATAGTGCAAATTCATGTAATTCATTAACTTTCATTCGAATTTTTAAGCCGCATAATTTCAATCCGCTAATAGAGTTAATTAGGCTAGCAGATGAGTTTAGCAACATATGATCCGAGTCTAGCTCATCTTAATTGATAATCTAGTTATATTTTTGGCATGAGGTTTTTCTATTCTTTAGGTAGTGTTTGAAATAGGGGATATCCAGGGGATATTCCCTCTTATTCCAAAAGTCATAACTATAAGGCATAGTTGGAAATAAAGTTAACCAAAGGGATAATCCATGGTTAACCATGGTTAATCATGGTTAACCATGGGATATCCCCTCAATTTATTTTCTAGAAAATGCAGGAATAGCTGGTTATCCCTCCAAATAAGAGTAAAAAAATGTTATCCTATGGATTACCTTTTTGCATTTGATATGATCAATGGGATAGCCAAGGGATATCTCTAGGGATAGCCAGAGGATAAGCTCTATCCCATACACTTATCCATGGATAATATTTTTGCTATCAAATGCTATCTAAGGTAGTGTTTGAAATAGGGGATAAGAGAGGATATCCCCTGGATATCCCTCTTATTCCCAAAAGCCATAACTATAAGCGATAGCTGGAATAAAGTTAACCAAAGGGATAATCCATGGTTAACCATGGTTAATCATGGGATATCCCCTCAATTTATTTCCTAGAGAATGCAAGAATAGCTGGTTATCCCTTCAAATAAAAGTAAAAAAAAAAAGTTATCCTATGGATTTACCTTTTTGCATTTGATATGATCAATGGGATAGTCAAGGGATATCCCTAGGGATAGCCAAGGGATAAACTCTATCCCGTACACTTATCCATGGATAATATTTTTTCTATCAAACACTACCTAAGAAAAAAAAAGAAAAAAAAAGATAGTTTGATCTTTCAGAGGTTTTATTGATCAATTTAAAGAATGCATAAATGTTATCTCCTTGCGTACATAGTTTGACATTCTAGTTTCTACAATTGTAATTCAAAGCTTAAATCCTGTAAAACAAACCATTTATGTAGTGTTTGATAGCCCAAAAGTTATCCCTGGATAAATGTACGGGACAGTATTTATCCAGGGGATAGCTGAGGGAATAAGTATTTTTTTTAAAATTACAAGTCTGCCATCAAGGGATAACTTTAGTTGTTCCTGTGTTCCCTAGGGAATAAGTTCAGGGGATAACCCATGGTTAACCATAGGTTATCCACTCTGGTTAAATTTTTTAGACCTATCATTCTACCTATAGCATTTGGGAATAAGAAGAAATATTCAGGGGATATCCTTCTTATCTCCCATACAAACACTGTCTTAATGTAAAAACCTAGTCAAACTCCATGGGCTTGGTTCAAGGAATCAAGACAAAACCCAGCCTAAGATTATCCCCAGAGTCTGAAATTGATGCATTCATCTGAAAATTAAGCTTGTTATGCCGTCAATCCAACCTGAAACAAAAGTCAGGTCCGGGTTTAAGACCGTGCGTCAAGATTAATCTATAGCTCCAATGTATCTTTAGGCTAGATTTCGAAGACGGGATGGTCGGAGTTTTTGTCGGATTGTGAGGATAATAGTCAATAGATTAACTCTTCCGGATAGACTTTGACGAGTAAAAAAAAAAACGAAGGGAAATCAAGAGTTGTCGTTCCAATTACGGCAGTCCCAGTCGTTGATGCGGTCCCTTACCCGCACGTGTTTGGACTCGGTTCGAGACGGTGGGCCAGCTCATGTCGGCAAGCCGACATGTTCCATCGCGCGTGGCTGGAACAATGCGAACCTTTAATTAGCCGCCGTTATTTGAGAAAAAAAAAAAACGTCAGTGGTGTTGGGAATCTTTGAAAATTTCTATTTCCACCATTCGAATTGCTGAATATATTTTTAATTTTTTTAAAAAATTAAATTATTTCATTTTTTTTTTTCTCTTCTCCTTGGCACCAGCCTTTCCCCCTCCCTCTCTCCTTTTGGCATCATCCTCATTCCTTTCTTGATCCCGTCTTTTTTCATTTTAGCACCATGTCATGGAAGGAAAAGACAATACCAGAACTAAAAAGTGAAAAGAAGGGAAGAAAAATTAGTGGAGGGACGATGTCGAAAAGAAAAAAAAAATGAAGGCCAAAAGAAAAGGTGAAGGATGGTGCCAAAAAGGAAAATAAAGAGAAAAGACTGCTGAAGAGGAAAGAGGAGATGCGAGCCGAATGAGAGGAGTGAGGGATGGTGCTAAAGACGAAGAGGAGAAAGGGAAAGCACCCATGCCGAAGAAGAAAGGAAAAGGAAACGAGACGATGGATACTAAGGATATTTAATTTTTTTAAAAAAAATAATAAAAGGATGCATTGAGCAATCAGGACGGTGCAAATAGAAATTTTTAAATTCTAGACGATATGAAATAAATGTTTAAATTTTGGCAAAATGGAAAGAAGAATGAGGTCATGGAGAACGTTAGTTCCGGTCTCACTTGGATTTCGGAATAGACTTCGTTTGAAAGTAGCCCAATACCAGCCCCACCGGATGAGACGTTCTTTATTCCTACCAAATACATACCAATTTTCATTTGGTCTAATGCTTGGCTCAGTACTTGTGCAAGAATATTTTTATTATTATTAAGATTCATTGGACTACAAGGGAAGGACAGGTTTTTTCCTTTTTTGGGAGGAAAAACAAAAACAACTGGCAAATAGTAGATCATATATCAAAAAAAAATATGTCCCTTAGCAAAATGGTGGGTACCATCCCCATATATTTTATTAGAAATAAATAAATAAAAAACAGATTGTAGTGGAGTCTAGCTTGACCAACCAACAATAACATATGGAAGCTTGGTCAAACAATGTTTCTAAGCTAATCAAGGAGAACACATGCTGCAACAAATTTGATCTAAGATCAAATTTTTAGCAAGAGTATTAGCAAGAGTACACTCTAGCTAAACTTCACAAGTGATCTTCAATAACTAATGAGAAAGGGTAAAACTTCTACTCACATATCAAGTAAAGATGAGGTCGACGTCCTATGCTACCGTGATTGTCACCTACTTAAATAACAAATTGGACTTTCATCCACCTTTTTTACCCCTAGACTTTAATCCAACTTCTTTAGCACGGTCTACAGTGAGACTTCTTTTGAAGGATTTATAAGTTGAAAAAATTCACACCCCTATGAATCATAATAAATTTATTATTTAAAATTTACATATATAATAATAATATAATATAAATTTTTAAATTTCTTTATATATGTAATTTACTATCAAATTTAATATGAATGCTATGAGAAATAGTACAATTAATCTTTTGCCTCCATAAATTTATGCCCTTATTAACCCTAGTAAAGAGGAGGGTTTGAATATATATAAATTTATGCATCGTAAGGCTGCCAACTTAGTCCACTATGTTGATTATTTTGGAATGGATAGAGTTGGATGGATTTTAATTAAGAAATTATTAAGATAAAAAAAGGTGAAGTTCTCAATATATCTTTAATATAAAGTCAATCATCAAATTATTTTAAAGTAGGAATCATTTATGAAATATGATGGAGGAAGACTAAAGTCAAAAAAAAAAAAGAGAGGAGGTTCAAGGAAATACCACACTGCATTCTGTTGCCAAAGGGGATAGAAAAGTAAAGATAAGATGTCCATAAGTTCTTTTGTTTGGAAGAGATAAAAAGTACTTTAACGAAATTTGTTGGGATCTATAAAGGCTATTTTATTAGAAAAATGATAGTATCATAAGAGAAAGATCCATGTAACAACTACTCAGACGGTGGCCCAGTGGTCGGGGCTCCTCCACGTCATCAAGGCATTGCGAGTTCAAGGAATGAGACCCGTACTTACTCAAATAATTATGCAAATCTCGTGCCGTGCACGGAACATTTTCTGACGAGAAACGGAACCGCATGGGACCTAGCTATGGGTTGGCAAAGCCCTCCTTTCCCTTTAATGTAACAATTTCCCTTTAATGTAACAAAAAAAAAATCCATGTAACAGAGCTAACCGTTGCTATTATGAAATTTTACGGCTTTTTCAAACTTTAAAGAAGAATATAGAGGACAATTCACAATTTTCAAGTGTGAATCACATCAAGATAATATTCTTCTTATAATACAAGGAAGTAAATGTTAGTGTAGGGTACCCTACCTTATATCTAATCGGATTAGATGCTAGTTATACACATTTTATTATGATTCTTCTTATAATACAAGTAAATGTTAGTGTAGGGTACCCTACCTTATATCTAATCGGATTAGATGCTAGTTTATACACATTTTATTATGAATGCAAATCAAATTTATTGGTTTCTTTATCTATCCAGGTGTAATTCTTTTATATATATTAGATATTACTTATGAGATAAAATCCAAAAGAATGTGAACTGTGCATATGGAATTTGTAATAGAGATTACAAATTGTGAGATCCAAAATTACACATTATGGTTCGATTCTTTAAATTTTTCTAGTTGATGTGTAGAGACACTGACGAACACTGTTGAGACTAGCACATATTGCATATTTTCACCCTTGTGGTGAGCAACTAATCTCGCAAGCTAAAGTATGAAGATACTTAGATAGGTATGTGGATGCTCGTTATTGTAACGATGCATTGGATGACCCGCACAGAGATTCCATATGGTTATTCTATATAGTGTCGATGGTTGATCTCTGATGACGGTGATGCAGTGATCCTTTGACTTAAGATCATCATTGTACCTCATGCATGAAATGTTATGCTTTGACGATATACAAACATCGCTCTAGCTACGGATGGTAAATATGGTATTGGTTGGATATAACATGAAGCATATAAAAGTGGTATTTAATTAAAATAGGATTCATCTTCCTTGATAGAGAGGGTTTATATTCTACGGCCATTTGATGGATAGAATTGACTATTAAATCCATGCAAGGTTGAGTTAGAATTCGAAATGGTTTCGAAATTTTAATTCATATAAGTCAATTTTTTCTAAAATAAAGTAAATAAAGATCAATTACAAGGTTGATACATTCCATACCATTAATTGATTTGGAATATCTAACGAAGGAATTGAATCATACGATAATTGTTCATGGACAGTATTGTTGATGACCATGTCAACAAAACCCTTAACACTTGGGTGATCGTGATGCTTTGCTAGAGGCCGCTCATGATCTATAATCATGGATTCTTTGATTTGATCAAGGGGTTAATTTGATCAAAGAATTAATTTGGACAAAGTGTTGACAAGGTCATCTTTATGGTCAATATTAAGGACATGATTATTGCCAATGTGTCAAGGGACCTAATGGGTCACACGCATCAAGGAGATTTTGGATGAAGTTAAAATGAGAATTAAGTTGGACTTAATTCACATTAGATGACCAATTAATTAGGATTGGATTTGACTCAATATTAATGAGAGAACATGAAATTGATGAATAGGATTCATCATAGAGGAAAGTATTTTGTATCCAAGGGTGAGAGACCTTTTGTACATGTGATGTACATATAAAATTTATTTAATTGAATACCCAATTAAGCTTGATCCATATGATGGATGGCTTAGATTAATTGGGATTAATAATATGGTATTTAATTGGGTCCATATGATGGCATGATTTGATTCATGAAAATCCAATTGAATCGAGGGTTGAGATCGTGCCATATGAAGGATGGATCCATGCCCATGTGATGGGCATGACCCATCTCCACATCATGGAAGAGGGAACACCCATGATTTGGGCATCATCATAAAACCAAATGTAAAGTTGGGCGTTAGTTTCATAAGATAACTAATTTTCTATTTTTTAGGGATAATCCTAACAAAAACTTGATATGGTTGCATGGTTGGAACAAAATCCTCTTTGTGGAACCGCACAACCTTTCTTCTTGAAATAAAAGGAGAGAGATGAAACATACACTAACTCCTTCTTTTTCTCTCTCTTAGATGTCCATGCCTTACTTTCTCTCTCTAAGATATCCTTCTCTATCTAAGATGTCCTCTCTTGTATGTCTCACATCCTCTCTCTAGTTCAAGACTGGATCTTGATTAGAGAACTATTCTCTCTTGATTTAAAAAATCAATTGAAGAAGGAAAGAAGCGCTAGCACACTTCGCTGAAAGGCCATCATCCAATCCTAGGAGGACATCATTCAAAGATCTCTGCGTAGATCACCATTAGAGGCCGGACGCATGGACGGTTAGTGATAAATTATTTAATGACTTCATCAGTCATTATTGCGATAAAGAACACATATATAATTTAAAATTAATTTTAGATTTAATTTTATTAACTAAATCTATTCCCCAAAGATCTTGAGCTTTGAGAATTAAATTTATATTAATTTTATCTTTCACCGCATAATATATGAATTTGATTCATATAAAAATACATAAAATTCTCAACAGTAAAGAGATTAAAACTTTTATAATCATGAAAATATCTTAAAATTATATTTTGGAAACCCAATGCATAGCTACTCAGCTATCAAATTGAAATGGTTTAGATAGAAATATCTAGGACTTGAATCATGAATCTCCTATGATAATAAGCTCTAGATTCCAACCAATCGAAAGTCATACATCATTGATAGCAAAAACGGATCAAAAGTTATCCCCCCCTCTCTCTCTCTCTCTTCTCATGATACATGAGAGAGCAACAACCAAAAGATTAAAATTAGTACGAATTAAACGCTAAATATACATGGGAAGAAACTGTCTGACTTTAGAATTTTCCAATTGAATACAAATATTTAATTTTAATTAACTTCCATTATCTTGCTAAGAGAGAAGAAGCACAAGCATGCGCTCGAGAAGGTGCTCTTTCCACCACTCAAATAAAATTTTACATATCTCTTGGTCAACACATTCTATTTACAAATGAGTCACACATCATCCCTTCGATCATATCACCTTATCGCCTTCTTAACAAATCTTCTGATCGCTTGTTCCTCGGAGAGGAGAGACCTGAAGCGCGTTCCCAGAAATGGCGCTGGCGAGTGCCGCTTTAAAACCTGGATCCTTCGTCAGCGACAACGCCATTTGCTCCACCAAACTCCGCGGAAGCTGCGGTGATTCAACCTCCTGCCGTGATCCCGGGCGCGTGAGATCAATTGCGACGCTGCTCGGGCCCGAAGAATGGCGAGAGCCCGAGCCACCACAGCTGGAACCATTGGATTTTGCAAGCTGAGAAGGGTTGCCATGGTTGTGCTCCCCTTCGTAAGTCGCTACTAAGATTGTTCTATCCTCTGCACTTCGTTGCACCTAAGGGATCGAAGAGGCCATCGTTGAATTGGATGAGAGTTGATTCAATAAACTTTAGGGGGGGGGGGGAATACGGCTAAGTTTGATCTGTGGTTACCTTCTTCTTTACCGGGCAAGACGGAGCAAAGGAGCATCTGAAGTAGGCCCTTGGGCATGGATTGTCTCTCGTCACCTTCTGGCCATATTTTCTCCATTGATACCCATCTTTTACAACCTAAAATTATGCATCACAAAGCATATATAGAAGAATTCCGATGAGCGATTTGTGAACTTGGAATATGGAAACGATTACTCGAGGAAATACGAAGTTCTAGGGAACTTACGAGGCTTGAATCCGATGGATCGGTGCGAACGTGGAGCTTCGAGACCTTCTGCTTGCAATCTCCCCTCACTCGCTTGAAAGAATCGTCGCTCGAGTTGCTCTCAGTCTGATTTCCCATGCGATTGGTGGCTCCATCGGCCGCATCGTTTTGGCCATTCATGCCAAGGCTCTCGCTCTTCCTCTTCCTCTGCGGCGAGACAGAGCCGCCCTCGGAGCTGCTGGCCATCAAATCCGTCAGCTGGCTCCGCAAGGTGGCACAATTTTCATACATGACGGCAAGCATCTCATTTAATCTTTTGTTCTCCTCCAACGCCTGTTTGAGCTCCGATTCGAGAACGCCAGCCTGAGATCCAAAACGTATATGCATCAGAACAGAGCACACTGCAGTTAAAACGCTTTTGGAATATATAGCAGCAATACGATGAACATCAATGAACTCACTTTTCTTTTCATCAAGAACTCCTCTTCTTCATGCCTGGCGCTCTTGGGCAACGCTTTCTACTCGATCCAACAAGCAGAGAGACCAATCAAAACGATATGATGAGCGCAATGGAGGTGTAAATGGAACGAACACATACGAGACATGGATACTCACCGGAACTTCGTCGGGAAATCGGAGAGAGCCGATATTGAGATCAAGGCTAAGAGAGGAGTGATCGATCCATGTCGAGCCATGATGAGGAAAGGATCGGATGCTGACGAATTGGGTGTAGGTTTTTGGTTGTAGTGCTGGAGAGGCAAATGAGAACGAGAGATAGGAGGACCTGGGTATGGGCCTTTATATAGAACGGTTTGGATGGGATGATACTGGGGAAGGATTAATTAATACTAAGAAAATAAGTCGAGGGAAAAGGGTAGGTTATGGAGTTCTGAATAGAAAGAGGCATCACCCGCGAAACGTCACCGCCTTGTCGTCATTTAGCCTCGTGGGAGGAGGGAAAGAGCCTAAAACTAAAAGGGCTGGAAAAAAAAAAAAAAATCGGGCTTTAACTGGTATCAGCAAAGCGATTCAATAATTATAGGCTTGAACTGAATCTGAGTTTATTACTAGGGGGCTTGAGGGATAGCTGCTCATGGTTGATAAACATAATTTTTTTAACATTTCCGTTCCTATGGCTGAGTTGCAAGCTGCTTGGATAGGCATCACCTACGCAGTTGGTAGGTACCTTGCACTCTCGCTGGGTGGTTATTGAGGGAGATTCTCTTACGGTTATCCACTGGATCAGACGGAATGTTGATCTCTGTTCCCCAAATAATCCTCTGATCGGTGATATATGGCTTGCTCTCCAATCTACCTGTGTACTGGTGATATAAGAAAGCCAACACTGCAGCCGATTGGGTTGCCTCGACTGTAGCCCGCCATTCTGGTCAGTGGGAATGGCATACTGGTGACCCATGCCTGTCATTTTGGAGCAAATTATGTACTCCGATATTTTGGGGTTTACTCATCCCAGAGTGGTGTGATCGTTCGTCTGTAATAAAAAAAAAAATTCTTTCAATATAATTAGATAAATTTAGAATAGGCTCGAGATTACAGTAGCACACTATGTATGTTGAAAGATAAACTGTTCGGTTGATTAGGTTACTTTCTTTGTAGCTCACTATTTCATTAAGTAAAGTTGATATCAAATAATAATTTTTTTTTTAAAATTTTTTAAATTATTTTTACATTAGAGTTGTATAATGGTTCGTTTATACTTAAAAAATGAATAAATAAATAAAAAAGGGTCATAATCAGATGGTTGGAACTTGGGTGGAAGATGCGGGGGATTAAGAAAGGTTGGAAGGTGCGGGCGCCGGCCACAGCAAAGAAGTCTTCGATGCGGGCGTTGAAGTCAAGCCGCCACGTTTTTTCCATCTTCTGGTCCTCTCTGGCGCCCTTTGTTTTTTCCACTCAATGGACCACATGTCGCAGTGTCTAAAGTTTTATATACCGTTCTTATGCTGTTTAATAGTGGATCTAGGCGTGGCTTGAAAATGAAAACTTTGGAAGGTAGGGAAAAATTTGATCCGTTGGAGTCTTTTAATTAATATTCATAACTAATTAATCGGTTCTACTGTTTGCTTAGTAGGATTTCCATTAAAAACAAGAAAAAGAAACCCTTTGAAGCACGTTGGACTTGGTGTCGTGTCCAAGAACCAACTCCGACCTAGAATGGTGCTTTTGTCCTAACTAGTCTGAGAGCCCACTCCACAAAAGTTAGTATCATGGTTGCTTCTAACCAAAGTAGCTACTCAAATACTTGAATTCATAAACTAGATATTTTCCACTTAAAAGATGATGAACATATATCTCTAGTTAAGTGAGATGTTGTCCATGTATTGTATCGTTCATCGATTTAGAAACCAAATACCAACCATATAAAAGTTATACCTAAGTTTCATTCTTAATATAAAAAAAAATGGCAAGGTTACACCCCCTTCAAATCTATAGAGAATTAATTTAATGGGATGCAGCAAGCTAAGCACTTGTTTTACGTATGCTTTGTGAATAGGAAGAAGAAATTTATAATCACTTATTTTAATCCAAACCTTAGATAAATAGATAAGCTTGCTCTATTTTGACTAAGTTGAACGAACTTTGGTTGGTATTAATAAAAAAGCAATATAAGAATAGACTAGATAACTTCGACGTCTCTAATTTATTTGTAAATTTGGCTCAATAAAAATAAAAGATAGAAGGTAATTACTTTAACCTTAATTTCATCCATCAGTTGGAGTTCTAAGAAAATTGCAACCTCTAGTATATATACTTTCACGCATCAAGGGATTCCAAGCCAGAAAACACATTCCTAAGATTTGAAGGCTGAATTGAGATTAGCTAACGCTATCATGAAAAAACTTTGAAAGAAAATGAAATCAAAATTATTTTCATTGTAGCGGTCTCTAGGAGAATATTTTATAGTTTTGATCTATGAGAATGCATTGCAGAAGGAAAGGCATCTCTCATCTATGCTATTCTAAAATCTCTTCTCTTTCGTTGTATAAGCTATTAAACCACTCATTTCTTCTCTCTTATAGATATATTTTTTTAATAAAACTAGGGATCAATTCTTTCGGCTTATGGTTAAAAAAATAATTAAATCTTCTCTTACTTTTGTAATGGAATGTTTTATTTATTTATTTTTCTCAATACTTATTATTGGTTCTCCTTGGTTTCTTTTGCCGCATGGGGAATGACTAATTAAAAAAATAAAAGCAGCAATATTATCACTCCTCCCACAACCCAAAGTCCTATGTGGCACCAGCCTTGACTTCAGTGTCGTTTAGCCTTGGCTCCAAAACGGGTTGGATGGAATATTCCATCTCCCAAGCTTGCATGGGTAACACGTGGCAAATTTAGTGACCTTGATTGGAACATTGGAGCAAAACATTGTTGCCCGTCCATGGTTGGCCAAAGTCGAAGAATCTGAGGGAAACGTGGTGCACATGCTGAGGTGCTTTGGATAGATCTCATCCATTTATCATGTGACATATAATTTAGATGAATCAACGAGTATGTTGTTCATTATTATTTTTAGATAAATAATTAAACAAAAAAAGCTTAGGAAAAGATTAGAGAGAGAGAGAGAGAGGAAAAATTGCCAACAAGGTATTCATTGGTTGATCCACTGTGTTGCCATCAAATCATATTTCTTGAATGTAGGATAGTAGAGAGCCTTCTTCTCAATGGGGTTCCTGCAAGAAAATTCTCGGGGATCGATTGCATCGGTGGGGATCCTTCGATGCTTAAGTAACTTAAAAACAACGAAGAAAAAACTAAAGGAATTAGCTAGAGAGCTTGAGTTCAGATTTCTTTCCTCGTTGTGAGCGAAGGTTCTTATACCTATCCGAAGATCCCTCTTATCCGCTTTTGGAAAGTGATTGATTCTGAGACGTTATTTTCTGATAGTGGACAGATGGTAAGGCTGATAAAGACGAATCGCAACAAATACTGAGCATATTAGAGGTATCCCATTCTACTAGCTCTCTGTCAGGCACGGTGCCATATATGGTAGGTAATCTAATCGTGCACCGTAACAGACAGTGATCATATATGGTTGTAGATGATTAGTAAGTTATATAGCAGTTGCAAGTGATTAGTGAGCCATATGGCAATGTTAAACAAAACTTAAAGTCCAAAGCCAAGAAAATCTAAAATTTAAGAACCAAGGCCGAGAGATTCTTCAAGTTCAAAGGCCAAGAGAATTTCGAAGTTCCAAGTTTGAAGTTTCATCAATTGCTTCTTTCGTCAATGGCTCGATTAACAACATCACAGGATCTAACGGAGTTTTATTTTTTTTTTTTTATTCGCGGTCTCCTTGGCGGTCTTTCTTCCTGTTTCTTGAGTCCTACGTTCGATCTAATCCATTTAGTGGTCGGCAGCCTCAATATATCGCACGGTGTGACTCGTGATGAGAAAAAAAGGGTTCGAGTATCTAAGAAAGAAAGACTTTAGACACTATCTTCTTCGATGCATAAATGATACATGAACATAATTATTAGCTGCACGTTTGTGCATCGGAGATGCATAAAGACTTTTCTCAGTATCTAAATGCCGAGCAAAGCGGCGGCTCCGGAGAGGTCAGCACGGAACCGTCTTCGGATTGGTCCGACAAGGACCGGACAGTCAACCTTCTCCCACGTGCCGTTGATTTCACTAAATTTCCTTTCGATCCCATCGCCCACGTTCCGTAGGGCGCACGCCCGCACACCATTGTGAGGTCAACCTTCTTACTAGCGATGGGTTAAACGTATCCATTCGGTCTAAATAATTTAATGGTCCATATTTTTTCAGCAGAATAGTGCAAGGGTGCATGCATGTGGCTTGAAAAGGGTCTTTTCCTATCACTTTTCAAACAAAATTTTTACCTGCAAACATATGATTTTTTTTTTTATTACAAACGAACGATCACATAAGTCTCGTGTGAATCAGCTCAAATACATCAGAATACAAAATATACTGAAAAAAGTAGGACAGTGATCTCCAGGCCTCCAAATCCATGAGCCAGTATGCTGTGCCATAAAGGAAGCCGCCAATCAGCAACCGCATTGGCTTTCCGATATATATGGCGAATCAGGACCGAACTGTTCCCTCGCAGAAGGGAGTAAATATCCCTCAAGATTGGATTAGAGGGACCTTCAGAATAATTCTCCTTCTGCAACCAAAAGATGACCGTCATAGAATCACCCTCGATCGTGATCCGATGAGCGCGGAGAATCCGAACGGCGTAAGAAATTCCTGCCCAAGCCGCATAGAGCTCCGCCATCAGGACAGAATAGTCAAGAGCACCAAAACCTCCTGCCACCAACAAATCACCCGCCTTCCCACGGATGATAAATGCAGAACCAGCAGCTCGACCATGGACACTCCCATCGAAGTTGATTTTGACATATCCTGAAGGGGGGCTCCCAGCAGACGAAAACCGGATACCGGTTCGCTGTCGAAGCAGCAGGGGAACCCCAGCGGCCAGATGAGCCAAAACCAACACCGGAGAAGACACAGCCATAGTCCATAATCAGCAATCTTATCTTCCTCACAACACTATGGGGAGAAGTGGTATTAGAAAAAATAAAATCATTCCTTGACAGCCAAATCTGATATGCCGTGGCTGCCCAGAGACCACTCTTATGCTGAGATCCCCATCGAATATCATGAAAAAAGGAGGAGCACGGAGATGCCGTTTCATCCAATTTACTAGAAAAACTCATCAGATGCCATATTCGTTGAGCTCTAGGACAAAGAAAGATAGCATGGTTTAAGTATAAAGCTGTGTGCATGCTTGTTATTAATTCGTAGGCAGACTGAGATTTGACAATTGGGCTCTCATCATTGTTATATATGAACACAAGAAATATGTATATGAATTTCATGTTAAGTTTAGTTTGTTTGCTTGTTTAACTAATTATTTCCAATGCCTGGTCTATTTTGGAAAAGCAGATAAGGTTCCTCCAACATGCGACATTCAATATCAATTACTTATATATATTAGTGATTTTTCTTAAGAAAGAAAAAGAGAAGATTTATCTATGATATAATTATTTAGGACTAAATTTCTTTTATGTATGTGCCATATAGAAAATAAATCTGAAATTTATGGCCAACAAACAAAGAGGTGCGACCATATAGAGAGCTAAACCCTACTCTAGAATTTATGGAGAAGGCTATGTAGAATATAGGTTAGGTTCAAGATATATTAATTCGATGTAAATTTTATAAGGGGAATACTATCATGTTTCTAGTATAAAGAATTAAATATTAAAGTTAGCCATAGAATTGAAAATGGATGGCTTGGATCAAATGTTTATTATCGGATACTATCAATTAATAAACAAATAGGGGGTGTGAGTTTGGATGGCGAATGTGGTAAATTTTGCAAAATTTTAAAGGCTTTTGAGCCGATGATGGATGACAAGTGTGATAGATACCGACAAGTTTGAGGGCTTTTAGAAAAAAGATAAATTAACTATTGAATTCTAAAATGTTGGTTTAGATCGAAGCAAATCAACCAGTATAATCTATACTAATTTACCCAACTACCAAATCACCTAGAATTAAATGGATGACTGGTAGGGCGGTAATCGAGGCTAAGCTAAACTTTTTGATGCTCAAGCTTAGCTCGTTAACAAATATTTGAGTTTGAGCTTGAGCTCATTTAAATTTAAAAAATCATGTTCAAGCTCGGCTCGAGCTCGATTACAAAAGCTCGGGCTCGATTCGAGCTCGCTCATTTGATATGATTAGAAAGATCGACAAGCTCGACTTAGAAAAAGCTCGTTTCAAGCTCGACTCAAATTAAGCTTGTTTAAAGCTCGACTCGAGAATAACAAAAAATAACTCGATTCTTAAACCCAAAGAGCAGCCAAAAAAGACGAAAAGATGAAGAAAATGAAAGGACATCTTATTCACGAGTTTCTAATCGAGCTAGCTCGTGAGCTCCTAATTGAGCCATCTCACGAGCTCTTAATCGAGCTGTCTCACGAGCTCCTAATCGAATCTGCTTCCGTGCTCAAGCTCGACTCGTTTGATAAATAAGCTCTAAAATGAAGCTTAAGCTCGACTCGTTTACATGACGAGCCGAACACAAATAAGCTTTTATCGAGCCGAGCCTCGAGTAGTTCATGACCGGCTCGGCTCAATTACAGCCCTGGAATCTCAGCATAAGTTTCAAAAAAGAAAAATAAAAATGCATCATAGCCAATCCAATCTTACAAAGTTACATATTTTTAAATTTGATGATGAAGCCTTACATTAATAATTTAAGCAATTGAGTGTACTCTATTATTATCTTTAAATTGTTTATACTTAAAAAACTATACAATTTAGATACTTTTAGCCTCTGCACTATCACCGATGTGTCATCCTTGCTGTTTAATTTTGAAAGAAAATATCACTTTATAAGGGTTACACTATATATATATATATATATATATAATAACATATGTATGTGTAAATTATTTTATCAACCAACTAATTTCTATATTTTCTTTCGGTCATTGTTTCCTTTTTTTTTTTTTTTTGATACAAACGGACGATCACACTAGCCTAGTGTGAGTCAGCCCAGATAGATCCGAATGCACAATTTGCTGCAACAGAGAAGGGCAGGGATCGCCAGCCTTCAGATCCACAAACCATCATGCTGGGCCATAAAAGAAGCTACCCAGTCCGCCGCCGAATTGGCTTCACTATAGATATGGCAAATCTAGGCGCAGTCAACCTCACGCAGGATAGACGAAATGTCGATAAGCATCGGATTAGCAGGGCCGAAATGGTAATTCTTCTTCTGTAGCAAAGAAATAACTAACATGGAATTACCCTCAATCCAAATCATCTGAGCATGAAGAGTCCTGACAGCATAAGGAATGCCCGCCCAAGCCGCATAAAGCTCGGACATAGGGATGGAAGAGTCAATAGTACCAAAACCTCTAGCTCCCAGCAAGTCACCATGAGGCCACGGATGACGAAAGCAGAACTAGCAGCTCTACCACGGACACTTCCATCAAAGTTGATTTTGACGAACCCTGGAGAAAGGGAATCCTAGGAGATGAAAATCATATGCCGGTTCGCTGCTGTAGCAGCAGGGGATCCCCAGAGGCCAGAGACGTTAGAAGCAACCCGAGCACAGTCCGCAACCAAAGATCTAATCTTCCTCATAATCCTGAGGAAAGAAATAGAATCATCTGTAAAAAGAAGCTGGTTCCTCGATAACCAAATCCGATAAGCCGTGGCAGCCCAAAGACCACTCCTCTGCAGAGAAGCTCTACGAATATCAAGAAGAAAAGAGGAGCGAGGTGAACCCAGATCATCCCACCTGACAGAGTAACCCATCATATACCAAATATGTCTAGCTCTAGGGCAAATGAAGATAGTATGTGTAGGGAATTGTATCCTAAAGCCAATCATTTGATGATTGAGCTAATGTAAATAGCATATAAATTGATATATTAATAAAAGTTATTTGGCAGTTTATTCATTACAAGAACATCTTCTTAATACTCCTGATAGTAATGAAGCCCTTATGATCTTCTTTCACGATAAAGAAGGATTTATCTTTGAAGGTCCTCAAAAGAGTTCGCGACCAAATGATATACTATGACAGGGCCATAGTACTATCAATTATAGGACGTTGTATATCATATTTGTTGGTTGTCCTCTTAACCAAGGAGTGTAGAGACACTGGTATGATATACAGGTGAAAGTGTAGGAGTACATTTCATCGAACGTGACTCATTTCCGGATACTCTGCTGTCAAGAGTTAATCTGAGAAGATATGGGTATAAGTATCCTTTAGACCTAAAGATCACAACCGATGACTTGCAAGCAACTCACTGTACTTAGGTGCTGGACTACCTGGATTTCTAATTCAGCTACGAAAGGTTACTGGGTGCAGTCAGGTACTTGTGGTAGTCAGTTGTAGATCAAGATGGAATTTGACCTATCCCGTTAAAAGGAGAAATGCTTGTGTTTCAATTTAGCAAGACCTTGGCTAAGGCACTTCATGTGAAGGTCACATGATCACTAAAATTGAAATCACTATATGGATTTGTTGTTTAGAGTTGACAGGCTCTTAAGCCATCCTTAGCATTTGTGGTCAAGAGGATGAATTATATGGTAACTGTTTCTTAGGGTTCTTAGAGTTTGCTCGGCAACTCTTCGACCTATCCGGACGTTGGGTTCCATTGCTAGATGGGCACATCGATTAGTATAGAAAGTTGTTTCTATGCTATCGTCTTAGGTTCGAACCTAGAGAGTCACACGCATATAAGTTTCTTAGGATGATCTATTTGCTGATCAACGATTGAGAATCGTCCATGATTTAATTAATTAATTTGATTGATTGAATAACCTCAATTGGGTTAAGTTCAAGTGAATAAGATTCAATTTGGTTTAAGTCTATTAGAAGGACTAGTCAATTTTAAATATTGATTTAAAATTAGACTTGATTTGGATTTAAATAGATTCAGGACTAGCCCAATTTGATTTGGGTTAGGACCATGATCTATGTAGGTTCAATCCAATAAATTCAGATCATCTTAAACCAAAACCTGAACCCAAACCTCTCGCATAAGTATCTCACATGATGAGATAACTAAAATCTGAGAGATTAAATTCATATGTAGAATTTAATGTATAACATTAATCTTCTCCAAATCATTTCCGTCAGAATTCTAAGTGTTAGAATTAAAATGGAATTAATGTGCCTCTTTGAATTAACGAGACGATGGAATTTTAAGTGATTAGAATTCATATCTCTTTTGTTTTCAACGAACGTTAAAATTAAACAAAAGGTTGCGTCTCTTTGGTTTTCGCCGAACGTCGAAATTAAACAAAGGTTGCGTCTCTTTGGTTTTAACCAAACGGCAGAATTCTAAGAGTTAGAATTGAGCCTGTAAATTGGAGGACATCCCTCACCAGATTACAATAACGAGATGTTATGGATTGAATTTCTAAAGAGTTAGAATAGAAAACCCTGGTGTAATTATGGTGTCAGAAAAAGTTTGGCGGATATTGGAAGAAGATTCAAGTGGGAGGATTCAAGGTCGGCAAAATTATTTTTCCACGAGCTAGCACTCCCAGGAATCCGATCATTCGGGGCTTTGCGTGGACGATACTAAAGGCTGGACGATTGAACGGCTGCAGAACACAAAGGATTTACCTACTGTTCTTAAGGTGAGTGATTTGATCCATAGATCTTAAGGCAGGCTTCAAGACGAGTAGTATGACTTCTCATCTTGAAGATTAAGATATGATCTTAATTATTTAATTTATATGCATTATTTAGATCAAACGATCTTATAATATAAGGCAAAGATATGATCTTGATGCATGTTAGATAGATTAATATGTAATCTTTAAATTTTTGCATTAATAATTGTTATCAAAATTAAAATATGCATGCCTCAAGGATTATTTCTCCCAACAACATGCTCAGAAGACTCCTCCAACCTACATAAGGGACAACACGGCTAGATCAACAGACCCCTCCGAGAGAGAAGAAGACAGATTGGAAGACAGTCCCACAGAAGCTTCCAAATAAAAAGCTGCACCCTGGGAAGGGTGGAAGTTTTCAAATCTACGCAGCATCCTTCGATCGCTGGGATACCGGCCGAATATCTTCATCAAATCCCTGGTAGGAGCCCGGGAGTGACAAGTCATTGTTTCCTCTTCAATGTTCTACAACTTCCACTTTGTATATATGCATGTATATATGCAAAGTACATTGTATATACTGGCCTGAATATCTTGAGCTTTTTCTATGACCTAGAAAAAGCTCAAGATTTTAAGTTACAATAATTTGCTAACGTAGTTCGTAGGTGATGATATTTCAAAAGAAAGTATTAATCATCTACATATATTTATAGTAGCAAGAAGAGTTGGTGTATGATGAAATAGAAATTCACTTCAGGATGAAAGCAAACTTTAAAAGCGGAGTCACAGTACATTGTATAGTGGTATACCACGTAACTTACGTTATATTATTTTTCATGCACTCTCAAGCGTATCAAACTAGCGTACAGAGTAGGTCGACATAGCTTGTGGGCTTTTCTATGCATGGAGCTCCATCCCAGAACCTCTTTATAGCTAGGTGTCTGTATGTAAAGTGTTCATGCCATGCTACACTCCATGTAATTTTCTAAAGAGTTGCACATTTTTTAAATTAGATTACCATAATCTAGATCAATAATCCAAATTATTAGACATAATTCACCATTTTTAAATTGTTTATAAATAAAAAAAAGCATATGATCTAGAGATTCATATCCTATGTATCAAGTGGTCAAACAAAATATATTATTTTATATTATTTAGACTTTTAATTTTGACTACTTGATTCTTAGACAGGCAACTTTAAATTATATAATTTTTAATATGTAAGTAATTTATAGATAATAAATTATATTTAATTATTTGAATCATCATTGTGAGGCCCTTACAATTCAATTTAAAAAAAAGGTAAATTTATAAAAGTTACACTAAGTGTAACTTATATATATGTATGTATGTATGTATGTATAAAGAGAAAGATAAATAGATGACAAGTTATTACATAAAGAAAAGAGTGAGCAAGCGATCATAAGGAGATTAGACAATTGTCATAATAATTTTCTACCTAAAAGTTGAAAGATGGCTCTTGACTTAGCTACCCCAAGGTGGATTTTCATTTAAATCCAATCATATTTATTAAAGGATGAAGATCTTGTATTAAAATTATAAGTAATTAAATATAATATATTACCTATAAAATACTCAAACATCAAAATTCAAATGATGGAAACACTTAACTATTCATCAAATGATCAAACAAATATTATATTATATTATATTATCTTAAATTATTCAAATTGTATCCTTCCTCACTATGTATATTGGAATGATTATCCTTCAAAAAAAGTTAGATCTCTATTTGAATACAATTGCAAGGGGTTTTATTCTTATATCATTTCTTAAGCATCTTTTTTATGTAAAAAAACATAGAATTTTTAAGTTGTTTATGTCTAAATATTTTAGATATAGTAAACCCCTTCCAATGCTTGATTATTCCAATGCCTTCGTAAATCTAATTAGAGGACATTTAATCGAACATAGTTGAATTAAATTATATATATTTATATGTATGCAAAGAGGAAAGAGAGAACATAAGAAAACAAAGAAATCAGTTGGAGGATGTCAACACTTGCCCGCCCATAGATGAGATGGTCCTCACTGCCTTGCAACTTTTCTCAGCATCTGGTCTAGTGGCAGAATTCAATGGACCAGCAGCTCAAAAGGGAAAGAAACCAAATACACGTGCGTTTCGCAACCTTTAGAGCCCGTGACCTGAAATCCTTTGAATCCAAGCAACGTGAAGGTGAGGAAAAACGTGGCAGACAAATGGGTTATAATTTATCATGCCCAAAAGCCGAAGAATACCAACACCCCAACACCATTCACGTGGAAAATGCCATGCCAAGAATTGCCACGCGAGAGAGGTAAAGAATGAAGATCTTTAAAGGTTCGGCAAGCTCTTATATATATATATATATATATATAAAATAACCCAGGCCAATGTTCATACAAACTTAGATCATCACAGTTCAAAAAGAATTCAATTGATACTTGTCTATCTTCCTTAATGGATTATAAACCATACAATCAACTTTTAATTTTCAATATTGGACTATTGGGAGGGGCGCCATAATCTACCCTTTTACAGAGGTGATAAGAAAATCAATCCCCCTTACAAAGGCGACGTCCTCGTCGCCAAGAGCACATGACCATAACCATCAGGCAAGCAGGATTCTAGAGATAGCCCTCATAGGTTCAAGAGGTGGCTCCCATCAATATAGCACTTTATCATATGTGACACTTAGCTCCTGATACCATATTGTAATGATTCGGATCCTGAGCCCGCAGCACCCACAAGCCTATTTCGTTACAAGAAAGCAAAACGGACAAAGTTTACACCAACTTGGGCAATCACAGTCCAAAAGGGATCAATTGGTACTTGTTCATCTTCCTTAACTGATTATAAACCATACAATCAACTTTATATATATTATATATATATATATATATATCACCATTAAAAACGTGCCATTCACAAGCACCCTTGTAAGGGAGTTGGGCGATGGTTGTGGTGTAGCCGCAATGTTATGCTTTGCCAAGATGGTGATAAGAAGCTATCATGATGCAATTGGGATGGTATTTTTGGATATGACATATGAACATGATTAAGTGTTGATACATAATTAAAAGTTTACATTGAACATAAATAAACTCATATTCAAATCAAATTATCCTTTTAAATATGGTTGATAAATTAGATATGTTTTAGTCCGTTAGTGCGAAATTGATTTGTAATTAATTTAATTATTAAATAAATCAATTCATATAATATGCTAGAGCTATTTAACATATCTCAGTTAATTTCACTCTTTAATTTTTTACTTTAAAGATCATTATTAAGTTATTTTATGATTATGAATATATAATATTTTATTATCAAATTAGTATAAAATGGTTTACATAGGCTAGATAGAGTGAAGTTTGATTTCAGGTTACATGGATTTAAATAGGTTATACATTTATATCAACTTGAATTTAACTTGATAATTAAATGGGTTACACAAGTTGCATCATGTAACCCTATCGGTACAATATTTTCAGCTTTATATCATATACGGTGATATATTAAATACTATATTTTCAGCGTTATATCATGAATCTTTCGGTCAACAAATTAAATAAACCCGAAGAAAAAAGAAACAGTATACTTAGACTCCAATGACTACCAGGATGCATCTCACGTATTAAATACTTAACCAACATATTTTATTAAAGACTTCCTTGTTTTTGAAAAAAATTATATTAAAGAATGTCAAATCTATATATTAAAATTTATAGCTTGTCAAGTTCATCCATAATGATTATTAATTGCATCCATTTAAGGAAATGATTATACTACTATTGACATTGTATTTCAATCTTCTTATGAATAAATTAGAACAAATTAACTACTAGACCAAAAGGTTACTAATAGCAGATGTTTGTTAGTCAACAGAACTATATAGATCTATTGGGTTGGGTTCTGCTTTCATGCAGGCCTATGACCCAATAAAATAATATAGTTAAATAACCCTTAAAAAAATAGAATGGAAGAAATAAAAGTGGGAAGGAAAAAAAAAATGATCGAGAGAAGAAAAATAAAAGATCTTTTACTATCAGCTTATTTTCTTGATTGAAAAGTCATACAATCTTCGATCGAGATAAAATTTCAAAGGATAATTATTTGCAAGGTGTTATTTACATTTAATGATCTAATACTAATTTCGTTTCTCTTTAGTGGTATTTTTTTTGGCTCTAATTTAGATTTTTTTGGTTCCATTCTTCTATTGAAATCCATTTATGTGGGGTGATCAAATAATTTTTTGATGATCTCTGCCATTGCTAGAAGTTTTTTTTTTTTTTTTTGCAACCCCATTGTTGATCTGAATAGTAGAAGATTTTGAATAGTTTTTAATGTTAAATTTGGGTGTAATCTTGGTATCTTGTAATTATATTTTCATAATTTTATATATATTTTTTAGTTGCACATACAAATTAAAAGGAAACTTTAGGTGCTCCAATAGTGGTATTAAAGCGAGGCTCCTACCTTAATCTTTGTATGTGAACTGATGCAAGCACTAGAAGCTATATGATTAGGCTGCATAGAAAGAACAAGATTATTTGGAAAGCCAAGATGAAAGATTACTTATACTACGGAGATCTTTTGGACCAATTGAAGGTAAAAAGCAAAGGCAAAAAAGATGATAGCTGAAGAATGTAAGAAATTTGATCAAAAAGCTATTGGACATATTTGGCAATGGGTGGGTATCAATATTTTCTATCATGTTGCTAGTGAAACATCGACACAAGCTCTATAAAAGAAATTGGAAGGCCTAAATGAAATGAAAAGGATGTTGATCAATTGGTTGTAATGAAAATATTACTCGATGATAAACTCCAGGCTCTCTTATTGATGAGTTTTTTATCATATATTGAAATATTTTGATGGTATCTTTAACCAACTCAGCACCAGATAAAGTTGTTAGCATGAGCCTAGTTGCGTTGAGTTTGTTGAATGAAAAAATTAGAAGAAAATCATTAGGGGCCTCTCATTCTCAAGCGCTTGTGACATAGAGACATGGTAGAAGTAAAAGTAAAAGCCTTAGTATCATGAAAAATTTAGAGAAAGATCTAAGACAAGGAAAGAAATTGAATGCTACTACTGTTATAAAAAAAAGGATAGATCACATGCAGAGAGAGTACCATAAATATAAGAGATTACATAAAGAGTTAATGAAAAAAAAGTGAAGGAAAATGAGATAAGTGTAGTGATGTTTGATAGTGATCTTGGCATCTTGGCAACTTTTGATGCAGATTACCTTCTAGCAAATGATATAGAAGCAAATTGGATTATTGATAGCGGAGCATCCTTCCATACTATTTCTTATATTAATTATTTCTTATCTTTCCAATAAGGTAATTTTAGAGTTGTAAAGATAGAGAGCAAAAATGTTTCTAAAATTAAAGGACAAGAAGATATTATGATCAAAATCAGTCTTAAACATAGGATGATTCTTAAATATGCTAGATATAATCCTAACTTACGGTTCAATTTGATTTTAACTGATATTCTTGATGAAAATATTTTAGAGAGTTATTTTGCTAATGAAAGATGAAAGCTAGCAAGAGGTTCCCTTATTATTGCTAGAGAAATAAAGTTTTGCACTTTTTACCAAACTAGCATAAAGGTTCTCGAAGGAGATTTAAATATTACTTCCGAGGATATCTTTTTAGATCCATGACGTAGGAGATTTAGACACATGCGCCGAAATTAAGGGCATGAAGATTTTAACAAAGAATAATCTCTCCATAGGTATACATCATCCCATATGATCATTAAAGCAATATAGAGTTTCTTTTATTAGAAATGCTTCTAAGAAAAAAAAAAAAAGCCTCTAGATCCTATTTATTTTGATGTTTGCACTATGAAAGTTAAAATAACTAGAGGTACACTATATTTTCTTATATTCTTAAATGATGTAGCAAGAAAAGGTGTGGAGTTACAACATGAAAACTAAAAATGAAGTATTTGTGATTTTTAAAAATTTCAAGTCATAATAGAAAGGAAAATAGGTAGATTTCTAAAGTGCCTATGCACTAATAATAGGGATAAATATAGTTCTAAGATATTCAAAGAATATTGTACTATACATAGAATTAGATATGAACAGCTCATGTAAAGCCAAAATATTATTTTGATGACTATTTTAAAGATCAATAGTTATTAAAACTTTTTGAATAATGTAAATTAAAAATATAACTATTATTAGTAGTTAAGGAAGTGTCATTGCGATAAGTCAAGCATTTGGAGGGAAAAAAGAAAAATTTAGTAACAAAAAAGCATTGGTTTGGAAGTAGACAAAGCTATTTAAGAGTTAATATTATATTGTTTAAAGTTTTGTTCCACTTCCTATTTTTTTTATCAAAAGTGATTTGAGAATTAATATTATATTATTTAAAGTTTTGTTTCACTATCTATTTTTTTGACCAAAAGTATTTTAAGAGTCAATAAATATTGTTTGAGGTTTGCTTTAGTTTTTTTTTTTTTTCTCTTGATCAACAATAGTTAATATATTATTTTATTAAAGTTTGCTTCACTTTTTTCTGATTGAAAGTGATTTTAAAAAATAATTATTATCATTTGTTTGATGATGTTATGATATTTGACTGCCTTATGATAGATTATCAACAAAAGAGATAAAGTTGCAGTACAAAATAAAGTACTGAATAATACCAAAAGTATTAGGTAAGAATAAAAGTATTTTTATAAAGTATTTTTTAATTATTTTAAATAATATTAAGTAGACATGATTGAAAATGTGAAAATTATCGAGTTATTTTAAACGAAACAAGTTACAAAAATTATAGACTAGTGATGGAAGTTTTAACAATTATTAAAAGAAGTTTTGATAATTTTCAAAATTGATAGAAAGTTGCTGCCAAAAAAAAAAAAAGTAAAATAAAATGTTCCTTTAATTTTACCGTATTTTTAGACATAGTAATATTTTATAAATTAAATAAATTTTAGAAGCAACTATTGATACTATATTTTTGACCTTGTATCATGTACTATATTTTTGACCTTGCACCATAAATTTTTCACTCGACAAATTAGGAAATGAAAAAGCATCAGTATACTTGATTCCAAAGACTACTATATGCATTAAATGCTTCACCAATATATTATATTTAAGAATATCTTCTTTTAACATAAATTATAAAAGAACATAAAAACCAGATTTATCGTGTATTGGAATTTATTGCTTATCAAATTCAACTATAGTGATTATTTATTACATTTGGTTAAGAAAATGATTATACTACTATTGACATCATATTTCGCCCTGATGAATAAAATAGGATAAGTTGACTACTAGATCGAAAGGTTTCTAATAATAGATGTTTTTTGACTAGTAAAACTACTTAAAACTTCTAATGTTTGTCAATTAAATTAAAAAGAGTTGAAGGATTGGATTCATAATCTAGCAACACGTAAATCCTGATTGAAAGAAAATATATATAAAGCCCAAAGTATAATTATTAAGTTGCAAAGCTAATAAGGAGTTACCATAAACTGTAGAAGGGTCGTTTTTAAAACTACATAAAAAATTTTCTGGAGATTTTTCTTGCAATTGCAAGTTGCGACTATGATCAACACATTGTAAATACGAAGAAAGATAATGTTTACGGATATTTTAAGACAAATTCAAAAATCAATGCAAATCAGCTTAGAATAGTTCTCTTATATGTAGCTAGTAACTTACCATAATTAGAATTAACCTATTTTTTTACTCTATATTTTGACCATTTGTATTCTACTCTTATGTAAGTAGGAGTAAAATTGAATCAATCTAGTTGCTTATTTGTACTTATTTGTATTTAAAATATTTTGCAAGCAATAAATTTTTGGCATGCTTTTTTATTCTTTCAACAAATAAATTTATATAATATACAAGTTGGGTTCCGTTTTAATTTCTGACTGATTAATAAAAGGCTCAAGCTCAGATAGATCAATTCTTATTATGCTCTTAAGTTGGCATGATTCATTTATAATCCATCGATTTGGTTAAAGAAAAAGTATAAAAAATATGTTTATTTATTAGTAAACCCTAATTGAAAACAATTTGACATGATGTACATATCCAATAATAAATAGCGATGGCTTGATTATTCTGTTCCATTGATTCAAGAGAAAGTAGTAGTTGGTTGAAGATATATGCATGACAAGTAAACAATGTTGGTTGGAGCATTAACGGAGGAGATGAGCCAACTGAGCGTCGTTGATTGATACGCGGCCCATGCCACAAGTTAGAAAATGCATCGTTACGTGTCCAACTGGCCTTTGGTAGTGGTGCAACTCGGGTTTATGAAACTTAAATTTTTTCAACCTTAGCTCTAATTCTATTTGTAAAATATCAACATAATCCTAACCTTATTTATAAAATCTTAATTCTAATCTTTTTTTTAATCGAATTTGAATTGAGTTTCAAATTAATGAAAAAATAAAATAAAATAAATACTTTTTTTAAAAGTAAATAAACATCAAATTATGAATTCTAAAGATGAAAAAATAAAATCCCTTGCGGAATGCATAAGCTGAACTCGGAGCTTTAACATTATATTAAAAAAAAAGTCTTACTTGAAACAAGGAAAGAAAAAAGGTACCGTAAACAAAGAAAAGGAGGAGGTAGGAAGTGAAACAAAATATGCGGATGCTTCGCCTTTATATTTGTCCTTCTTTTCTTCGCTTGCGACCGATGGCCTTGTCCTCCTCGCTCTCAAATTGGCCATCTCGTTCGACCTGATTAGCACCCTTAATGCCTCCAAAAATCTGGTACCAATAAGTTACCCCCCACTCGGGTAATCCTTGGGTTCGGATTATCTCGGGTTCAGGTTGCGATCAACCCGAACCTGAATCAATTACAAATTGGATCGGATTAAACCTGGGTCTTTTAGGTTCGGATTGGGCAAATATGAGTTTAAATACTGCTATAAATCGGATTCGACGGATCAGGTTCGAATTGAATCCGGCTTAAGTTACACCCCTAGCCTTTCGGCATCCCTAGACAACGAGCATGCAGTCAAGATGGGTTGCAACGGGAGAAACCTTTGGCCGAGACCGATGACGAAATATAAGAAAGAATCTTGTACTTAGATTATTTTAATAAGCTTGATATACATACATATATTCCTAAATGTAATTTTACATACTAAATTTTTTAAGATAATTCTGATCAACCGTGAATAGATGAGAGGATCTTACATTGATAATTCAAATTATTAACCATGATTGAACATTGTTAAACTTCTTATATATCAAAATTAATGTAATTTAAGAATTTTTATTATTTGAACTGTTTATTTTTGTATCATTTAATGCAAGGATTTTTAAATTATATAATCTTTGATCCCTAAACAATTTAAAGACGATGGATTATTTCCAATTACCGTTATTTAATCATGAGTTGACTGGGATTTGTGATGAAATCCGGTCAATCAAATTCCAGCCCACATTTATGTTATGGTAAGCCTCACTGTACTTTATAATCACGTTTGATCACGTAGGCTTTGTAATCTTTCTCTTGTTTATTATTGTCCTGCTTCCTGCGATGCCATAATACTCAGAAAAAGTGACCGAGACCGGCTATAAATAATAATATTATTTTATTTTATTTATTTATTTGGTACATGCGAGTGATCATATACATCAGTCTAATGCGAATCAAACTCGATATGTCAAAAAAATAAAATTTGTTTAAGTACAATAAGGTAAGAATATTCTTGCTTTCAACTTCAGAATTCGAAGTAATAGGCCATAGAGGCAGCAACCTAGTCAGCCACTGAATTGACTTTTTGATAAACATAAGGATCTAACCGAGTCAAAACAGCTTGCGAGTAGCTCGAAATTAACTTGAAAAATACTCAAAATCGACTTGTTATTTATCAAGTCGAGCTTGAGCTCGAGCTATTAGAGTATATTATCGAGTCAAGTTTGAGTATTAAAATACTCGACTCGAAAAGCTCACAAACTTAAACAAGCTTACTTAATTTTACTATTTTATCTTTAAAATTATATATATTTACAATATTATCCTAACTACATAATTTTTTTTAAATTTTTAGTTGAAAATATAATTTATTTTAATTAAAAAATATTTTTTAAATTTTTACATAAGAATTCGAGTCGAACCGAGTTGAGCTCGAGTATATCGAGTATTTCATCGAGCTTGTATTTGAGCTCTAAATAAGAAACTCGATCGAGTTTGAATCGAGTTTCGAGCTTCAAATTTTAGAATCGAATCGAGTTCGAGCTTGGCACTAGTATATTGATTCGACTCGGCTAGATTACATCCCTGGATAAATATGATTAATTTAAACTTTATAAGCATATTAAAAGATAAATCGAATGTTGTTATGAAACAAAGAATTAATTAATAAATAATCATAAACATTCTTTCGGAACCATCGGATTATAGTTACTCTCATTTTCTCCCTACAGAAACTGCAATGGCTCCAAACCAGAGGGTGCCACAAGCCGGATAAGTATGACGAATATATTTTATACCTTGCGAGCTAATGGGAAACACCAAGAGGTGGGGTGCTATATCGGAAAAAGTTGACAGCAAACAAAGAAAACAATTAAACAAAAGAATGGGCAAACAAACAAAACAATTAAACAAAAGAACTGAGCAATGATAAGGGTGCAGACTTCCAGTCCTACGTTCGTGGTAGGGCCGGAGTGGAGAAGATAAGGTCGCGTGAGGGTCGTCGACAAGTTTAAAGTCTCCTTCACCTCGATCCACCATCCAATCCGGTCCCGGCAGCCGCTGAATACCGTGCGTTGAGGATTGGATTGCCGACGTAGGGGGAGAGATGCCGCGCGCTCACTTCCTTGGTGGCTCCTTCTTCTTCTTCTTTTATAAATGGATGATTACACTATGCTAGATCGGATCAGGTCTAAAATATTATAATATAATAACTAAAAAAGAATAAGAGGATAAAGGTTATCATGACTCCATCTTTAATTATCAGAGTGAAAGGTCATCCTGACAGCAATCCAGTCAGCAACTCCATTAGCTTCATGATAAATATGGCGAATCTGGATATTAGTAGCTTCCAAAATCATAGAGCGAATGCCACACAATAAGGAAAGAGTAGGCAAATGGGAGCTGGGCTCCCACCGGATCCAACGAATCATAGAAATAGAATCATCTTCAATGATCAATCGACGAGCGCCTAGAACCCGAATAGCATAGGATAACCTCGCCCAAGCCACATACAGCTCAGTCTGAGGCACAGAAGAATTCAGCAAACCAAACCCTCCAGCCGCCAGCATCATCCCACCCGCATCACGAATAACATAAGCCGATCCAGCACTCCTGCCACAGACACTCCCATCAAAGTTTATTTTGACAACCTTAAAGGAGGGGGCTCCCAAGAGATAAAAACCATATGTCGGTTCGCTACCGCAGCAGCATGGGAGTTCCAATGGCCAGGGTTCACAAAATCCATAAAACCGTGATGGGAAGTGTACTCAACATAAAGGGAGACAGCTGCCCTGAGAATCCTACCAGGAAGAAGAACCCTGTCCGAGAATAGAATCTGATTCCAGGACAACCAGATCTGATAAGTAATGTACGCCCACAAGGGACCTCTATGATGAATACCCCTTCCCTGACCTGCTTCAATAGACTCAGAAAAGAAATACGATGGTAACCAGAACTAGATACCCAAGGACAAGCACCAGATAACTGCCAAATTTGTCTTGCCCTGACACAATAAAATATAGCATAATCTGTCGTTTCCTCCTCAGTACCACACAGAGGGCACGTAGGCAGAATACTCAATCCTCTATGAGACAAAGAGAGCAGGTCGAAAGAATGTCTCGCGCCAACTTCCAGATGAAAAGTCTCACTCTAGGGTGAACAAGAAGATGCCAAATCCAATCCGATTCCAAAGATTCCTAGGGTGGGGTCCAAAGATAAACAGGAGGTCTTGCATAGGAGCATGAGATGAGCAATATCGCCTCCACACCCTGGTATCAGAGGTAGCACCTAAAAAAAGAAGAATATAGAGGATACACTGATAAAGCACTTTCCCGAAAAACCTGGATACCCGAGAAGACGACCAAGCAGAACTATCTAGTGAGATAAGATCACTAACATGCATACCATAAGGCATGTCGATGGCTTTCTTTTGTCACTCCTTTAGTTCATGAAAAAGGCTTTACACATCCCATCCGATGCAATAAGTTCTATGTTTATTAAAAAATATTAAAATAATTTTATAATATCTTAAGAGAAAAAATTATAATATTTTAGTTTTAAACTTATGACACCGCAGTTATAAAATTAAGACATTTGTTCAGAAAGCAAAAAAAAAATTATGACACCTCAGTTACAAATTTACAACATTGTGGCTATAAAATTACGATACCCATTTAGAACATGTCTATAAACAAATTTAAAAAAAAAGCTGAATATGTATTAATGTACATCACATCAAAATTTAAGATGACACTGTAGTTATAAAATTAAGATACCCATTAAGAAAGTCTAAAAAAAATTACGACATCTAGTTGTAAATTTATGATACCGTAGTTATAAAATTACGATACCCACTTAGAAAATGTGTCTGTACATAAATTCCAAAAAAAAAGCTGAACGGGTATTAATGCACGTCAGATAGCTTTTTTTAAAAAATTTGTATAAAGACATGTTTTCTGAGTAGGTATCTACGGTGTCGTAAATTTACAACTGGGATGTTATATTTTTTTTTTTACTTTCTGAACGGGTGTCTTAATTTTATAACTATGGTGCCGTAAGTTAAAACTAAGGTGTCGTAAATTTTTTTTACTTTCTGAACAGGTGTCTTAATTTTATAACTACGGTATCGTAAGTTTAAAATTGAAATATCGTAATTTTTTCTTTCGGAATGTTGTAAAGCTGTCTTAATATTTTTAATGGGTGTTGTATGCATGTGGACCAATAAAAAGGGATGATGCAGCCCATGTAGGACTTTCTGCACCGAATACAGTGTACAAAATCTTTTTCCTCGTTCATCTATGTTCATATTTTAAAATCTATAAAAAAATACAATAAAATCCTCTCAAATTTAGCAGGTTTATACATTGAAGATCCTAAAATTTCATTTTGATACGTATTCATTTCATCTGTTTGTTCCTTAACATCGTTAAGCTAATGAGTGAAAAGATTAGTTTGCCTTAATATAATCATGATGGTTTTATTCTCATTCGAACTTTGGAAAAAGTTTGAACTATAATCCCAGCATCACTTTGACGATTCATGCTAATGCCTCGTCACAAAGATGGATGGGGAGGGTGTTTATGTACTAAAACAAAATATTTGATTTTTTTAAAAAAATTAGAATCAATGTGCAAATCGATCGTACTTAAAGGATTTTGCTGTAATTTTTTCTAAAATCTAAATTATATTTGAAATTAGGGTATTTAAAGAAGAAAATCAAGAAATTCTTAGGAATTTTATCGGATTCTATTATTTGGTATTATCAGTTTGAAAAGAAAGGAATATCCAAAAATAATGATTTGAGAACCAAACTGAGTTTTGATGAAAATCTATATTAAAATTTCTTAATTACAAGGTTTATTTTATTTCAAAATTATTCTTTAACCTAATTAAAAATCCAATCTATTTCTCAGTATAAAAACCACTTTTATTCTCTCTCACACATCTTACAATTAGTATTTACCATTCTCATCTTTTCCCTCGTTCAAAGCTTCTTTTTCTGAAGTCACTTTCTTTTTCCTTTTTGCCTCTTAACTTGTTGATTTTTTTTTAATGCATAGTAATTTTTTTTTAATGACATTTGATTAGATCAAAATTATAGCTATAAGCTTTAGATATTAGAGGTAAATTCAATATTTTACATAGGAATTAAATCCAAGGAATTGTTCAATCAAACATGAGCTTCTTAAGAATTGGATTATAATTCAAGAATTTGGATTCTACACCAAACAAGGGAATCTTCTAATTTCACAATTTTCACATTCCATATCACTTAATTCTTTATATTTGGACAACTTTATGGATTTTATGAAACTCTCGTGACAAACATGCCCTAAGAGTCTGTTTGCTTTTTTTCTAATGATGATCTTATTTTTTTTATTTTTATTTTCATATAAAATAGAAAATACCTGTTAAAATAGGTTTGAAGATTAAAAATGAAAATGCTATTTTTTTTCAAACTATAATTTTAAACTAGTAAAATATTAAAAATAGTTTAAAGATTTTTTTACTCATCTCTATACAAGAAGAGGATGGAAAATAACGAACAAAAAACTTGAAAAACACTAGAATGAACACTATTTCCTTAATTTTTTTTACCTTTTTTTAAAAGATATCATTTACAATGAAAATAAAAAAAAATAATTTTTATTTTCATTTAGCAAATGCATTTTCTAACGATTAGAAAGCCAAGCATAAAAAATATTTTATAAAATAAAAACAAAAATAAAAATAAAAAATATTCTTTAAAACTAAATGCAACTTAAATCACCTTGTCCTAACAATTGGGTTTAAAGCCTTGCTAACCGATTAATGCCCCACCAAACTCCATAATTTGTATATCAGAACAAAATTTGGATGAGATCAAAGTTGGGTTAGGTTTGTAATTGATACTTTATGTTCCCCTTGATTTTACTTGTCGAAATGATATCTAAATGTTGTCCATCCTAGTCACTATATATTTTAAAATATAGGTGGAGAAGATAACCTATATGGGATAAATCATTGGTTCAGTTGAAAGGATAGCAGACCATACGTTCAAATTTAAACTAATTAATTAGTTATGAAAATAAAATTGATGAACTTTTGATAGGCCAGCCCAACTTGGTCAAGTAATCTATACGTAGGCCTTGGACAGAATTGGCCCAAGTTGCACCCCAACTGATATGGGTCATTTATACAGCATATAGCCATTATTTATAACTATAACATTCCAAAATTAATTCAAAAAAAAATGAAATTTTAACAGACAAACTAAGAGAAGCATATACTTATCAATATTTATGTTCATATATTTATTAATTTGATATGGGTGTGTGAGATGTAAGAAAATAAACAATGGTTAAAACACCGCCATCGAAGATGATAGATAATGCCATTAATTCGGATGCCATGGGTTTCACTTGAATTGATTACAAATAAATCAAGAAGTTCATGAATATTTTCATGGAGTGATGGCAAATTGATAGAATTTACAAAATTCATTTGACTAGAGAAAATTGCAAGTATTTTCCAATAAGCCGAATAGTAGCTTTATCCTGCTTTTGACTAACTATTTATAGTAATAAGAAAATTTTGTGGGTTAAATATTCAGCTAAGAACAAAGGGCATGTGTGGTCAATAATATGTGTTTGGATGTGAAGATGGACAGAAGGTTGAGATCTTGGTTGTTATGTTTCTTTTTAAAAAATAAGAAAATAGCAAGAACGATCAGAAAAATATCGTAGAGGCATGGTCTGTTTGCAAAAAAATTAATTCGTAAAAATCTATAAATACTAGTGCACTCAATCATACTAAAAGAAAAAAAAATATCTTCAAATAATTTTTTAGAGTGCAACAAAAAAAACTTTTATTTTAACAATTCTGAATTTATACATGATGTGCTAATTCTGACTTTTTTCATTAACGATGGAAGCAATGGTGGTAGAAACGGTCACCATGAATAATATATTAGGTATTAAGGATTCAGGGTAGGCAAGATGTCAACCAAGAATGGATTATCACCTAGATTAAGTGATGGGCATGTATTCAATAAGCTTAATTAACCTGACTTGTGGATCAAAGATCTTGTTAACATGGCTTCTTTTGGTTAAGCACTAGGATAATCCAATTCCAACCCATTAGAAGCCTTGTTCATTCTTGACCAAGTCTACCACTAGTTGGTAGGCGAAACCATCAATCATCACTTAGGTAGTGTTTGATAGAAAAAATATTATCCATGGATAAGTGTACGTGATAGAGTTTGTCTTCTGGCTATCCCTAGGGATATTCCTTGGCTATCCCATTGATCATATCAAATGCAAAAAGGTAAATCCATATGATAAATTTTTTTTACTCTTGTTTGAAGGGATAACCAACTATTCCTACATTTTCTAGGGAATAAATTGAAGGGATATCCCATGATTAACCATGGACTATCCCTTTGGTTAACTTTATTCCCAGCTATCCCTTGTAGTTATGGCTTTTGGGAATAAGAGGGGATATCCTCTCTTATCCCCTATTTCAAACACTACCTTAGGAAAAATATCGCCCTCACCAAGCTATATTTGTACTACAATCAGATACTTTTTGGACTTAGCTAAGCTTCCATCTGAACTAGCTGATTAAGGTTGATAGAAAATTCTAAGTCCCAACTCCGCCATACTTTATTCTTGATTGCCCAATTTACTAAATAATCAATCATCTAATTGACTCATCTATAGGCATGACAAGAATGGAAAAGGGGATGGGCAGAATGATAGCATAAAACTCTTGCAGATAAAAGATGATGACTTCACACAAGGTCCTTTACTTTTGTTGCATTCCTCTTAACGGATTTCTATATTCATCATTCTAAAATAATTAATTTTTGGATGGGCTAATAGATATATTATGGTATGATAAATAGTTAAATTTAATAAGATATTTAAATAACATAATATAAAATTATAGGCAAGACCATGCTTCATGGGCTTTCTCAGGGCTTTCTAATAAATTGCAACTTTCATGTTAGATAATATGTTTGTTGATTACAATAGAGTTATACAAGTTTTGACATTAAGGGTAATTAAATACTTAAGGCTAATAAAAAGGATACTTCATTACCGAGAGGGATATTCCACTACAGTCATCCGATGGGTGCAGCAGGATTTTGATGCTCACATCCCTAGCAACCCTTTACTTCATGATGATATCTGGTCTATTCTTCGGGAGGTTCATTCAGTCCAGATCTAATGCTGCGACTGACTGGGTGGCGGTCTCAGTGGCCTACCACTCTGGTTTTTGGATTTGGAAACATAAAGATCCCTGCCCCATTATACTCATGCAACTTTTGTATTCTGATGTATCTGGGTTGACTCGTATTAGACTAGTATGATCATCCGTTTTTATTAAAAAAATAATAATAATAAAAAGATACTTTGATCATGATAATATACTTTGTAACCATGCCCGAGAAGGATAGTAACTACTATAAATTGATTATAAAAAAAAGTAATATTTACAAATAAAACCAACTCCTTAGCCACCCTCCAGCATGCCTTGAACTAAAGCATCAATCCAGTTTCATTTTGCTATGGTTTGGCATGGAACTACTTTTCGAGAAAATCAAATTCATGATACATCTCCTTGAAATGAGTTGTACTTAAAAAAGAAATTTAACATTTTTTTTTTTTTTCAATTTTCATGAAGGGTGCATCATAATTGATCTCCTCATCTCGTTCGACACTTTTTGTTTCTTCTTTTTCGAGATCTTGCTAGCTTCTAACATGGCCTAGTTGGTCATAAAATTAAAGGCAAGAGTTTAATGAAATGATACTTCACTAACACTCAACATGTTATAAAAGCCAAGTATTTGTAATATTTGATTCTTTGAAAGAAACATTCATGCACACGCCCAAGCAAAGAACTTGGTACTAAAAATACATGGGCATCCATTGACCATAGAAGAGTAAAAGTTTAAGTGCCCAGATATCTCTAGTCGTTGCAAATCAAATTTCTTATCAATAAAGCCCCAACGCTCAAGCCTGAGTGCTTGACTAGCCAGTTAATTGCACCTCTATCTCTAGCAAACTAATCAATTGGAACTTATGAGATGGGAAGAAGATATTCATTCTTCCAGAGTGACTACCACTTATGTTCAGTTCCCATTGATCAAAAGCTTAATACTAGATGTTTAATTTTAATAGGCATTTTATATTTACTCCTTGACCCTGTTTGGAAGCATGCATTCTCTTTTTATAACTATGTCTGATGTGGGGGTAATCATACATATTAACAAGTCTAGTCCTATGAAGAAACTAAAAATAAATTGCATAGCATGCAAGGTCTAAACATTAACTGTCATGAAGTATTAAATTCCCTGAATAAATATTAACTACACTTGAAAAAATATATTAATAAATCATGGAATATCAATAATATAAGCACATTTACTCCAACATCACAAGTTAATTGAAACAAATAAATATGTTCAGTACACCCTCCTTTTTAAAACATTTTTCAGTTACTCTCTGCACCCTTCAAAATGCTCTTTACACCCTCCTAAAAAGCAAATCCCTAAACTACCCTCTCCACAGCCCCTCTCCCTCACCGGAACCTCTCTTCCCTCTCTCGCTTCTTCTTTCATGAAGAGTAGTGGTGCCATCCCCCCTCTTTACCTCTCCTCGCCAGGCATCCTCCATCATGCTATCCGCTCCCTCTCCTCCGGCTTTCATCGCAACGTTGTTGTGGAAGGCAAGAGGAGGAAAGAAAAGACTCATTGTTCACAATGAAAGCATTTTGTGATAATGATGTACTTTATTTTTATAAAAAATCAGAATAGAGCTTGCAGTGCTCCCAATCGAATTGAATAATGATTGGGATTCTGCCATATGTGATCTAAAATTTTATTCAAAAAATGAATAGAGCTTGCAGTGCTCCCAAACGATTCCCTTGTTTTTTTTTTCAAGCACCGTAATCATTATTTTTCTCACCATATATTTATTCTAATTTATTGACCAAGATGGGAGGCAACGAACCATGCTGGTGGGCTCGCCTTTCGTGGAAAGCAGGTGACAGGAACCACACCTAATTTTCAGCAAACTAAGAATGCTAGGCACTATTCGGTCCTGATTGGCCCTCTGTTCGGCCTATCTCGGCCAAACAAAGGGCTCTGTTCGATCGGGATGAGTCGAACAAAGGGTCCCTGTTCGGCTCATCTGGGCCGAACAAGGGTTACGCTGAATAAAGAGCCTTCTGTTCAGTCCTGTGTGATCGATAAAACACGAATTATGAAAAAAAAATTTGAAATATGTTAAAAAATGAATCTTTGCATTTGCAGAACCTTTTCCAAATCGCTAGTTGCTTGTTCATTGTTCAATTAAAGATTAAAATCTCTTTCAAACAAGAATAGAAATGGATTGAAATTTTTTTTTTTACATGAACATGAAAGGAGGAAGGGACGGGGGGGAGAGAGGGTGGGGAGAGTAATATAAGGGCATTTTGATCAATTTTATAAGGATAAAATTAGTATTTTTTTAGTAACTTTGGCGGTAAATAAAAGCTCCCATGCCAAAGTTTCTCTTGAGCTATTGCTCTATCTTCGTTAGCTAATATAATATTATACAATATATGATATTTGTGAGCAATAAAGGATTTTCAATAAATTAATTTGTTACATATAAAATAACAACTTACCTGATGCGGATTCATCTTAATATTATTTACCTGATGCGGATGCGGAGTTCAATGTCTTCAGATAGCCTATTCTAAAGAATAATTAGTTTCTCTCCCTTAGCCTCATTCCTTTCGGTAGCAGAGAATGATGGATTCTTGTTTACTTCCTCAAGCATAGAGAGAACCAATTATTTATATATAACGATCAATTGGTATGTCCATCAAACACCAATTAATGTCTTTAATTTCTCTTAATACCTCAGCTTAATGCTAATGGCTTAATCTTTTGGACCATTAACCGGTAACCCTTCATCTTCTGTGGGTGGCTCTTCACCTTTCGAGGCACGATTGACAAAGAGCGACTCTTCGCCTTTGTAACAATCTTGCATTAAAGAAAGGTTTTGCATTGAAGGGTTAGTCTAACATTCTCCCACTTGGGCCGAAAGTTTATGACATTAATATTTAATAATGTAAACATTAGGCAAGCAAAATTAAATTTTATAATGTCATTCTTTTTTCATCATGATTGACTTTAACAAAATAAATCACATAATAAGAGTTATGGCGGTCATACACATCCAATTTGCATACTCTCTTCCATATACTACTGTATTAGCAACTTATCATGTTAGGTCACATAATTTATATATAAATAACTTAATGTCCACTTCATTGTCTGAAAGACACAGCAAATTTCTTGTTCAAAACAGTAAGTGTATACAAGCATAAGGAACAAGAAATAAGAAATAAAACCAGAAACATTTCATATTAATGAGCTCAAGAGTGGCACAACATAATATCATCATAATCAATCTTTAATACATAACATCATCATAATCAATCTTCAATACAACCAAGACCCATTCTATGTACATGTTCTTTAAATGTTTTTGGTTGTAAACCTTTAGTTAAAGGATCTGCTATCATAAGATCCATTCTAATATGTTCAATGCATACTCTTTGTTTCTAGACCTCCTCCTTGACAGTAAAGTACTTTAATTCCATATGTTTAGCACCTCTAGAATATTTGTCATTCTTGGAAAAGAAAACTGCTGCGGAATTATCACAATAAATTTGCAGCAACTTGGTAATGGTGTCGACAACCCCAAGTCCTGAAATAAAGTTTCGTAGCCATAATACTTGAATTGTAGCTTCATAACATGCTACAAATTCTGCTTCTATAGTGGATGAGGCAATAATTGATTGTTTGGCACTTTTCCATGAAATTGATCCTTCTCCCAATAGGAACACATAGCCAAAAGTTGACTTTCTATTGTCAACACAACTAGCAAAATCTGAATCTGAATATCCAATCACTTCCAATTGATCAGATCTTCTAAATGTGAGCATATAATCCTTAGTTCCTTGAAGATATCTCATCATTTTCTTTGCAGCTTTCTAATGATCAATACCAGGATTACTCTGATAGCAGCCCAACATCCCAACCGCGAAGCTGATATCTGGTCTTGTGCAAGTTTGCAAATACATCAAGCTACCCATAACTGAAGCATATGGAATAGATTCCATTTGCTTAAGTTCCACATCATTCTTTGGACATTGCATTAGACTAAATTTATCTCCTTTTTGTATTGGGACAATTCCTGCTGAACAGTTGTTCATATTAAATTTCTCAAGAATTTTCTAAATATAAGTTTTCTGAGACAACCCTAACAATCCATGTGATCTCTTTCTGAATATGGAAATTCCTATCACATAAGATGCCTCTCCCATATCTTTCATCTCAAAATTCTTAGAGAGAAAATTTTTAGTCTCATACAAGATACCTAAATCATTAGCAGCAAGCAAAATATCATCAACATATAGAACCAAAAATATAAACTTACTTCCACAAATCTTTCGGTAAATGCATCGATCAACAATAATTTTATGAAAACCAAAAGATGTAATAGTATCATTGAACTTAATATACCATTATTTGGAAGCTTGTTTAAGTCCATATATTGATTTCTTAAGTTTACACACCATATGATCCTTTCCTTCCATGAAAAAACCTTTAGGTTGATCTATATAAATTTCTTCCTCTATTTCTCCCTTAAGAAAGGCTATTTTCACATCCATTTGATATAACTCTAAATCATATTGAGCTACCAAAGCCATAATGATTCTTAATGAATCTTTCTTTGAAACGGGTGAAAATATCTTTTTATAATCAATGCCATCCTTCTGAGTACAACCCTTGGCAACAAGTCTAGCTTTAAAACGTTCGATATTGCCATTCAAGTCACGTTTGGTTTTAAAAACCCATTTACATCCAACTTGTTTAGAACCTTCTGACAATTCGACAAGATCCCAAACATTATTTTCAGCCATGGATTTTAATTCATCTTTCATAGCATTAATCCATTTATCAGACTTATCACTGTTAATGGCTTATGAAAATGAAATAGGATCTTCATAAATGCCACAATCAAAATCTGACTCTTGCAAATAAACTAAATAATCATCTGAAATAGATGATTTTTGTATCCTTACAGGTTTACTTAATGCTATTCTATATGGTTCATTTTTGTCAGCTATTGGTAGGTTAGACTCTTCATGGGGTGCTTTTTCATTCAAACATTAATTGTTCATTATTGTTTTGTTTCTGTAATTCTGGAACAATGCATGGAATGATTGTAGGTTCAGAAACATTTATGGGTAATGAAACATTAGTCCTTACTTCATTGATATCCACAATCTGTTTGTCAGCACTCCCACTAACCTCACCATTCTCAATAAATTTGGCATTGCCTGTCTTAATAATTATAGAACTATGGTTTGGACAATAAAACCTGTACCCTTTGGATTTCTCTGAGTAACCTATAAAGTAACCACTGACAGTTCGAGAATCCAATTTCTTTTCATGTGAATTATACAGTCGTGCTTCTACTAGACAACCCCAAACATGCAGGTGCCTTAAACTAGATTTCCTTCCAGTCCATAACTCAAAAGGAATTTTAGAAACTGCCTTACTAGGAATCCTATTCAGTAAATATACTGCAGTTCTAAGTGCATATGTCCATAAAGATTTGGGTAATGAGGAATTACTTAGCATACTCCTAACCATATCCATTAATGTTCTATTTCGCCTTTCTGCCATACCATTTTGTTGAGGTGTGCCTGGCATAGTATACTATGCACATATGCCATGTCTTTCGAGGAATTTTGCAAATGGACCTGGATTTTGCCCTGATTCATTATACTTTCCATAATACTCACCACTTCCATCAGATCTTACTATTTTCACTTTTTTTTCTAATTGTCTTTCAACCTCTTTAGTAAATATCTCAAGAGCATTTACAGCTTGAGATTTCTCTTTAAGCAAATAGACATATCCATAATGAGAAAAATCATCTATAAAGGTGATAAAAACTTTTCTCCACCAAAGGATGGAGTGTCAAAAGGTCCACATATATTAGTGTGTATAATTTCAAGAAGCTGAGTACTTCTTGTAGCTCCTTTCTTATTATGTTTAGTTTGCTTTCCCTTAATGCAATCCACACATAAACAAAGATCAGTAAAATCTAGATTTGGTAAAATCTCATTCTTTACTAATCTTTGTAGTCGTTCTTTGGATATATGACCCAAACGTTTATGCCACAAGAAAGCAGAGTTGTCATTAGCCATACTACGCTTAATTCCAATATTTTGATGGACACACATCAGGGATGCAGAAAATTCATCATCAAGTTTCAATTTATATAATTCATCCATAAGAATTCCAGAACCAATAAAGGAACCATCTTTATTAAATAAACTGAAACATCCTTTTCCAATCTTAAAACTAAACCCATTAACATCAAGTTTCGAAACAGAAACTAAATTTCTAGAAAGTGAAGGAACATAGAGAGTTTGCAGTAGATTCAGGTGATGCCCAGTATCTAAAGTAAGACGATAAGTCCCTATGCCTTCAATTGGGCCCTTCTGTCGGTTCCCCATGAACAAGAAGTTCTCATTTGGGTTTATGCTCTGGATTGTAAGGAATCCCTGCATTACATTGGAAGCATGAGTAGTGGCATCAAAATCCAACCACCAAGTGTTAGAAGAAACTTCAGATAAGTTTGATTCATAAATTGAAGAAGCATAATGAAAGATACCTTTCTTTTCGAACCAAGCTTTCTGTTTCAGACAATCTTTCTGATAATGTCCTTCTTTCTTACAAATTAAAGTGCATTTATCTTTCTTTCTTTCCTTCTTATCATTATCAGCAACCTGTGATACTTTAGTGGATGCTTTCTTCTTAAATTTCTTGGATTTTGGCTTGATAACTTTACCAGCTCCTTAACCCATTAGGTTTATGGAGTGATTCCCTTTTCAATCTCCTTTCCTCTTGAGTAAGCTTACTGGCCAATTCATTAATATCCCATTTATCTTTAATAGTGTTATAGTTAATTTGAAAAGGCCCATACTCTTGAGGTAACGAGTTATAATAAATTGTACCAAAAAGGAGTTATCCACAACCATTCCTAGGGTCTTAAGTCTTGCTGCAATATTAGTCATATCTAGGACATGTTGCTGCATACTTCGCGACCCATCATATTTCATGCTCATGAGTTCAGCCATCAGTATCCCTGCAAGTGACTTATCAGCGGAACGAAAGCGCTTTTCCACAAGCTTAAGATATTCTTTAGCTGTTACACTTTCTGAAAGAGTTGATTTAATATTGTTGGCTATTGTCATTCGCATGAAACTTAGACATAATTTATTAGATCTGTCCCATGCTTTATATTTTAACTTCTCTGCCTCACTGCTCGTATCTGTAATGTCAGTAGGCTTTCTTCTAATAGTGCCAAGTCAAGATCCAAGACACCTAAATGGAAATTAACTTGCTCACGCCATTCAGAGAAGTTTAAGCCATTAAAGATAGTAACATCAGAAGCATGTGAATGAAGAGAAACAGCTGCAAAAACATAAATGCTCACCATAAATATTCAAATTCAGATAATTAAACACAAATATATTGTAGATTTCCTTTGGGTAAATACAACAATATATATCATAATTAGAATGCTATTTAAACTTTTAAAGAAATTAATAAATCTTATCAATATATATATATATATATATATATATATATATATATATATATATATATATATATATAGTATCTTTGGATATCCATATAAATTTGATAAGAGAGTATTAGATTTTCTTCTTTAGGTTTGTTGGTTATAGAATAATAATCCACCTTTGGGTGAATGCTTAATTTCTAACAACCAATCAAATCATTAACAACATTCTATAAAATTTCATAAATTATATGACTGAATATAAATTAGTTTGGCCACTTTGGTGACTAACTAACTAATTTAATCTTGATGTCATATTATTAAAATTTTATATCTTATATGACTAAATATAAATTAGTTTGGCCACTTTGGTGACTAACTAACTAATTTATTCTTAATGTCATATAGCTATACAATAATACTGATATCAAAATTTTATAAATTATATGACCGAATATAAATTAGTTTGGCCATTTTGGTGACTAACTAACTAATTTATCTTAATGTCATATAACTATACAATAATACTAATATCAAAATTTCATAAATTATATGACTGAGTATAAATTAGTTTGGCCACTTTGGTGACTAATTTAGCAAATTTCTTGTTCAAAACAGTAAGTGTATACAAGCATAAGGAACAAGAAATAAGAAATAAAACCAGAAACATTTCATATTAATGAGCTCAAGAGTGGCACAACATAATATCATCATAATCAATCTTTAATACATAACATCATCATAATCAATCTTCAATACAACCAAGATCCATTCTATGTACATGTTCTTTAAATGTTTTTGGTTGTAAACCTTTAGTTAAAGGATCTGCTATCATAAGATCCATTCTAATATGTTCAATGCATACTCTTTGTTTCTAGACCTCCTCCTTGACAGTAAAGTACTTTAATTCCATATGTTTAGCACCTCTAGAATATTTGTCATTCTTGGAGAAGAAAACTGCTGCGAAATTATCACAATAAATTTGTAGCAACTTGGTAATGGTGTCGACAACCCCAAGTCCTGAAATAAAGTTTCGTAGCCATAATGCTTGAATTGTAGTTTCATAACATGCTACAAATTCTGCTTCTATAGTGGATGAGGCAATAATTGATTGTTTGACACTTTTCCATGAAATTGCTCCTTCTCCCAATAGGAACACATAGAGAAAAGTTGACTTTCTACTGTCAATACAACCAGCAAAATCTGAATCTGAATATCAATCACTTCCAACTAATCAGATCTTCTAAATGTGAGCATATAATCCTTAGTTCCTTGAAGATATCTTATCATTTTCTTTACAGCTTTCCAATGATCAATACCAGGAATACTCTGATAGCAGCCCAACATCCCAACCGCGAAGCTGATATCTGGTCTTGTGCAAGTTTGCAAATACATCAAGCTACCCACAACTGAAGCATATGAAATAGATTCCATTTGCTTACATTCCACATCATTCTTTGGACATTGCATTAGACTAAATTTATCTCCTTTTTGTATTGGGACAATTCCTGCTGAACAGTTGTTCATATTAAATTTCTCAAGAATTTTTTAAATATAAGTTTTATGAGACAACCCTAACAATCCATGTGATCTCTTTCTGAATATAGAAATTCCTATCACATAAGATGCCTCTCCCATATCTTTCATCTCAAATTCTTAGAGAAAAAATTTTTAGTCTCATACAAGATACCTAAATCATTAGCAGCAAGCAAAATATCATCAACATATAGAACCAAAAATATAAACTTACTTCCATAAATCTTTCGGTAAATGCATCGATCAACAATAATTTCATGAAAACCAAATATGTAATAGTATCATTGAACTTAATATACCATTGTTTGGAAGCTTGTTTAAGTCCATATATTGATTTCTTAAGTTTACACACCATATGATCCTTTCCTTCCATGGAAAAACCTTCAGGTTGATCCATATAAATTTCTTTCTCTATTTCTCCATTAAGAAAGGTTGTTTTCACATCCATTTGATGTAACTCTAAATCATATTGAGCTACCAAAGCATAATGATTCTTAATGAATCTTTCTTTGAAACGGGTGAAAATGTCTCTTTATAATCAATGCCATCCTTCTGAGTATAACCCTTGGCAACAAGTCTAGCTTTAAAAAGTTTGATATTGCCATTCAAGTCACGTTTGGTTTTAAAAACCCATTTACATCCAACTTGTTTAGAACCTTCTGACAATTCGACAAGATCCCAGACATTATTTTCAACCATGGATTTTAATTCATCTTTCATAGCATTAATCTATTTATCAGACTTATCACTGTTAATGGCTTGTGAAAATGAAATAGGATCTTCATAAATGCCACAATCAAAATCTGACTCTTGCAAATAAACCAAATAATCATCTGAAATAGCTGCTTTTTGTATCCTTACATGTTTACTTAATGCTATTCCATATGGTTCATTTTTGTCAGCTATTGGTAGGTTAGACTCTTTATGGGGTGCTTTTTCATTCAAACATTGTTCATTATTGTTTTGTTTCTGTAATTCTGGAACAATGCATGGAATGATTGTAGGTTCAGAAACATTTATGGGTAATGAAACATTAGCCCTTACTTCATTGATATCCACAATCTGTTTGTCAGCACTCCCACTAACCTCACCATTCTCAATAAATTTGGCATTGCCTGTCTTAATAATTATAGAACTATGGTTTGGACAATAAACCTGTACCCTTTGGATTTCTCTGGGTAACCTATAAAGTAATCACTGATAGTTCGAGAATCCAATTTCTTTTGTGAATTATACAGTCATGCTTCTACTGGACAACCCCAAACATGCAGGTGTCTTAAACTAGGTCTCCTTCCAGTCCATAACTCAAAAGGAATTTTAGAAACTGCCTTACTAGGAATCCTATTCAGTAAATATACTGCAGTTCTAAGTGCATATGTCCATAAAGATTTGGGTAATGAGGAATTACTTATCATACTCCTAACCATATCCATTAATGTTCTATTTCGCCTTTCTGCCATACCATTTTGTTGAGGTGTGCCTGTCATAGTATACTGTACACATATGCCATGTCTTTTGAGGAATTTTGCAAATGGACCTAGATTTTGCCCTGATTCATTATACTTTCCATAATACTCACCACCTCCATCAGATCTTACTATTTTCACTTTTTCTCTAATTGTCTTTCAACCTCTTTAATAAATATCTCAGAGCATTTACAGCTTGAGATTTCTCTTTAAGCAAATAGACATATCCATAACGAGAAAAATCATCTATAAAGGTGATAAAGAACTTTTCTCCACCAAAGAATGGAGTGTCAAAAGGTCCATATATATCAGTGTGTATAATTTCAAGAAGCTGAGTGCTTCTTGTAGCTCCTTTCTTGTTATGTTTAGTTTGCTTTCCCTTAATGCAATCCATACATAAACAAAGATCAGTAAAATCTAGATTTGGTAAAATCTCATTCTTTACTAATCTTTGTAGTCGTTCTTTGGATATATGACCCAAACGTTTATGCCATAAGAAAGCAGAGTTGTCATTAGCCATACTACGCTTAATTCCAATATTTTGATGGACACATATCAGGGATGCA